>CAJQUW010006415.1:0-384889 GCA_907163375.1 Prostheceraeus crozeri | reverse complement strand
AATTTCGCTGACCCCTCCCCCCTTTGTTCTAACTTTGGTTCTAGTGGACGGATTTTGTTCGTTCGAGTTGCATTGGAAAGAGGATGAAACACTGCTCGGCCACATTTTTGGTTGCGAGTCAATCGGAGCAGCCGTTCAAAAGTTAGAGCGGTTACAAGATTTTAGGTCGGAGCTCACCTAAAAAATCCTAAGTGTCAGAGTGGCTTTGTATGGGGAAAAATTTGAAAATTTTCCAAAGTGTGGAATTTGATGAAACAAACTTTGGTAAAGGTCCCAGGTCGAAATTCCACACTTTGGAAAATTTTCAAATTTTTCCCCATACAAAGCCACTCTGACACTTAGGATTTTTTAGGTGAGCTCCGACCTAAAATCTTGTAACCGCTCTAACTTTTGAACGGCTGCTCCGATTGACTCGCAACCAAAAATGTGGTCGAGCAGTGTTTCATCCTCTTTCCAATGCAACTCGAACGAACAAAATCCGTCCACTAGAACCAAAGTTAGAACAATGGGGGGAGGGTCAGCGAAATTTGATGAAACAAACTTTAGTAAAGGTCCCAGGTCGAAATTCCACACTTTGGAAAATTTTTAATTTTTCCCATACAAAGTCACTCTGACACTTAGGATTTTTTCAGGTGAGCTCCGACCTAAAATCTTGTAACCGCTCTAACTTTTGAACGGCTGCTCCGATTGACTCGCAACCAAAAATGTGGTCGAGCAGTGTTTCATCCTCTTTCCAATGCAACTCGAACGAACAAAATCCGTCCACTAGAACCAAAGTTAGAACAAAGGGGGGGGACGTCAGTGAAATTTCAAAATTTGATGAAAAATGTTTTGGTGACGGTCCCAGGTCGAAATTCCACACTTTGGAAAATTTTTAATTTTTCCCATACAAAGTCACTCTGACACTTAGGATTTTTTCAGGTGAGCTTCGACCTAAAATCTTGTAACCGCTCTAACTTTTGAACGGCTGCTCCGATTGACTCGCAACCAAAAATGTGGTCGAGCAGTGTTTCATCCTCTTTCCAATGCAAGTCGAACGAACAAAATCCGTCCACTAGAACCAAAGTTAGAACAAAGGGGGGGGACGTCAGTGAAATTTCAAAATTTGATGAAACAAACTTTGGTAAAGGTCCCAGGTCGAAATTCCACACTTTGGAAAATTTTTAATTTTTCCCATACAAAATCACTCTGACACTTAGGATTTTTTTTTTTTTTTCAGGTGAGCTCCGACCTAAAATCTTGTAACCGCTCTAACTTTTGAACGGCTGCTCCGATTGACTCGCAACCAAAAATGTGGTCGAGCAGTGTTTCATCCTCTTTCCAATGCAAGTCGAACGAACAAAATCCGTCCACTAGAACCAAAGTTAGAACAAAGGGGGGGGGGACGTCAGCGAAAAAATTTTTATCTCCGATTGCTTTCAAATTCACCATACAGATGCAGAATTTCACGCTGAATCCGAATCTGGCCTCCGTTTCACCATCCAAGACAACCTAGGCGGTCGCCCACGTCAACCTAGACGGTCGCCCACGTCCACCAGGCGGTCGGACCCATTCACCCGAGTCTCACACTCTGTCGTTCCAGAGGGGGGGGACGTCAGCGACTTGTCTCGGCCAACCTGGACGGCACACCACGACACTGTCGTTCCAGAGGGGGGGGGACTCAGACACGACGGCGGCCATCTTGCGCTATCCAGTATTTGTCACTTGCTTACTACTAATCTGTTTCATATTTATCTGCTCTTTGTTTCTCTTTTGAACTAAAGCTTAACGCGAGTCCATGAGCGACATCTTCAAAAACGTTCGATTGCTCAAATTTACTAATTTGCTGTTTGGTGAAGGTGGCCAATGAGCACGATGCTTTATCGTTATGACATTTAGGATTCTGAAGGCATTGTGAAGCAAACATGAAAAATCGTTTGCGTTCGATAAAGCATCGTTAATGAGTTTACTAAGAGTTTCAGCAGCAAGATTTCGTGCTCCTTTCGGAATGCGCTGGAGCTGACCAAATTTTCACTTGTGTTAAGACACTGAGAGAATGATTTCCTTCGCGTCAAAATTTTGTGGGACATGAGTCGGCTGCTCACTGATATTATTGAATTCATTGATCTGAAAAGAAGGATGCAAGCAGGATAGGCAAGACCAATTGCTGAGATGACTAGACTAACGCTTGGTGAGACCTATGCAAGTAAGATAAAAGCCTATATTACAACGCGAACAGAGACAAGATAATTTGCGTCTAATTTATGGCATATACTGCAATCTTCAGAAATCTTTGGTATATTCCCTTCATGTATGTCACTTCGAATCGAAGAATCTTGAAGGTTGGATTCACGGGGAATTATTGTAGTAGCTGTCCATTCACAGGATTCAAGTACTACCAAGTCAATTGTCTCATCTAGACTATTTGCAGACATTAACAAGTGCTCATTTAGTCAATTAGTCATTGATAAATTAATTAATTATATATAATATATTAAGTGTTACAGATCCTATTGATTTCTTAAAATTTGTCTCGTATAATCATGAAATAATGTATAATGATAAGATATATCTACAAATAAAAGGTTGCCCGATGGGGACACATTTTGCACCTCCGTCTGCAATAATTTATATGAACAGTATAGAAAATAAAGCCCTAGAAAAATTGAAAAATGATCACAATATTCGTTCAAAAATTTACAAAAGATATATCAACGATATCATCTTGGGTCCTTTCCCGAAAGATAAGAATGCACTTCAGACTATCCAAGATACTTTTGACTCCATAGATGATAATATACCTTTTACATAGTACAATTTACTCTAGAAGTTCCAGAAACTGACTGTCTGAATTTCCTAGTCATATAGCATCTCGGTAAAAGAAAAATTAAAATATAATTGGTACAGTAAACCTTGCCATTCTGGTTAAGTTTACGCAAGGTAGCTGGTTGCCGAATCACGTGAAAAATAATTTTATAAAAAGTAGTTTTTGATATGTTGAGACTCGATGCTCTGAACACTTCAGAAAAATCGCACAAGATTGTGAAAAATAGAATAAGTAACAATGGTTTTAGTAAAAATGATATGTACCGCAAAAATAGAAATCAAAAATCTAACGTTGAAGAAAATAACGTGATTTTGAACCTTGATTTTGTTGGCGATGGCTTTTGAGAAAAATCAAAAAAATCAAAAATAAATATGAGATTCCAATACGTATCACTAGTAAACCTGGAAAAAGCTAGCTTCAAATTTCAAAAAATCGGATGAAAATACTTGTTCGTGTAGTATTTGTAAAAATATTGGTTTAAAGTATAACAGGAAAAGTAAATATGTCATTTATGAATTTTCTTGCAAAATATGTGTCCAGAGTTACATAGGTCAAACGTGTCACCCATTCCAAGTTCGCTATAGAGAACATGAGCGCAGTTTACGGTATGAAGACAAGAACAATGCACTTAGTGAGCATTCGATGAAAGCCCACAGTGATAAAGTGATGACCATTAACAATTTCGACTGCAAAATTATTGATCAAAAACTAACAGCGATCACTATTAGAGTGGCTAAATCCCGCTATATTACGACGAACATGCCAAAAATAAGCAGACGACATGACCTGTGCAGATGAGCTGCTTTCACTGACAAATTTGTATATAAACCCACTTGTACAGCAACAGTTTGTAACCCTTGACCCTTGACGAAACGCGTCGTGTAAATTTATTTTACAATATAAAGCTCGCAGTCGTAAAATTGGGAGAGATTTCTCTTTGGTATTCATCATACAAACTTATCCTCTCGGTCAGCCAATTCACCAACTAACCGTTCGGATAGAGTTCACTGAAAATTCCCTGTGTAGCTGACTCCAGATTGTCCAAGTTTTTTATCTTAATGATATAGTGAAACTGTTTTCCAGCTCTGAATACTGTAGCAGAATTACAAAGGAGATAGGGGCTCTTGGATAGGGGCCCTTTTGTCCGAGCCTGGGTCCGAAATGGGAAAGCATGGGTCTGATCCATCTTTCTATGTGTGGTTCCGCAACATTTGAAACGGATAGTGATGCCATTTATGCGGAGGCTATTTTCAAAGTTATAGATTTTCAAAAGAATTCAAACGTAATTTTTGGACGTTCTGCGAGGAAGAGATGAGTGCAATAAAGAATTGCGATGATCTTCCTCCTCCATCTTTTTGCATAGAAATTTTTCGCTCTGGCAACGTTGCAGGTCAACCCAAGAGTTTCGAGTCGAAATGTTTGTTTGACGAGCAATTGCGCATCAGTCGGCTAACACAATTTTGTTCATCTCTTTATTAAATACAGGAGCTTGCAGTGTCGGGGAATGGTCGAGAATCGAAATAACCATAACCATTTTCCACTTTCTATATGGTCTTAATTAATAATAAACGCTTCTCCTGCGCCAAATAGCTATTATGCACCTTTGATAGTGATTGCGCGTTTGAATTAGATAGGAGATTGATCTAAGCATGCATTTAGTCACATAAGGTCTCTTAAAAACTTGTCTTACTTAGGGTTCTTCTCGACATTACTCCGAGTTGTCATAGAAGCTCTTCTGAGTTATCCTAGAAATTCCTTTGATTGTTTTGGGTCCTCCTACATAATATTTTGATTTGTCTCATAAATTAGTCTGTGCGCTTTGAAAAAAGCTTAATAAAAAGCTTATTTTCACCAAGTTTCAGATATTGCAACCTCCTCGCATCGAACTCAATTTAAACCTAGCTAGCCCAGCATGCAAATAGCAGCAGACTATTTCGTTTATGATTGTTATGGAAAATGTCAAGCATAGTGCAGTTTACCTGACTCGATGCTTTTCTCTGCCACAATACCCGTAATCTACTTTTAATGCAATAACTATTGGACATGGTAATCAATTTCAGTGAGTTTCAATAATACATTCATTTAGGGAAAGTCCGAAACAGTTCGAAAAGATGTTTCGGATGTTTCTTGATATTGGCATGCAGAAAAAGATCTGCATTGAATTGCGATGATTAATATATTAAGAATTTTTGTCTCACGTAATCCTCAACATGAAAGACTGTGATTGGGAATAATATTCAAAAATTATTGAACAAGAATGTTGAATATTTTATGAGTTTTATGAAATAATGCGACTAATTATAATTTTTCTCAATTTATGCAAGGACGGAACGATATTTCGGAAAGATATTTTGGATGCTACTCTTGATAAACACTCTTTGAAATTTTGCTGGGGTGCAATAGCAATAGCCTATTTGGTTTTTGCCTAAATCTTTTACTTAGCAATTCAGAAAGACTACGAAGAACAAAGTGGTTATCCACTGCTGCAAAAGATAAAATTGGCAAACATTAAGCCAATAATTTCATAAAAAGGGATTACATGTTTTTGACCTGGAATAAAAGTGTTGACTGAATCAGTTCAAAATGTTGACCTATTGCAATAGGGGGTCTAGATATTGAAACCACTTCTTGAGCCACTTCCAAGAACTGGAGCAACCACTTCAATTCTGTGCAAAAATAGATGAAGCAGTCGCAATTGCTAGTGCTGCCTCGCAAATTAGTAGGCTTACTCAGTTTACGTTAATGAAAGCAAATTGACGGAAGTTTTCTGGTTTGAAACTTCTATTCTCTTTTAAAGGGACCTAAAAAAGCCAATCCAGAATTGACCTACTTTCAGGAGCATGCTATTGTTGTTGCAGCGACATCGTCGATAGTAGTAAGGAAGTGACAAACACCAGATAGCGCAAGATGGCCGCCATCGCTGACGTCCCCCCCCCTCTGGAACGGCAGAGTGTCGTGGTCGGCCGCCGTGGTGCTTCGGGTCTGACTCCCCCCCCCTTCTGGAACGACAGAGGATGTAGTCTGTCGTGGTGTGCCGGCCAGGTGGGTCCACGTTCACAAACTGTTCGCTGACTTCCCCCCCCCTCTGCAACGACACAGTGTGAGACTCGGGTGAGTTGGTCCGACCGCCTGGTTGACGTGGGCGACCGTCCAGGTTGACGTGGGCGACCGTCTAGGTTGACGTGGGCGACCGTCTAGGTTGACGTGGGCGACCGTCTAGGTTGTCGTGGATGGTGAAATGGCTGTCAGATTCGGATTCAGCGTAAAATTCTGCATCGGTAGGGTGAGTTTCAAGGGAATCGGCGAGAAAACATTTTTCTTCAAAATTTTAACAGAGTTAGAATTTGGGACGTTTTGGTGTGTAGCGCCCAAACGAAGCATCGGATGAGAAAACGGAGGCCAGATTCGGATTCCGCGTGAAATTCTGCATCGGTATGGTGAGTTTCAAGTCAATCGGAGAGAAAAAATTTTCGCTGACGTCCCCCCCCCTCTGGACAGCTCGCTTCGATTTTGGCTTCTAGTGGACGGATTTTGTCGTGCCATAGCTCGTTTAAAAGCTAAGAGTGAGACAAATTCACTGAAAGAATCGGCTTGTTCCTATCTGTCTTCGCTTAGATGTGAGACGCCATTTAAGATTTTGGGACATTGGCGAAAAACGACAGAGTTAGAATTTGGGACGTTTTGGGCTCTAGCTTCAAAACGAAGCATCGGATGGGAAAACGGATTTCAGATTTGGAATCAGCGTGAAATTCTCTATCTGTATGGTGAGTTTCAAGTCAATCGGAGAGAAAAAATTTTCAACATTTTTCGAAAAAACGACAGAGTTAGAATTTTTGCGATGGCTGCCTACTGTAGAGCCAAAACGAAGCATCGGATGGGAAAACGGAGGCCAGATTCGGATTCAGCGTCAAATTCTACATGGAAATGGTGTATTTCCAGCTCAATCGGAGAGAAAAAATTTTCGCTGACGTCCCCCCCCTCTGGACAGCTTGCTTCGATTTTGGCTTCCAGTGGACGGATTTTGTCGTGCTATAGCTCGTTTGAAAGCTAAGAGTGAGACAAATTCAGTGAAAGAAACGGCTTGTTCATATCTGTCTTCATTCAAAAGTTAGAGCGGTTACAAGATTTTAGGTCGGAGCTCGCTCACCTGAAAAAATCCTAAGTGTCAGAGTGACTTTGTATGGGTAAAATTTTGAAAATTTTCCAAAGTGTGGAATTTCGACCTGGGACCGTCACCAAAACATTTTTCATCAAATTTTGAAATTTCACTGACGTCCCCCCCCTCTGGACAGCTTACTTCGATTTTGGCTTCCAGTGGACGGATTTTGTCGTGAGACAAAAAAGAGAAACGGCTTGTCATCTATCTTCTCTTTTCAAACGAAAGTTAGAGCGGTTTATTTATTTTTACGCTCGCTTCGCTCACCTGAAAAAATCCTAAGTGTCAGAGTGACTTTGTATAGGTAAAATTTTGAAAATTTTCCAAAGTGTGGAATTTCGACCTGGGACCGTCACCAAAACATTTTTCATCAAATTTTGAAATTTCACTGACGTCCCCCCCCCTCTGGACAGCTTACTTCGATTTTGGCTTCCAGTGGACGGATTTTGTCGTGCGATAGCTCGTTTGAAAGCTAAGAGTGAGACAAATTCAGTGAAAGAATCGGCTTGTTCCTATCTGTCTTCGTTCAAAAGTTAGAGCGGTTACAAGATTTTAAGTCGGAGCTCGCTCACCTGAAAAAATCCTAAGTGTCAGAGTGGCTTTGTATGGGTAAAATTTTGAAAATTTTCCAAAGTGTGGAATTTCGACCTGGGACCGTCACCAAAACATTTTTCATCAAATTTCTCTAAACGAGGGGGGAGGGGGGGGGAGTCAGTGAAATTTGATGAAAAATGTTTTGGTGTCGGTCCCAGGTCGAAATTCGGAAGTTTTAAATTTTTCAAAATTTTCACCACACTGGAGCTCTCACACTTAGGAATTTTTTCACTTGTGGCATGTTACATGGACATGTGCTGACGGACCAACTTCCCGTGGTCATATGAGAATGGTTCAGGTGTCATATGATAGAGAATGATGAGACGAATCGTTTGCAACAAACCGCATGTCGCTACGATGAATACTTTCGGAGATAGAGCCATTTTAAGTTTTCTTCCGAGCATATATAAACCCCCGACAACGTAAGTCTGATCACTTCATCGAAAGACGAGGTAAGCGACGGTCGTCGCTCTGAGCTCCCGATATCGGGTGTTTCAAAGGACTCTATCTTTTGAAGTAGGCAAGCTATCTTCTTACTTCAAAGTTTGTATGATAGAGTTTGATAGTGTCTTTACTACTGATAAAATTTTTTAAAAGTAGTATGAGTAGTAAAATGCGGAATTTTTTAAAAATTCTTAATTTTCACTTTTTTCAAAGTTTTAACATATAGACTAAGGTTTTCAAGTATCCTGAGTTCAAATATGCTATCAGATTTGAAATTTAGCTAAGTCTAAGGCAGCTTTGAGGGGTTAGATCCCAGCTACTGATCACTACCTTTGACTCGGCGTTCCTGTTACCACTTCGGGGCAGTGACAATGATGTCTTCAGCTGTAAAGAGCGGGTATCGGGGAAGATCTCTCACTTCCCTAATGATCAGTACAAGGCCTTCGGGCTGTTGACGGGATCGAGTGCCACTCACTACACTCTTTAGGAATATGACTGTACTACATGATTCCAAACTTATACAAATTTCATTATCTTACAGCTAACGATAAATCTAACATGGCTAACGACATAAATCGTAAATACCATATCAAAATGTGTGTGTGCGGTCGTATAAATCGCAGTGCGGACGCCAAGGCTCATGTCAAGAAGGCGGGCACCGGCCACATGATTATCTTGAATAGGGTTGCGTGTGTGAAGTGCAGAGTGCTGAAGGGTGATGAGGATGAGGCGCGTTTTTACAGAGTGCATGCTGACTGTAGTGGTGGTTTAGTGACTGATTTGAGATTTACGCAGTTGATTGTGGAAGAGAGGGAGCGAATGTTGGCGATCGAGCGAGAGGGTAAGGTTGAGAATGTTGTTGAGAATGTTGTTGAGAATGATGAGTTGGCGAGAGCGGTTGCGTCGTTGGAGGGTGAGATTGGGCGAAAGAGAGTGCTTGAGAGTGATGATGAGGATGATGTGGATTTAGATAGGGAGCGTGTGAGGAAGCGTGTGAGGAAGTTGAGCTTTTCGTCGTCGGAGGTGTCAGACATTGTCATCACCGACCCCCCGAAGAGCTCATCTTCCCCAAAAGTGAAGAGTGGTGGGATTCGTGTGCAGTCGGCGAGGTGGTTGAAGGATGAAGAGAAGAGGCATGTTTCGCAGCAGATGGCGCATGATTTGTTGGTGAATAAGTATGAGAGTTTGAAGAAAGTGAAGGATGAAGTTGTGAAGGAGTTGGATGAGTTAAAAAAGAAGGAACTGAAGTCGAAGGAGGTGGCGGATGAAAACATTAGAATGAGGCGTTGTGTGACTGATTTGAAGAATAAGACGCGAGAGTTGGAAGAGAAGAATGATGAGTGTGAGAAGAGGGCGAGTTCTGCGGAGAGAAGAATGAGAGATGCAGAGGCGAAGTTTGAGGAGATGATGAAGGAGATGAGTGTGTTGAGAGCGAGGAATGTTGAGTTGGAGAGGACTGTGGCTCGGCGGGGTGATGAGAGGCAGGCGTATGAGAAGTTGGAGCGCATGAGGGATGAGTGGGAACGTGTGAATGAGGATCGTTTGTTTGAATTTCACATCCCTATTCGGGATAATCATTTGGCCGGCGAAGTACTCGTAAACCAGAATTTAGACGAATCCATCCTATGCTACAATGGTCATCCGACGAAAAAATGCCTCCACGCCAGCCTACGAATGCGCGGCCATCTACACAAATTTTCAATTCGGAAGCGCGCAAGACTGCCAAAGGATGACTAACTTGGTAAGTGAAAAGTAAATAAGATAGTATATCCTATTCTAATACATATCATTTTCATTGCAGATCTTTGCCCGCCTTCACCACCCCATCAATTCACTCCCGAGAACGAACCATCGGCTCTCTTAAGGGCCACCATGGGGCAAGACATGATAGAACCTCCACGCGGTTTGCCCTGGGCAGTCTTCGGACTGGCGAATACTATCATTAAGTTGAATCTGCTATCAGTCAACTTGAACGTTGCGTCGCGTTAGAGGGGTATATAAACCACTACCTCTCATTTCATTTCATTTCAATCATGCAGACGCCGAACAGTCAAGTCAGCTCTCCTCGCGGACCGCAGTTAAGGCCGCGAAATTTATTTGAGGAGTTTGTCAGGCTAGAGGAGCAAGACAGAGTTTTTAATAATCTTGCTCGGATTGGCAATCCGATGACAGCAACTGCTGTCAATCCAACGGAATGGCGCTACATTCCACTTTTTAGTCACGTGCCAATTAGCGTGGAAGTCGACAGTGCTACCAAAGAGAGAGTCAAAGACTCTCTCAGCAGAATTGGTAGGGTGTAAGATGACGTTACTCCCGAGAATGAACCATCGGCTCTCTTAAGGGCCACCATGGGGCAAGACATGATAGAACCTCCTCGCGGTTTGCCCTGGGCAGTCTTCGGACTGGCGAATACTATCATTAAGTTGAATCTGCTATCAGTCAACTTGAACATTATGCAGTCGATTGCTATCCCTGAAGCATTCTGATTCGCTGTTGAGCAATTCATTGTTGAAAACCCTATATAAGCCAGAAGATTGTAGCGCTTCTCATTCAATTTGAAGTCACGATGGAAGCGACATCTGCCGACAACATTCCCGTCTTCATCGATGAAGACAACGCCATTCCCGAGTTCGTCATCCTCGACGAGTGGGATGAGGAGGATGAGAAGAAGAGGAAGATCAAGAGGATCGTTTGGACGGATGAGGTGTGGACTCCAAATACCATCCGCATCCGAAAGGTGCCAGATGCACCACCACGGTTAGGCGGCACAGGGTTTATGACAACCTAACTGTCATACCTATTGACTATTCAAGCCAATAGTCAACTTAATTGTCACCGAGAACGAACCATCGGCTCTCATAAGGGCCACCATGGTGCAAGACATGATAGAACCTCCTCGCGGTTTGCCCTGGGCAGTCTTCGGACTGGCGAATACTATCATTAAGTTGAATCTGCTATCAGTCAACTTGAACGTTGCAAATGAAGTTCGGTGTAATACTTCCTTTCGACGGGCGTTCCTGTAAAGGGCGGCGGTGAAACCCGTAGCTATGTATACCGCAAGGGACATTCGGCAATGGTAAATCTTGTTTAACCTCTCTGCGTCATGTTTGCAAGTGATTGCCTCTGTCTCAACGTAGTATGCATTCGCGCCAGGGCGACATTTAGCCAACTGTCGAAGGTTGCCTAAAACTTTCCATTGCATACGTTATGAGAGCCATGAGTTCTACCTGTCTCTATCAATGAGACGAATTGATGAATGGAATGAAATGGGAGGACACTCACGCGCCACACGCAACATAACACACTTCTCTCTTCCGTAGTCTAACAAGCTCTTTACACATGGATCGCAGTCGATTGCTATCCCTGTATCAGAAGTGTAAGCTATCTTAATTTTATTTGACACTATTTCATCTATCATCATCGTCCATATGAAATGTTTTAAGATTTACAAGTTAGACTAAGCGTTCTACTATTTGTAAATGAAAGATATAGTTTCACCAGTTTACAAGTTAAAAAATAAAGTTTCAATGGTGTATACGTTAGAAATAAAGTTTTAGCTGTTTGTATATCAAAATAAAGTTTCAATGGTGTATACGTTAGAAATAAAGTTTTAGCTGTTTGTATATCAAAATAAAGTTTCAAGAGTTTACAAGTTAGAAATAAAGTTTCAATAGTGCATGCGTTAAAAATAAAGTTTTAGCTGTTTGTATATCAAAATAAAGTTTCAAGAGTTTACAAGTTAGAAATAAAGTTTCAATAGTGTGTATGTTAGAAATTAAGGTATAACTGTTTGTAAAAATAAGATCGCAAGATTTACTAGTTTACAAGTTAGACTAAGTGTAAATTAAAATAATATCACAGCAAAGCTACTTCATGAGTTAGTTTGCCAGGAGTGTATCATCTCAAACTTTTACTCCGTCGTTGAAATTTCATGACGACTTTTTGCTAAACGAAAGTTAACACTAGAGGAGCGTAGGGGTGGGTGGTATAAAATACGCCTACAGCACTGAGAGAGTTGGAGTGCATGAGCTATGTACATTCTTTTGACGATGAGAGGAGCGATTCAGCCGATGGCGTAGGTAGTTTCCCAGAGCATGGAGGACATTGTTTAGGTGACTCTAAGGGCGTATGTCGAGCTACCTTCAGTGATAGGCTTCCAACTCATGATGAATGATGATATGCTTACGACCTACATTCAACCATTGGTGTATGCCCACACCCTACCCAACAACGAGCTTGTCTGCCACATTGTATTCATGAGTGTGGCTCAAAGTAGGAAATTGATTGATGAGACTTTGCTGAAATATCCAAGGCGCGTATTCAAGCATGGTCGCCTACTGTTGGAGTATTATTATCAATGGCGCGACGACACACATTTGCCCACCCGTGTTTTACCACACCTATCAACGGAAGAATACAATAGAGCTTTAGTCGAGACGGTGAAAGGAGACGATGAGCGCTAGCGGGCGAATGAAGCATCGGTGAGAGTGGGAATCAACTTGATTCTATTCTCCAATGAAGATTGTTGTCTAATGAGAATCAAGCATTCCTTTATAAATAGAGAGCCTTCCACACTGAGAATCATTCCATCGTTGAATCGTACAAGTGACGGACGCACATTCTCTCTCTCTCTACATCCCTGTTATATTATCCAACTAAAATGGTAAGTCGCTACTTTCCTCCCTCTCCTCCCTTGAACGTAAACTTGATAGAATCTTTTTTATTTTCAGGCATCTTCTACATCTACTACACTGACAGGACAAAATGGTGGTCAGACGTTACAAGGTTCGCTACAATCAGATCATCTACAGCTGAGACCAGTGGAAGAAACAACAAAGGTACATAATCCTACACCGCTACAGCGTAAATTTAAACAAGTCTTGCGTCATGAGGATCACAGCGTAGTACTGCGAACGGGAATGCTCCCTTCCACTGATGTGAAGATATTGAGCAATCAGTATGGGGATTACATACTCATCCCCGTGAGTCCGTACATTCGCCACCAACTTGACATTATTGAAGAGTACGTGACATTAAATATGGACATTCCTACTCCTCTTGCTCAAGAGTGGAAGGCGAGAGATGAAAAGGATACTCCCTATAGAAAGATTTGGGATGGCAATCAAATTTGCCTACCATTATCACATTGGTGTAGTTATTATAAAAAGGATAGAGATCAATCAATACCCATCAGATGTGATGAGCTCGGAGAAGGTACTTGGGATATCATTTTCAAAGTGAATGGACTATATTATGGTCAGCACAAGGATAACAAAATAGCCTCTCTCTCGATATACACTGAATCCATCATATATATTCCAAAGCCACCCAGCGTAGATGACATTATTGACGAAATCCTTAACAGCAGTGATACGAAGCGCAAGTCGGAGAAGAATGCTGCATCAAAACGCAAATCAAAGAAGGAGAATTACTAGTCCTTTCCTAACTCTACCCTATGACAATTCGCTTATGTGCTTTGAGTGTCGTAGACGTGGTCTTATTAGATACATTTTACTTCTTCGTTGCCATCATATCATTTGTGTATTTTGTCGTGAAAAGCATCGATGTAATTCTTCATTTTGCAATATGTTATAGAACGTTTCCTTAGATATGTAATTTCCGTTTTAGGCTTCTATCATCATTTTTATGGATTGTGAGGGTGAACCTGTACAGGAGCTCAGTGCTATTGCTATGAACAATTGGTCATATCAGATTGTTAGTGTCTATCATCAACATGCCAACTGCGATCCCAATGTTGATCAATGGGCGAGAAAACACATTCATGGACTTAATCTGAAATATTTGCAAGACTATGGCTTTTCTTGTGAGAGTGCTCTTCTTATTGACTTTAAACGTTGGTTAGCTACTTTCAATGTTATACGCATATTTTGTAATAATCCTGGTAAGGAGAGGAAAGTATTTCCCAATCTAGTCATTAATGATATTTTGCTCCCACCTTGGGATAGTAGAGTGAATCAACACTATCATGAAGTCACGAAACGTTTTAAGGATTTGTGTGTTCCTATTTTGTCTGTTCGTTGTAGTAGCTACGTTCATAACCAATGCTTCTTTCCTCCTTACCTCAACACTGTCAAAGTCCTATATGGTTATCATTGCTCGCTATATGACAGTTACCAGCTGTATCTATTTTATCTGTTTCAAACCATTGATTTGTAATGCATGCTTGTTACAGTTATTCAATAAATGTTATTATGCGAAGAGTTGTTGTTGTTATCATGCGACGGATGGGTTAGATGAAGGGTGATCATATCTTTTTCAAAGGACTGTGGAACATTGATTTCCATGATGAGGATTATAACAGTTAGATTTGATGACGAATAAGATTTACTAGTTTGCAAGTTAGACTAAGCGTTCTATTATTTGTAAATGAAAGATATAGTTTCAATAGTTTACACGTTAAAAATAAAGTTTCAATAGTGTGTATGTTAAGAATAAAGTTCTATCTGTTTGTATGTTAGAAATAAAATGAAGTTTCATCAGTTTACAAGTTAAGAATAAAGTTTTATCTGTTTGTATGTTAGAAATAAAACAAAGTTTCAACCGTTAACAAGTTAAAAATAAAGTTTCAATAGTTTACAAGTTAAAACTAATGTTTCAATAGTGCGTATGAAGGTATGTGCGTAAAATGAAGGTTCGCCAGTTTACAAGCTAAGAATAAAGTTTTATCTGCTTGTATGTCAGAAATGAAATAAAGTTTCACCAGTTTACAAGTTAAAAAATAAAGTTTCAATAGTGTGTACGTTAGAAATAAAGTTTCAATAGTGTGTATGTTAAGAATAAAGTTCTATCTGCTTCTATGTTAGAAATAAAAATGAAGGTTCACCAAATTACAAGTTAAGAATAAAGTTCTATCTGTTTGTATGTTAGACATAAAACAAAGTTTCAACCGTTAACAAGTTAAAAATAAAGTTTCAGATTAAAATAAAGTTTCAATAGTGTGTATGATGGAAATAAAGTTTAAGCGCTTTGTGCGTTAAAAATAAAGTTTCAACATTGTGTACGTTAAGAATAAAGTTCTATCTGTTTATATGTTAGAAATAAAAATGAAGGTTCATCAGTTTACAAGTTAAGAATAAAGTTTTATCTGCTTGTATGTCAGAAATGAAATAAAGTTTCACCAGTTTACAAGTTAAAAAATAAAGTTTCAATAGTGTGTACGTTAGAAATAAAGTTTCAATAGTGTGTATGTTAAGAATAAAGCTTTATCTGTTTGTATGTTAGAATTAAAAAACCGGTTTCAACCGTATACAAGTTAAAAATAAAGTTTCAATAGTTAACACGTTAAAAATAAAGTTTCAATAGTGTATATGTTAAGAATAAAGTTCTATCTGCTTCTATGTTAGAAATAAAAATGAAGGTTCACCAGTTTACAAGTTAAGAATAAAGTTTTATCTGTTTGTATGTTAGACATAAAACAAAGTTTCAACCGTTAACAAGTTAAAAATAAAGTTTCAGATTAAAATAAAGTTTCAATAGTGTGTATGATGGAAATAAAGTTTAAGCGCTTTGTGCGTTAAAAATAAAGTTTCAACATTGTGTACGTTAAGAATAAAGTTCTATCTGTTTATATGTTAGAAATAAAAATGAAGGTTCATCAGTTTACAAGTTAAGAAAAAAGTTTTATCTGCTTGTATGTCAGAAATGAAATAAAGTTTCACCAGTTTAAAAGTTAAGAATAAAGTTTCAATAGTGTGTATGATAAGAATATAGTTCTATCTGTTTATATGTTAGAAATAAAATGAAGTTTCGTCAGTTTACAAGTTAAGAATACATTTTATCTGCTTGTATGTTAGAATTAAAACAAAGTTTCAACCGTTTACAGGTTAAAAATAAAGTTTCAATAGTTAACACGTTAAAAATAAAGTTTCAATAGTGTGTATGTTAAGAATAAAGTTCTATCTGTTTGTATGTTAGAAATAAAATGAAGTTTCATCAGTTTACAAGTTAAGAATAAAGTTTTATCTGTTTGTATGTTAGACATAAAACAAAGTTTCAACCGTTAACAAGTTAAAAATAAAGTTTCAATAGTTTACAAGTTAAAACTAATGTTTCAATAGTGCGTATGTTAAGATTAAAGTTTTATCTGTTTCCATGTTAGAAATAAAATGAAGCTTCACAAGTTTACAAGTTAAAAATAAAGTTTTATCAGCTTGTATATTAGAAATAAAATGAAGTTTCACCAGTTAACAAATTAAAAATAAAGTTTCAATAGTGTGTACGTTAGAAATAAAGTTTCAACCGTTTACAAGTTAAAAATAAAGTTTCAACAGTGTCTACGTTAGAAATAAAGTTTTATCTATTTGTAAAGTACGATCGTAGGATTTACTAGTTTGCAAGTTAGACTCAGCATTCTACTAGTTGTAAATGAAAATATCGTTTCAGCCGTTTACAAGTTAAAAATAAAGTTTCAACGGTGTGTACGTTAGAAATAAAGTTTTAGCTGTTTATATGTTAGAAACAAAATAAAGTTTCAACAGTTTACAAGTTGAAAAATAAAGTTTCAACAGTGTATACGTTAGAAATAAATGAAAGTAAGACCTTCATCGTATGAGTATTCAAAGCATGTTTTGTAAATCAAATGTGTGTAGTCCTGACATGATAGAATCGCGTTAGAAATAAAGTTTCAGCCGTTTACAAGTTAAAAATAAAGTTTTAGCTGTTTATATGTTAGAAACAAAATAAAGTTTCAACAGTTTACAGATTAAAATAAAGTTTCAACAGTGTGTACGTTACAAATAAAGTTTTAGCTGTTTATATGTTAGAAACAAAATAAAGTTTCAACAGTTTACAAGTTGAAAAATAAAGTTTCAACAGTGTGTACGTTAGAAATAAATGAAAGTAAGACCTTCATCGTATGAATATTCAAAGCATGTTTTGTAAATCAAATGTGTGTAGTCCTGACATGATAGAATTAAGCTTGACAAACGCGTTTGTCAAGTTCATTTGATTCTATCATGTCAGGACTACACACATTTGATTTACAAAACATGCTTTGAATACTCATACGATGAAGGTCTTACTTTCATTTATTTCTAACGTACACACTGTTGAAACTTTATTTTTCAACTTGTAAACTGTTGAAACTTTATTTTGTTTCTAACATATAAACAGCTAAAACTTTATTTGTAACGTACACACTGTTGAAACTTTATTTTAATCTGTAAACTGTTGAAACTTTATTTTGTTTCTAACATAGAAACAGATAAAACTTTATTCTTAACAAACGCACTATTGAAACATTAGTTTTAACTTGTAAACTATTGAAACTTTATTTTTAACTTGTTAACGGTTGAAACTTTGTTTTATGTCTAACATACAAGCAGATAAAACTTTATTCTTAACTTGTAAACTGGAGAACCTTCATTTTTATTTCTAACATATAAACAGATAGAACTTTATTCTTAACATATACACTATTGAAACTTCATTTTTAACTTGTAAACGGTTGAAACTTTATTTTATTTTTAACATACAAACAGCTAAAACTTTATTTCTAACGTATACACTGTTGAAACTTGTAAACTCTTGAAACTTTATTTTATTTCTAACATACAAGCTGATAAAACTTTATTCTTAACTTGTAAACTGGCGAACCTTCATTTTATTTCTAACATAGAAACAGATAAAACTTTATTCTTAACATACGCACTATTGAAACATTAGTTTTAACTTGTAAACTATTGAAACTTTGTTTTATTTCTAACATACAAACAGATAAAACTTTATTCTTAACTTGTAAACTGATGAAACTTCATTTTATTTCTAACATACAAACAGATAGAACTTTATTCTTAACATACACACTATTGCAACTTTATTTTTAACGTGTAAACTATTGAAACTATATCTTTCATTTACAAATAATAGAACGCTTAGTCTAACTTGCAAACTAGTAAATCTTATTCGTTATCAAATCTAACTGTTATAATCCTCATCATGGAAATCAATGTTCCACAGTCCTTTGAAAAAGATATGATCACCCTTCATCTAACCCATCCGTCGCATGATAACAACAACAACTCTTCGCATAATAACATTTATTGAATAACTGTAACAAGCATGCATTACAAATCAATGGTTTGAAACAGATAAAATAGATACAGCTGGTAACTGTCATATAGCGAGCAATGATAACCATATAGGACTTTGACAGTGTTGAGGTAAGGAGGAAAGAAGCATTGGTTATGAACGTAGCTACTACAACGAACAGACAAAATAGGAACACACAAATCCTTAAAACGTTTCGTGACTTCATGATAGTGTTGATTCACTCTACTATCCCAAGGTGGGAGCAAAATATCATTAATGACTAGATTGGGAAATACTTTCCTCTCCTTACCAGGATTATTACAAAAGATGCGTATAACATTGAAAGTAGCTAACCATCGTTTAAAGTCAATAAGAAGAGCACTCTCACAAGAAAAGCCATAGTCTTGCAAATATTTCAGATTAAGTCCATGAATGTGTTTTCTCGCCCATTGATCAACATTGGGATCGCAGTTGGCATGTTGATGATAGACACTAACAATCTGATATGACCAATTGTTCATAGCAATAGCACTGAGCTCCTGTACAGGTTCACCCTCACAATCCATAAAAATGATGATAGAAGCCTAAAACGGAAATTACATATCTAAGGAAACGTTCTATAACATATTGCAAAATGAAGAATTACATCGATGCTTTTCACGACAAAATACACAAATGATATGATGGCAACGAAGAAGTAAAATGTATCTAATAAGACCACGTCTACGACACTCAAAGCACATAAGCGAATTGTCATAGGGTAGAGTTAGGAAAGGACTAGTAATTCTCCTTCTTTGATTTGCGTTTTGATGCAGCATTCTTCTCCGACTTGCGCTTCGTATCACTGCTGTTAAGGATTTCGTCAATAATGTCATCTACGCTGGGTGGCTTTGGAATATATATGATGGATTCAGTGTATATCGAGAGAGAGGCTATTTTGTTATCCTTGTGCTGACCATAATATTGTCCATTCACTTTGAAAATGATATCCCAAGTACCTTCTCCGAGCTCATCACATCTGATGGGTATTGATTAATCTCTATCCTTTTTATAATAACTACACCAATGTGATAATGGTAGGCAAATTTGATTGCCATCCCAAATCTTTCTATAGGGAGTATCCTTTTCATCTCTCGCCTTCCACTCTTGAGCAAGAGGAGTAGGAATGTCCATATTTAATGTCACGTACTCTTCAATAATGTCAAGTTGGTGGCGAATGTACGGACTCACGGGGATGAGTATGTAATCCTCATACTGATTGCTCAATATCTTCACATCAGTGGAAGGGAGCATTCCCGTTCGCAGTACTACGCTGTGATCCTCATGACGCAAGACTTGTTTAAATTTACGCTGTAGCGGTGTAGGATTATGTACCTTTGTTGTTTCTTCCACTGGTCTCAGCTGTAGATGATCTGATTGTAGCGAACCTTGTAACGTCTGACCACCATTTTGTCCTGTCAGTGTAGTAGATGTAGAAGATGCCTGAAAATAAAAAAGATTCTATCAAGTTTACGTTCAAGGGAGGAGAGGGAGGAAAGTAGCGACTTACCATTTTAGTTGGATAATATAACAGGGATGTAGAGAGAGAGAGAATGTGCGTCCGTCACTTGTACGATTCAACGATGGAATGATTCTCAGTGTGGAAGGCTCTCTATTTATAAAGGAATGCTTGATTCTCATTAGACAACAATCCTCATTGGAGAATAGAATCAAGTTGATTCCCACTCTCACCGATGCTTCATTCGCCCGCTAGCGCTCATCGTCTCCTTTCACCGTCTCGACTAAAGCTCTATTGTATTCTTCCGTTGATAGGTGTGGTAAAACACGGGTGGGCAAATGTGTGTCGTCGCGCCATTGATAATAATACTCCAACAGTAGGCGACCATGCTTGAATACGCGCCTTGGATATTTCAGCAAAGTCTCATCAATCAATTTCCTACTTTGAGCCACACTCATGAATACAATGTGGCAGACAAGCTCGTTGTGGGGGAGGGTGTGGGCATACACCAATGGTTGAATGTAGGTCGTAAGCATATCATCATTCATCATGAGTTGGAAGCCTATCACTGAAGGTAGCTCGACATACGCCCTTAGAGTCACCTAAACAATGTCCTCCATGCTTTGGGAAACTACCTACGCCATCGGCTGAATCGCTCCTCTCATCGTCAAAAGAATGTACATAGCTCATGCACTCCAACTCTCTCAGTGCTGTAGGCGTATTTTATACCACCCACCCCTACGCTCTTCTAGTGTTAACTTTCGTTTAGCAAAAGGTCGTCATGAAATTTCAACGACGGAGTAAAAGTTTGAGATGATACACTCCTGGCAAACTAACTCATGAAGTAGCTTTGCTGTGATACATTTCTATCTGTAAACATATGGTAATGTTAAAGTGAATCTAAAACTTTTCAGCTTATTAATTGTTCATCCTTGCATCAACGCTTTAACTCGTGAACAGTTATATTTTTATTTTAATTTACACTTAGTCTAACTTGTAAACTAGTAAATCTTGCGATCTTATTTTTGCAAACAGTTATACCTTAATTTCTAACATACACACTATTGAAACTTTATTTCTAACTTGTAAACCCTTGAAACTTTATTTTGATATACAAACAGCTAAAACTTTATTTCTAACGCATACACTATTGAAACGTTATTTCTAACTTGTAAACTCTTGAAACTTTATTTTGATATACAAACAGCTAAAACTTTATTTCTAACGTATACACCATTGAAACTTTATTTTGATATACAAACAGCTAAAACTTTATTTCTAACGTATACACCATTGAAACTTTATTTTTTAACTTCTAAACTGGTGAAACTATATCTTTCATTTACAAATAGTAGAACGCTTAGTCTAACTTGTAAATCTTAAAACATTTCATATGGACGATGATGATAGATGAAATAGTGTCAAATAAAATTAAGATAGCTTACACTTCTGATACAGGGATAGCAATCGACTGCGATCCATGTGTAAAGAGCTTGTTAGACTACGGAAGATAGAAGTGTGTTATGTTGCGTGTGGCGCGTGAGTGTCCTCCCATTTCATTCCATTCATCAATTCGTCTCATTGATAGAGACAGGTAGAACTCATGGTTCTCATAACGTATGCAATGGAAAGTTTTAGGCAACCTTTGACAGTTGGCTAAATGTCGCCCTGGCGCGAATGCATACTACGTTGAGACAGAGGCAATCACTTGCAAACATGACGCAGAGAGGTTAAACAAGATTGACCATTGCCGAATGTCCCTTGCGGTATACATAGCTACGGGTTTCACCGCCGCCCTTTACAGGAACGCCCGTCGAAAGGAAGTATTACACCGAACTTCATTTGCAACGTTCAAGTTGACTGATAGCAGATTCAACTTAATGATAGTATTCGCCAGTCCGAAGACTGCCCAGGGCAAACCGCGAGGAGGTTCTATCATGTCTTGCCCCATGGTGGCCCTTAAGAGAGCCGATGGTTCGTTCTCGGTGACAATTAAGTTGACTATTGGCTTGAATAGTCAATAGGTATGACAGTTAGGTTGTCATAAACCCTGTGCCGCCTAACCGTGGTGGTGCATCTGGCACCTTTCGGATGCGGGTGGTATTTGGAGTCCACACCTCATCCGTCCAAACGATCCTCTTGATCTTCCTCTTCTTCTCATCCTCCTCATCCCACTCGTCGAGGATGACGAACTCGGGAATGGCGTTGTCTTCATCGATGAAGACGGGAATGTTGTCGGCAGATGTCGCTTCCATCGTGACTTCAAATTGAATGAGAAGCGCTACAATCTTCTGGCTTATATAGGGTTTTCAACAATGAATTGCTCAACAGCGAATCAGAATGCTTCAGGGATAGCAATCGACTGCATAATGTTCAAGTTGACTGATAGCAGATTCAACTTAATGATAGTATTCGCCAGTCCGAAGACTGCCCAGGGCAAACCGCGAGGAGGTTCTATCATGTCTTGCCCCATGGTGGCCCTTAAGAGAGCCGATGGTTCATTCTCGGGAGTAACGTCATCTTACACCCTACCAATTCTGCTGAGAGAGTCTTTGACTCTCTCTTTGGTAGCACTGTCGACTTCCACGCTAATTGGCACGTGACTAAAAAGTGGAATGTAGCGCCATTCCGTTGGATTGACAGCAGTTGCTGTCATCGGATTGCCAATCCGAGCAAGATTATTAAAAACTCTGTCTTGCTCCTCTAGCCTGACAAACTCCTCAAATAAATTTCGCGGCCTTAACTGCGGTCCGCGAGGAGAGCTGACTTGACTGTTCGGCGTCTGCATGATTGAAATGAAATGAAATGAGAGGTAGTGGTTTATATACCCCTCTAACGCGACGCAACGTTCAAGTTGACTGATAGCAGATTCAACTTAATGATAGTATTCGCCAGTCCGAAGACTGCCCAGGGCAAACCGCGTGGAGGTTCTATCATGTCTTGCCCCTAGGTGGCCCTTAAGAGAGCCGATGGTTCGTTCTCGGGAGTGAATTGATGGGGTGGTGAAGGCGGGCAAAGATCTGCAATGAAAATGATATGTATTAGAATAGGATATACTATCTTATTTACTTTTCACTTACCAAGTTAGTCATCCTTTGGCAGTCTTGCGCGCTTCCGAATTGAAAATTTGTGTAGATGGCCGCGCATTCGTAGGCTGGCGTGGAGGCATTTTTTCGTCGGATGACCATTGTAGCATAGGATGGATTCGTCTAAATTCTGGTTTACGAGTACTTCGCCGGCCAAATGATTATCCCGAATAGGGATGTGAAATTCAAACAAACGATCCTCATTCATACGTTCCCACTCATCCCTCATGCGCTCCAACTTCTCATACGCCTGCCTCTCATCACCCCGCCGAGCCACAGTCCTCTCCAACTCAACATTCCTCGCTCTCAACACACTCATCTCCTTCATCATCTCCTCAAACTTCGCCTCTGCATCTCTCATTCTTCTCTCCGCAGAACTCGCCCTCTTCTCACACTCATCATTCTTCTCTTCCAACTCTCGCGTCTTATTCTTCAAATCTTTCACACAACGCCTCATTCTAATGTTTTCATCCGCCACCTCCTTCGACTTCAGTTCCTTCTTTTTTAACTCATCCAACTCCTTCACAACTTCATCCTTCACTTTCTTCAAACTCTCATACTTATTCACCAACAAATCATGCGCCATCTGCTGCGAAACATGCCTCTTCTCTTCATCCTTCAACCACCTCGCCGACTGCACACGAATCCCACCACTCTTCACTTTTGGGGAAGATGAGCTCTTCGGGGGGTCGGTGATGACAATGTCTGACACCTCCGACGACGAAGAGCTCAACTTCCTCACACGCTTCCTCACACGCTCCCTATCTAAATCCACATCATCCTCATCATCACTCTCAAGCACTCTCTTTCGCCCAATCTCACCCTCCAACGACGCAACCGCTCTCGCCAACTCATCATTCTCAACAACATTCTCAACAACATTCTCAACCTTACCCTCTCGCTCGATCGCCAACATTCGCTCCCTCTCTTCCACAATCAACTGCGTAAATCTCAAATCAGTCACTAAACCACCACTACAGTCAGCATGCACTCTGTAAAAACGCGCCTCATCCTCATCACCCTTCAGCACTCTGCACTTCACACACGCAACCCTATTCAAGATAATCATGTGGCCGGTGCCCGCCTTCTTGACATGAGCCTTGGCGTCCGCACTGCGATTTATACGACCGCACACACACATTTTGATATGGTATTTTCTGTTTTTATCGTTTGCCATGCCTGTTTTATCGTTAGCTGTAAGATAATGAAATTTGTATAAGTTTGGAATCATGTAGTACAGTCATATTCCTAAAGAGTGTAGTGAGTGGCACTCGATCCCGTCGACAGCCCGAAGGCCTTGTACTGATCACTAGGGAAGTGAGAGATCTTCCCCGATACCCGCTCTTTACAGCTGAAGACATCATTGTCACTGCCCCGAAGTGGTAACAGGAACGCCGAGTCAAAGGTAGTGATCAGTAGCTGGGATCTAACCCCTCAAAGCTGCCTTAGACTTAGTTAAATTTCAAATCTGATAGCAGATTTGAACTCAGGATACTTGAAAACCTTAGTCTATATGTTAAAACTTTGAAAAAAGTGAAAATTAAGAATTTTTAAAAAATTCCGCATTTTACTACTCATACTACTTTTAAAAAATTTTATCAGTAGTAAAGACACTATCAAACTCTATCATACAAACTTTGAAGTAAGAAGATAGCTTGCCTACTTCAAAAGATAGAGTCCTTTGAAACACCCGATATCGGGAGCTCAGAGCGACGACCGTCGCTTACCTCGTCTTTCGATGAAGTGATCAGACTTACGTTGTCGGGGGTTTATATATGCTCGGAAGAAAACTTAAAATGGCTCTATCTCCGAAAGTATTCATCGTAGCGACATGCGGTTTGTTGCAAACGATTCGTCTCATCATTCTCTATCATATGACACCTGAACCATTCTCATATGACCACGGGAAGTTGGTCCGTCAGCACATGTCCATGTAACATGCCACAAGTGAAAAAATTCCTAAGTGTGAGAGCTCCAGTGTGGTGAAAATTTTGAAAAATTTAAAACTTCCGAATTTCGACCTGGGACCGACACCAAAACATTTTTCATCAAATTTCACTGACTCCCCCCCTCCCCCCCCTCGTTTAGAGAAATTTGATGAAAAATGTTTTGGTGACGGTCCCAGGTCGAAATTCCACACTTTGGAAAATTTTCAAAATTTTACCCATACAAAGCCACTCTGACACTTAGGATTTTTTCAGGTGAGCGAGCTCCGACCTAAAATCTTGTAACCGCTCTAACTTTTGAATGAAGACAGATATGAACAAGCCGTTTCTTTCAGTGAATTTGTCTCACTCTTAGCTTTCAAACGAGCTATGGCACGACAAAATCCGTCCACTAGAAGCCAAAATCGAAGCGAGCTGTACACACCAAAACGTCCCAAATTCTAACTCTGTTAAAATTTTGAAGAAAAATTTTTTCTCGCCGATTGCCTTGAAACTCACCCTACCGATGCAGAATTTTACGCTGAATCCGAATCTGACAGCCATTTCACCATCCACGACAACCTAGACGGTCGCCCACGTCAACCTAGACGGTCGCCCACGTCAACCTAGACGGTCGCCCACGTCAACCTGGACGGTCGCCCACGTCAACCAGGCGGTCGGACCAACTCACCCGAGTCTCACACTCTGTCGTTGCAGAGGGGGGGGGGAGTCAGCGAACAGTTTGTGAACGTGGACCCACCTGGCCGGCACACCACGACAGACTACATCCTCTGTCGTTCCAGAGGGGGGGGAGTCAGACCCGAAGCACCACGGCGGCCGACCACGACACTCTGCCGTTCCAGAGGGGGGGGACGTCAGCGATGGCGGCCATCTTGCGCTATCTGGTGTTTGTCACTTCCTTACTACTGTCGATCAATAGAAATGCTGTTGCGACAAAGCTTGATCGACGCGCTAGATGGAGTAAATGTTGCAAGTACATGTATTTCAGTGTGTTGTCAGCTAAAGTCGTCCCTTGATATTCAAATAGGTCCTACCCAGTAAAAGCAATAATCTAAATTATTTTCGTCGATTAGAAAGAAACTGAATAACTCTTTCGCAAATTATTCATCTTGAACTTTTCACCAGAGTGCAGTTTTGTAAGAAAAGCAATTTGTATAAACCAAACCACTGTTAGTTGGTTCATGGCCTCGCTTGTTCTCTGAAGTAAGATAAAGATAAGTAACAACAAGATAAAATACTGATACATTGAGACAAGACAATGACAGGAGCTAGTGAGTAAAGTTAAAAGAATGATAACGTCAGCTACTAGAACTTTCTTAAATGTCAAAAATCATAGAAAAGCTGCGAGGAAAAGCTATTTACAGTTACTGCGTAAATAAACCAATAGTTAGCATCGAATGACATGTCAATATACAGATTGTTTCATAAAAAATGGATCACCCTTAAACATCGCCTTAACTTCAACTTTGTCTAACTCCGCCAAACTTGAACGAATTTCTCTGAAATTTGGAAGATATGTCAGTTGTGCTTACTAATATCATTGTTGGAAATTTCAAGCATGAATATTGAGTTGTTTTCCTGTTATAGATAAAAAAGTAGTAGATAATTTGATCTTCATTTAGCAATGTTACACAAAATCATACCTCACTCTTATAAAATTACATTTGTTTCCTTTGTTATGTAATATGTTGTTCTACAAGCCAAAAGCTATCAAGCAAAACAAAAATAAAGAAAATCGGTCAATCAGAGCCAGTATGGCACCATTATTCATCAACAATAATGTAACTGCTACATGTGATTAACTGGACTTCATGTTCCATAGCTTCCTGACTTCGTTGCGGTGGTGTTGGCAGCACTCCTGATTGCTTTCAGCTAGAAATCTATCTCTTACCAGTTGAAAACAATACAAAGCACAAATGAACAATAACGAGATCGCATTCACAAAAGGCAAAGTGTCAGCCTTGCTAGAACTTGCTAGAACCTAGCCTTCCTAGGATAGTGATGGTCGATTGAGATTATGGATAAAATATGATCAGGAAATTCCGAGACATTTACATCGTCCCCGGGTACAAGGTGGTGCGACTCTACTGATTTGGGCTGGCTTTTGGACCAATGGCCGCTATGAACTTCACATACAGCAAGGAACCATGAATTCTGAACGCTATGTGAATGTTTTACGAATGAACATTGGCCAAATGACAGATCAACTTGGTGATCCATCGACTTGGTTATTTATGGATGATAATGCTACGTGTCACAGGAGTAGTAGAGTCAACTTATGCAAGTCTCAATCAGGGCTTAGGACATTATCTTGGCCAGCTCGTTCTAATGATCTGAATCCCATAGAAAATGTATGGAGTATTCTAAAACGCAACGTTCGTCGTTCACTGCTACCTACAGATGGCGTATCACAACTTACGTCACTGTTAAAAAGAGAGTGGAGAAAGTTAGATCAGTCAAAAATCAACGATATCATCGAATCAATGCCTAGACGAATTGGTAATGTCATTGACAATAAGGGTAGGGCCACAAAATATTAGCTTCTTAAGAACCGTTACTGTATCATAGCTTATCAGATTATATAAGGACATTTAAATATATTAGGGACATGAAATAACATGAAAAATGCTTTCTGTATCATACTTATGTTTTATTTAGTCAAATTTTAGGATGATCCACTTTTTATGAAACGGACTGTATAACTTAATCAATTAGAAACAAATTTTCAAGTAAGTTTCAAGACATGGAGTCGGTCTTTCTGTGCGCATAACATCGGCTGTCTCTTTGATGGTAACACCTTCAGACACCGAAAGTTGAAGCTTTGTTTTGAGGCTTCTCTTCACCCAATGGGATTGAGGCTCCTTAATCCTTGCTCAGCTTTTGATAAAATGTCTGTCTTTCTGTCACATTCGATCAAGTGTCGTGTTACTGCCGATTGGACAGCCTTGGTCGATTCCGGTCTGGAGTTTGAGTTCTGCACCCATCTCTGGGAATGTGCTCAGCACGACGAATAACGAGGCACCTTGTAGTTTTGCCGATGTACCTTGCAAGGACAGAGAAACTCGTTCATGATTTTCGGTTTTCGGCTAGGTAGAATTACATCCTTCACAGCTGCAGGTGCGAGATTATGTCCTGAAAATGGGAATCAGTTTGAGGACAGGGTATGAGTATCGGATTCTCTGACAAATCTTCTTGGAGATTGTCTAACTGACTTGTCCAATGTTGCTGATGTTGAAGAAGAGTGGCTTCGATTGATAAACCACTCCAGGTAACCATCTTGTTGTAGAGTTCGCTTTAAAAGTTCCAGCTCTTTCTGGAGCCTTTGGGACGAACAGATGTCATACAGTACGCCCTCTTCGTTGGGGTCTTAACGAGATTCACTTCATATCGCATCGGGCAGACACTTGATATTTATCATGCAGTCCAGTAAAACTAGGTTTTCTATAAATCTGTCATTATATTGCCATCGTCGATGTATAATTGAACATCCAAAAAACTGCTCGCAGATTCCTTGGTAAATACTACAGCTAAATGTAAATTGTTGTAGTATTCAAAGAAGTTGTATGATATTTCTATTACCAAAAATAAACGTGTCGTCCACATATCGACAGTATAGCTTTAATTGACCTTTATCAAACTGTTTCTATTTTGTGTAAGCATTTTATCCTGATTCACCGTAGTTCACTTCAGAGAACAAGCGCGGCCATGAATCAGCAAACAGGGTTTTGATTTTCAAATTTATGATTAAGATAGCGCCTACAAAGCATTTGCATAAACTACTCAAACTTTAGCTCAAACTCCTCCAGTTTTCGGTCATGAGCTGACATTGGGCTATCATTCATTGGCTCCCTAACAGAACAAAAGATTGGTGGTTTAAATACAGTTAGCTGCGCTCACATTGCGAAGATTCCTCTGTCTACTTCTACAATATGTGGCAGCTTCAACTGAATGACACATTTCTTTTGTATTTTGACTTAATAACCTATTGTATACATACATGCACAGAGGATGACAAAGATAATCTATCAAACGTTTCAAGTTTGTCTCGAGATCATCTCGCCACATAATATGTTTTATTGACTTTTGCAAGCTCTAGTAAAATAAGTAAAAACATAATATTGATCATGAAATTTCATGCGCTTGCTGAAACAAAGAATTTGGAAAAGAGCGATAGAGATGCATATTCCACTGGCTATAATACGAAAGATCTAGATATTTTGCTCTCTATTCATTTTATAATTATAGGGATGGGCGGCTACGAGTGCTGCAAAAAGATTTTTAGCGGAAATTCTCTATTGCTAAAAAACGGAAAATACACAATCAATGTATTCTTCTCGCCTTAACATACGTAGCAGAAACATGGCCTCTACACAAATAGATAACAGATCAGCTACAAGTGGCCCAAAGGAGAGATGCATGCTCGGCGTTTCCTACTGCGAACGAAGAAGCAACACTGAAATTCGATCCATCAGTAAAGTGCAATATGTGTACGAGAGAATAAAGAAACTGAAGTGGAGCTGGGCAGGCCATGTCAGCCACGACGGAGACGACCGTTGGTCAAAACGTTTGACTGAATGGACCCCTCGCGGAAGCGGACGTGCTGTTGGATGTCCAAGGAGATGGAGGCGGGACATCGACAACTTCTACGACGGCGTCAACTGGAGTACCGCCGCGCGGAATCGACGGCTGTGGAAGTCATGGGACAAGGCCTTTTCCCAAACCGACGGGACACATACAGCTGCCCTGTATCACACGTTGGTACGCCTAGGGTAAGTAAGTAAACTCTTTATTCAGTGGCAGGTGTAAGTTTGTGATGTGATCACGCTCAAGAAATACTCTAATTTCTAAGTCTGAACATTAAACCAGTCACTCACCGAATTGCTAATTTAATAAACGTGTTGCCTCCCCAAGGTTGTCATGATCGATCATGACTTGTCGACCAGGGCTGTGGAGCCGATGCGTTATCTAATCGGCTCCACGACACTGATGTGAAAGGCTCCGACTTCAAATTCAGGTTCTATCTATGCTGGTTATCCTGGATCCGTTGAACGGGGTTTTTGGATAACGATGTGGCCTTTAGAGGCTTGCTACAATCATCAAATTAGTTTTCATTAACAAGCAACGACTTAAGTTAATAATAAAAATGATAAAAGCCTAAAATAATGATAAATAACATATACTTGTCATATATTTTTGCATGAATTGACTATCTCTGAAAGACAAAATAAAGTTATAGCCTGGATTGGTTAAATTAGATAAAGATCTCCCGCACTGGCTCAATATAAATTGGTCTAGCCTGCAACCAGTCTACTACGAGGCTACATTAAATAAGACCACATGAGTGATGATGATTGATATACCTAATTAGCCGTCACAGGGGCCGAATAGTAGTATAAGCTTTTTAACAAAGCTTGAACATGAAACTGGATAGCATATGCCTCTAAATAGCTTATAGAGCCTGTATCTACTCGAACATGGAAAGGGTATAGGCTATATAGCCAAATACACCGTATCAATAAAGATATCAATTGCTTTATTGAATACTAAAGTGTATATAGGCTAGCTTAGGTTATTGCCATTTGTTATTGCCTTTATTCAATAGTCTGTTGGTCCATGAATAATATGATCGGTGGGTAGCCCACGACTCATCATCTGTAGAAATTGTAATTTAGATAGTCTCATTGCAGTGTAGGCTAGAAATGTACAATTGAAAATTATACTTAAAAAAATTAAAAATATCTAATTTAGGACGAGTTTTGTAATTCTATGCAGCATACTTAATAAGTTAAGGCTTAACTTACATTATGTTAATTTCGTATTTTTCATTATGGCGTAAAGTTGCACTAAATAATTCATCAATGATTCATGTATATTATTATATTCAATTTATGTATAACATATTACCACTATTCCTCTGATGATGGTTAGGCTGATGAAACTGAACTCGGAGTATCACACAGTATGTTGCAGGGTGCTATGCATAATAAAAATTTGACTGCGAGGACCGAGCAGAAATCCCATCTACTTTGCTAGCTTTCGAATGCGCGTGCGGTTTAATGTCATAGACAATAGAAAAGAGAGGTCAAAAGGCGCCTTTATTGAGAGCGTCTCAGTCTTTTTTTATTGTTTACATATAAGTCAACATGATATCAGCATAAAGTGTTGACAGACGGAAAAAATAATAATGAAAATTCTTGATATCCATAGGTCTATGACATTTGGGGAAATATTATTACACAATACGGCTCTTGTGCAGTCCTCCCCCCCCCCATTTTTTCTCTGGTCAAAAGATGCAGCACCATTGGATGTCCGTTTCAGCATCACCAGTTTGAGTGAAGCATTCCGTGCTGTTGTAAAAATCTACGTGGGTAATTGTGATGTCATAGTCGCAAACTTCGTCAGCAAGTCAACATTGTAATTTGCCTTCGGGTTTTTTCGCATTGAAACATATCCTTTGAATTTTGAAGTCAAAGGAAATTCATTGTGAATGAATACCTTTAGAATAATAAGGCGCTACTAGAAGTGGCTGGGTCGCTTATTGCTATAGCCATGCGAGGACTTGTAGTCAGGTCATTCGTGTGAGTGTGAAGAGTTATCCCTCCAATCAAAATTGATCAAGTTGAATAATCGATTGTTTTGAAAAATGTAGGTGGGGAGACTGCACAAGAGCCTACAATACAATCTAAGGAAATTGGCTGTCACAGATGCCAGTGGCTTCTACCAGTAGCCATACCGATAGATTATAACCTACATAGTAACCGTATTAGTTTTAAGACATTGCGCAAGAAATGTAGCTACATTATCTTTGCTGACTGAACTGGAAATGTGTACATAAATGACTGGCGACTTGTCTCTAGGAATCTACAATCATCTAGTTAGCATGCATATAACAAGTCTTCAAATTAATGGATTTTGGAGAACATGTTGTCACTAAAAGCTATGGAAATTAGTCTTACGAAACATATGTAATAAAAAAATATTACACATGTGTGTAAATATAATGCATATACAGTAGAATTCGCATATATCAGCTTCGGTTATATCGGCGGTTCGTCTATATCGGCGGTTTCTTTTTGCCCCGGCAGAATTTCCTATCTTTTCCATATAATCGAGTTCGCTTATATCGGCTTCGGCTATATCGGCGCATTTTCGCTGTCCCTGACAGAAAAAAATTCGTTTATAACGGCGGATTTCCTGGAAATCCTCAAGTGATGTGTTTTGCCTAGAAGAGTCACTAGAATGACAGTATATGTGGACGCGGATGGCTGTAGATTCTGTTAGGACTATCCGATTCTAACTATTCTAGTGGCATGTGAAAATTTAGATCTTCTACAATTCATCTCGATCATGTTTGGGGGTTTGATCAAAATTGTAGAATCTAGCAGACGAGGAAAGATAAGTAGGCTTGCCACTGTATCTCACTGATAATTCTCACATAATTAGTCTTTCATTCGACGTGATGATTGCATTGTTAACGCCTTCACCTACGATGCTATTGTCAGACCTGACTTAGTGACTGTTGCGTCATCAAAGGAGCACAAGCTACCGTCGAAAACATTGTTGAGTTCGATGCATGTCCTCTCTCTAGACAGAAAGCGGCTCGCCACCCCATCCATCTCCACGGTTTCGCCTGCACGTGATTCTTAGCAGCGTCTTGATTTATGCATACTCTTCTTTGTTTTGTGCTTCATATAGCAGGTAAGCATGTAGGCATGAAGAAGCTTCAATCTTCTTGATTCAAAATGCATACTCAGTTTTTGACAAACATAGTGATATCCGGCTTGCGATACTTACTTTGCAAGCATCAGTTCAAGAAAGGCACAATTTTTACATATCTATTCAATACATAGACACAATTACATGTGCATGCACTGTACATGTTGGACAATAAGTCAATATGTACATCTATTTAAGTATAGCAACGCAATAATTCATGAGTCAATACACGTATATACATTGTATGATGCATGGCATGATCTCAGAGCTCGTGTAGATTTCACAAAACTTCAAAATTCAGGGAGTTCGCATATATCGACGGTTCGCGTATATCGGCGGTTTTCGTCTGTCCCTTAAGGCGCCGATATATGCGAATTCTACTGTAATACAAAAGAAGGCGGCAACTGCAAAGAAAGATATCGTGGAGGACAGATCATTGGTATACTTAAAAGACATATCTTTAGATTTCAAATGATTTAATTTTTTTATGATGCCAAAAGAACTTAACATTTTAGGTAGTAAAATGTTATTCTTCCTTCTGTATTGCTATCATGATAAGTCAAATCAGTGTCTATTCCACCAAAAGTGTAAAAATTTGCATATCTCACACGTGGTACTGCGGGTCTCAACTCGAGTTCATTTAATAGGGTCGAAACTGCATACACGTTGGGGATTCAATTAATGTTGAGTTACTACTGTACCTAATATACTTATTCTATTAATTCTACACTGCTTCAGACGGTGATCGTAGATTTTATGTTTTTGTTTTTCATCTTAGAGGCAAATCTTAGAAATTTTAATCGATTAAATTAATTTTCATAGAAATTTTTCCTTACGATGTTGATTTTAATATACTACTATGCACAACGCGAAATATAACGGAAATCCCTTCAAGCATTTCTAGTATATGGGTTTTACTGCGTTTATGTTACATGTTACGTAGCACTTAATTGCAAATTGTCTAACTATTCCATTTGCAGCATCTATGCATAAGGAGACCAAGAATGCTAAGCAACAGCTTAGTCAGAGGTTTGTCGTTACTATAGAGAATGGATGCCATGTGCGGTATTGAACTAAGACGAGTATTTTCTCTACAAACTCAAAGTATGGTTTAAAAATATTTGCACCGCTAAATAAATTCTTGATGCTACGAAACATATGTTTTTCGGAAGGCATATTTGTATTGAAATGCCAAATTCACTAGGCCTATTTGAAAAACCAACATATGCCCTACAGCTTTTACTTTTCCAAAAATCTAAAAACAGAATAACAAAACCAAATGGTTTCTAAGAAAACCACAAAAACCTAAATTTTTGAGAACATGGAACGGGAGAACTTGGAACGGGGGGCTGAAGGTCCTGTCAATCCGGTGCAACATTGCCTCTTTTTGAACCTCTTTCTTGCGGATCACCAGTCCATGTCATAACCACTGAGCTGCGGTGGTCATAACCACACATGCAATGACTACTTAATAATCGTAGTTACGTGTATAAAAAACTGCGATGTCTAATTACACTGTTCAACATTTTTTGACTTTTTGTCTGTTTCCTAAATGAAATTAGTCGTTTCCTACTAATTCTGTGCCGCTGATCGCAAATCCGTTAACCGTTTTTTCCTAGGACCTCTACTTTTTTTCTACGGTCAATATTTAGGATTATGATTTTGAAAAAAAACACTGATTTTGGCTCTTGTGCAGTCCCCCGCCCCGACATTTTCCATGATGCCAGGGTTGGGGTTTGGGTCAAGGTAAAACTTAGGCCCCAACCTAACCTAAAACTAACCCTAAAACTAAATACATTCAATCCAAAATCCTAACCCTAAATCCTTACCCAGACCATAGCACTAACCCTAATACATGGGCAGCATTGAAAATGTGGGGGGACTGCACAAGGGCCCTGATCTTTATTAGAATAAGATCAAGTCCACTTTTCCTTGAATCCTTTCTTATAGTAATTTTAGTCATATTGCCCGTTTTCGATCACTAGTTTACCGCCTTGCTATTCACTGTATTAAAATCAAAAACAAAAATATCATGCATTCTGCATTTATTTGCCTTTACAATATATGACATCAGCAGATTTACTTACTGCTTCACACAAAACAAAGGAGAGCAAAAAAGTCTTTGCAAACCTTTACCATGATGCAGCTAAAAGTTCTTTCTTAAACTTTTTCTGTTGTACGCGGTCTCTGGTGATTCTCTCTGCAAAGTCCAACAGTAGTCTGCCAACATGTGCGGACTCAACTTGCTTTGGTAGCGTTTTTCCATGTAGCTGATTTCTTGGTGGAATCTCTCTCCGTGTTCGTCGCTAAAATCCCCAAGGTTGGCAGGAAAAAAATCCAGGTGCGAATGAAGGAAGTGTATCTTGAGAGACATGTTGCAGCCTAACTGTTTGTAAGAACGAAGAAGATCATCAACCAGCTGTTCGTAATTGGCTGCCTTAGTGTTGCCCAAGAAATGGTTTACAACTGACTTGAAGGCTTTCCATGCTTCCAATTCATTCACATTCAACGATTCGTCGAAATTGCTGTCCAACATCAACTGACGAATCTGTGGACCAACAAAGATACCCTCCTTTAACTTTGCCTCACTGATGCGTGAAAATTTTCTCTGTAAATACTGAAAACCGTCAGTGGTTGGGTCCATCGCCTTCACAAAATTTTTCATGAGCCCGAGTTTGATGTGCAGGGGCGGGAGCAGTATCTTTCTTGGATTTACAAGTGGTTGGTAGCGAACATTCTTATGACCAGGCCGTAGCTGGTCTCGTCGTGGCCAGTCTCGTTTGACATAGTGAAGTTCTCTTGCCCGACTATCCCACTCACACAGAAAGCAGCAGTACTTCGTGTATCCGCTTTGCATGCCAAGTAGTAGCCCGATGACCTTCAGATCACCACAAATGACCCACTGATGCTTTGAATATTCGATCTTTTGTAACAGTGTCTCAAGATTGTGGTAGGACTCTTTCATGTGCACTGCATGTCCGACAGGAACAGAAGGGAGCTTGTTCCCTACATGGAGCAGAACTGCCTTCAAACTCAGCTTGGAGCTGTCAATGAACAATCGCCATTCTTCTGACTTATGAGCTACGCCAAGCACTTGGAACAAAGAATCAATGTCATGGCAGTAACAAAGTGTGTCTTGCATGTCGAAGAAAGATGATAAGTTGCTCTGACGACTTCTAAATGAAGATATGATTGTGCCTGAGGCAAGTAAGTTCCACTGTTTCAGACGAGAACCCAACAGTTCTGCCTGGTTCTTAGAGAGACTGAGGTCACGAGTCAGGTCATTAAGCTCACCCTGCGTTATGAGATGTGGTGCGGTCGAATGAGTTGGAGGTTCGTATTCCGCATCCACCGCTGCACCATCTGGCTCACTGCCACTCGTTCCTGACTGCTCTGCTGCATCGAATTTCTTAGGCGGAGTCGGAACAGGTAGATCTTCGTTGTGAGCAATGGGTCGTAAAGCTGAATTCAAGTTAGGATAGCTGAAATTCTTCTTATTTCTGGAATTGATTCCACTGACATTAGTCAAGCAGAAGTAGCAGTCGGTCGTATGATCTTTGGGTTCTCTCCAAACCATCGGAATGGCAAACGGCATTGCTTTACGAGTGCCATGCAGCCACCCTCGCAATGTAACTGCGCAGTTGGAACAGCACTTGTGTGGAGACCAGGGCTTGTCTTGATCACCCAATTTGCACTGAAAGTATTTCTCGTATGCTTCCTCTATCGTAGGAGTAATTGCTTGTTCTCGACCTCTCAAAATATATTCTCCACATATGTAACAGAAACTGTTCGGTGACCGTTTGCAGGAGCGCGACATGTTGCGACGAAAATCATAAAACTCTAAAATGGATCGACTTGTGTCGTTAGATTTCAATGTAAGGGTTTGCTCGGGTGAGCTGTGTTCCACCGTCTAGTAAGCCTGTGTGCGCGTGCGTCTCAATGGCACGTGACAATTACGTCATCAGTGGTGCTAGTGCACGCAATGCCGAGATGAACGTTCAGGCGCAAGTTAGAATATCTGAGACTTAAGGTATGAACCGACTTGTGGACATAAAAAACATGTACATGTATAGAAAGAAAACTAGAGGTCAAGGACAAAAACTAAGTTCAAATTCGTGATCAGCGCACTTGATTTACCGAGAAACAATGTCTTTTAGCCAGAAAACAATTTTTATGTTGAACAGTGTTATTCATGCTGTTTTCACGCACTGTAGTTGTATATTGCATGGTGTAAGTAAGCGACTGTTGCACCACAAGTAATTGATTGATTGGATTACGAGTACCCTACCATTATGATGATGCAAACTCTTAAGCCACTCCCATAAAGTCTTTACGAAAAGTTGTGGACGGAGTTAGTGACACTTCGCTTCATATCTCAACATGCTTGAAATTGTTTGATTGAGTGGTCAATTTGACCCTGAGCGGAGATTTATAGATCGACATCAATCAGTAGGGTGTGATAACAAGGCGAAATGGACGTGTGATTGCAAGTGAACGTTAAGAGATTAGTTATCGAAAATGTCATCGTGTTCCCAAAGTAGAAAGTATTTGACAAAATTCATTCAAATCATGTGAAGATGGAACGCTGGTAACTATTGCTTCAAATAAAAGTTAGGTACTGAAATGTGAACGCTTTCCATAAGTAATGATTAAACAAAGTAAACAAATCCTGTCATGAAAATGACTTTCAGCTTTCAAGCTTGCACGGCGAATCAATGATCAATGACTAAGCCTGTTTGGTGAAACAATGAGGGTATTATATAGTCTTATCATATATACTAAGTAGGTTACTTATTTCTCATTAGTAAAGATTGCAATCCCAAGATCCCCAAGGTTTTTAGAAAATCGCGACATCACGGGATTAATTTAGTAGCTATTTTATTTCCATTAATAATATATCACAGATTTATTATATTCCTATTCTATGATGCATATTAATCATTGAAATTATGAATTGTGGTCATCTCAGAAAATTCGTTTTTCTATGTAATTCTCTCAACTTCTCAACTTAACAAGGCCATGTAAAGGAACAGTCTCTCAGATTTCCTATGAGTGCCGTTGATGGTCATGTTGTTGGTGTTTTGCATCTTCATAATTGCTCATGCTATTTCTCAAATTTACTTTCTCTCCATCAATATTGAATTCATCAAAATATAATACTTCCATTATTACCAATAACGTAATAAATCGATTTCATACAACCAACTACTTTGCTTTTCACTCCGTTTTATATCATCAAAATATGTTCTCTGTACAAAATTTTCACATTGTCATAAAAAATCACAATGACTTAGTTATTTTGATTGAATACTTCACTCAGTTTATATGTGTCCAGTATTCCGACCAGAGGTATGAGGAGGAAGTGTAAAGTGTATCGGTGGAATTGTTACAAAGTCGTATCAATAGTTATTTCACATTGGCAACTTCACTAAATATTCAACAGAGTTAGTTGATGCCGTCATGAAGCAGGAGAATATACGAGCTTCACGGATACCATGAGCTTTCATCAGTGCTTGTAGTCGTTTCCGAAATTGGAGAGAATTTGAATCAAAGCCATCGTCTGATAAAATAGACGAGTTTGCAATTACAGGCAATATCGCATGCAAACAGCATTATATCGATGCAGCTAAAAATTCAGTGTGATTAGGTAACGAAGACAATGGTGTGATTCTCCGGGAATAAACCTTTTCTGCTATCGGGAAGCTTCATTCCGAAGAGCCAGCCGTCTTCCTAAAACGAAAAGCGTGCAGTGTCAATATATGCGAGCATGAAAAAATAGCAGAGCAATGAATACATATAGAAATTGAAGATGAACTAATAATCGTGCAAAACACATGTGTGTTTGATTCCCTTCGACCCTATGAAATCGAGTCATTTCGACCCCACCAAATAGTATCATAAAATCTGCATGTGCGCTTCTACACGATCTGCTTATGCAATTATTAAATAAATTTATATACTCTTTTCAATTTTCTGCTTGCTTCATAGCTGTTGTGGGTTTATTTTGTTGTTTCATCGGTTTTAACCGCTGTCAAATTTATAAAAATTCCACTTGTTTAATTATTAAATAGTGAAACCAATTCAGTGCCTCTAGAAGCCCCACTTTAGTTAACGAATGCAAAATGCAGCCGAAATATCCATCAGGAAAAATTAACTACGTAACGTAAATGTGAAATATTTGACAAGATTTAGAATCGATGAAACAGAAAAATGAAGCCCACTAGATCGCCGCAGAAGAGATGCGTATGTTGCGAAGCATCCTCGGGGCAACAAGAAGAGATAAAATAAGAAATGAAAACATTCGCGGAGAACTCGGGCGGGATTCATCCGATTGATGAGATTATGCGGTGGCACAGACTGAGGTGGTGCGGGCACGTGGTACGTAGACCTCGCGAACACCAGACCCGGCTAGTGTTGGGAATGCCTGTACCAGGGCCACGAAACAGAGGGCGACCAAAGAAGACATATGGGAGCGACAGGTGCTGGAGGACATTAAGATCATTGGAGTCTCAACCGTGGATGCATTACACCGCTTGAGATGGAAGAGGAAAATTAGGCCACTCCCTTCACTGGGACAAGGCCTTTCAAGGTGAGCAATGAAGCAGAAACATGTAAACAGAAATTTGTTGATTTTATCATGAAATTCCCAGCGATTTGTCAAATCACTTTTATAATGCATTCTTAATTTTTGCATGCAGTAGACTAAATGATAGGTAGAATCCTATTTTGAACAATTAGTGCGATTGACATACATCATTCATATAGACAAAATTCATTCAATTACTTACACAGTGCATTAAACAAAACGTGTGTCATAAATTTAGAGTTTCATTTGCAACAAAATTAAATCAAATTAAGTCCAAAATGTTCGATGCAAGTCAACCATTCTAACTCTAAAAGGAAATTATGACGTTTTTCTAAAGCATGCGATTATTCCATGGCATACAATTGTTTTCCCGCATTGTTTTTTGCCGATCAACTCTCATCCACAACCGGTCGAATAAGGTTGGATTTTCAATATCTAACTTTTTACTGCGTTCTCAAAATGAATCAAAGCATCAACGATGGAATGATCTCTTGCATAGATGGAACAATGACTCTTTTCAGCCGCACCTCCCTTTATCTCTCTCTCCATGCCAATTCATGTATTCGTTATAGGCTACGCATCTTAGTTCCATCTTAAAATCGGATTCGCATAAATTCATATTCATATTATGTACAGTACGTGGCCTACATACACATGCATGTGCTGCGCATGTACGTACATCCGAATGTGCATTTGTGAGTTGCGCACATTAAATGTTCTTCGCAGAAACAATTTTTGTGTTAAAAGAGCAAATAAAAAGCGCAAAAATAATACTGGTCAAACCGATACAGAGGTATGACAGGTACCAGTATACTGTTGACCAGTTCCAATTCTAGAGACCACAACAGCTAGTCAGCAAACGAAAAAGTAAAAAGAAGACATCAATTTGCCAAAGATACTATCATAAGATCGAGTGGAAGGGTGTATTTTACAACCCCATTTCATGGCGTCAAAATGGCTCGATTTCATGGGGTCGAAATGACACTGCATGTTATATAGGTAGTGAGGAAAACTATTTTGATTCCTTTTTAGTTTTTAAATTTTTGCATCCTGGTATGAAACATGCGAGGGAAAAGAAAGAGGTATTTCTCCTACTTTTTGGGTATCAGTGTTACAAAGGAATTTGAGAAATTTGAGTTTCCTAACTATTATAAGCCAACACACTGACTTTAATTTGTGATAACTCTTGGCATCTGTTTTTATTGGAATTATAAATTGTCTGGGAAATATAGCGATGACTATTTGTTCAAGCAAAATTATCGAAACTCAAACTTTGATCTTCAGTTTGAATCGTAACAGAGATGTAAGGCGAGATATACGCACGTACTTCAAGGGAAAAGAAAAAGAAAAGGCGGTAATCAACACAGATAGTGTTGCCTTGCTCCGGGAGCAGTTGTAAACAACTTTAAAATATTCGTCATGGGAGAAAAATGAGGAGAAAACATCTGGATCAACACCGTTGTCACAATTACAAACTAAAAGACCGTGATAGTATAATCTGTGAAATCTATTCAACATGTTTTCAAACACAGCTGGTCACTCAACAGGGTCTTAACCGGAGGTTCTATTTCAATGAAAGTTGTGTAAAATTTATAAATAAAAACACATTGGATGTCTCCGAATTATGAATGAATATTACAGATGTTCTATTATTCAAAAATGTTTTTGAAATTTGAAATTTATACAATTTTTTTGTACACATATATCATTGCATGATTCATTTGTGACTGTTATATTTTCTGAAATCTTCGTTAATTTTTAACTTTTTTTCAAAGAATCTATCTGCGCTGATTGTGGAGCAAATTCTTTGGGAAAACCGTTTTTAATGGAAGCGAAGCACTCAAATTACTGAAGTCAGAGAATAATTATCTAGTAGCAAACTTGTGGAATTACGATTGCGATTTAAGTGTTAACTGTCTGCTTAATTAAAATTGAGCCGCTTGTCCTTTTAGTTTCAAACACATTCAAAAATAAACCTACCATGTTTCAAATTTTCAAGAAAGTAAATCAATTAATCTATCAACGTAAAGTAGTCGATTGAGGGTACTCACTTGATAAATTTGAATGTCACACAAGATTCTCATATAAATCTATTCCACAGGGAATTACTCCTACCGTCCTTAGTCACACAACACTTTAATCTCACAGTATGTCGGTTGTCAGATAGAGAAATTTAGAAAAGCTTTCAGTTGAGAGAATGATAAACAATTCCGCAGATATTAATTGAAAACCTACTTTTTACCATATGATTGTGTTCTTATCAATGTCCTTCTATACTTGAAGACTACCGGTTACATCTTCATTAAGCAAGAAAACTAGATGAGAGGAAGGATTCTGATCTAAGATAGACACACATGCACGCGCGGAATGTAAATCTCATCCTTAGAAAACTTCCAAAATATCCAAAAGAAAATTTGAAACCAGAGTTTTCTAATAACATTTAGCAATCATTTCTACGTATAATAGCTTTAATGGTAGAAATGCCTGTGCGTGTATAACACATTGTTATCTCTGCCTTTCATAAATCTACGATAGAAAATGGAAATTGAATATCCATTAGATAACTTGATTGCACATTAAGAATATCTTTGTAAGTTATCAGATGACGCGTCATTAGTTGACTCCCATCTCTCTCAAGGAAATGATGTAGGTTCTATCTGGACGCAAGCTTCAAATCGGTTTTGATGATTTTGAAGACTTAAGGCAGCCAAACCAATACAAATTTTGATCTGAAATGTTGAGTAAGCCCTACAACAAATCGATATGACATTTTGTTGGCGAACATTCCAATAACTGCACCGCTATTGATGAATTCGCATTTTTCAGCAATACAGTGAGGAGTTCATTATAATGTATGATGCTTGCCAATTGATGTGCAAAAATATTATAGGCTATCAATATATCATTTATGAAGTAGCATCCTTTTTGAGATTTTTACATCGTTGCATTTACATTTCACATTCCCCGGTACTTACAAATTCGGTTATACTGGAAATTAATTCGACACTGTAATAGAGGTTTGGTCATATGTTTTAATGAACATCTCCAGGCAAATACAGAAACAATTTATGTTCGCAAGCAAGTGCAGCATCACTTCTCTTGCAACGCATGAAAGTAAAGAATGAATTTAATGCTATCCATGCCGCTTTTTTAAGGAAGACGAGAATTAAAAGCTTCGATCTATTATTTAAAAAGTCCGATATTTATACAGCATGGTATACCCGACGAATATGCAGCATCACAAGTTCGCCTAACTACGAGCATGACATTTACTTGTTATTGTGTCGGTTTAGAATTGATCTTACGTCAACAAGACCGCAACGGATGGTCGGTAGTAGAGAGATGTCGATGATCATGCGATTTGGCAGCTGATCAAGAAGCGGTCATGCAGCAATTGCTTCTTAATCGAAGTAATTAGAGCTTGGCAGCATTGTGTTTGTCAACTAGTTGTCCGCGTGTCAGACTTGAAACTTCCAATTAACTCTGTCAAGATTACAATCATTTTCAATATTCAAATTAGAAATTTAAATGTTCCGATGACCATTTGTTATCCTAAGAAAAATCAACATAAGGTCTATACACAGCATGCTTCTAAAATGTTACCCAACCACTGTGTCAACCATGAAAGTCAGCATATTTGAAGTCAGGCGAGGGGCTCCTGCACTCACTCTTCAATCTGTCATTTTGTACAAGCTGCTAAATGTCTCAAAAGCTGTTGCCAAAGCTTGCAGATTACTTAAGATATAAATGTCCCTCTCTTACTAAGTAAAGGGAAGCTATCTGCTTTTGTAGCCATGATGTTGTAAGGAAACATTGTAACAGTCTACTGCAGCATTGATGGTGATGATAAATAGCATTGCATCAGGAATAATAATGAGTAGATGAAAATATCCGGAAAATGCTTCATCACCGCATCAAATGCTGTGTTCGGGCTAATCATTGTATCTAGTGTTTCTCAGAGGCCCCTATGTCGGTATATTAAATTTTTCTTAAAACTATCATTAAATCTGATGCTTCGCAGGAATCATCACTATGTTAAATTCTTCGTGGGGCCAATCATTACATAAAATCATTCGAAGGGGCTCGTCATATCAAGACAGACTTGCCACCATTAGGTGAGCACAGACCGGGACAAACTACGAAATTGTTGATCACGATGAATTCGTGTTCATGTTGATCCTGCCGGTTTTCGCGAAGATAATTGAAAGAAAGCAATTGATAACACATTAGGTAAACTCGGCTAAAGTCGATACCATGAAGTGCTCCAACCTTTTGTTTCAAATCGGCCAAAGTGGACAACCCATTAGTGTAAAGCAGACACCAATAAGGGAAAGTAGGCACTTAATTTTACCATTTCACTTTGAATTGAAACTCATGCGTGTAAAATACATGTACCTGTAAGTGCACAAAAAACAGCAATGTTTGTCAATCAAATTAGATGATGTTTTCAATAAACCGGTAGTTATAATATTTGATTTATAACACGCATGTACATGTGCTAGTATACTAACATTTTCCCTTTACATAGGACTTCAGTTTGACCTTTAGCATGCACAAGTATTTTAATACATGCACACGTGGGCCAACATGCACATGTGCAAGTGTACCTGATTCGTCATAACACAAGTTTTCTACGGGTAGCAACGTAGTAAAGTGTGCAACTCAAGTAACCGATCAGTATGCCAGTTAGCCCCTCCAAACTTGCTTTGTGAATTTTTTCTTAATTTTTTTTGACAATCCTCTATGATAGTGAAATTTTCTAATCGATTTCTCAGGTTTGTCACTAATGACATCAAGAAGCATAAGTAAATTGTGTTTCCGTAGAAGTTAGGGAGCGAAGATCCAACGAGCTCATTTTCCTGCTCATTAACCTAAAAACCAACTATGCATTTATGGCTATTAAAATTACAAACTAAAACCACTTCTCCCTAATTTTAATCGTAGATGTTGAAGATTCTTACTGTAATACTGGTTTATTTGCCCTAGAACTGCCAAAAATAATTGACAAATTCTGATTGTTTTCACTGCATCTAGGTTTATTTGTAATCTACACATGTTCTGACATAGGCACCTACAAATACATTTCTTTGATCATGAATAGTTTCAGGAGTTAGGACTGTGTGAATAATTATCGGACTCAAGAGATAAATTCAAATCACTATCTTGAGGCCTATTCAAGATAGCTTCTGCTATAACATAGCTCTCTTTTGGCACTTCTGCGAAATCTAAAGAGCAGATACCTGCCTTCCTGAAGCCCGTTCTAGCATTTTGTGGAGCGCACGCCAGTGGCGGGCGCAGTCAATCGATTCCGCTCCATTAATCGTGCGATTCTTGAGTGACCAGGAATTGCGCGATTTTATTGCAATGTGACTTCTCTATGAAATTTGCTCGATGATGCAAAACGCTTCTATTCATTCTTTCAACGTTTGAAATAATTGCAATGCATAGGTGCTCATACATGAGAACATCGGCAGCTAGACAATGTTGCCATGTGACGCGATTTTTCATTTCCATGCAACAGTAAATCTCTGTAGGAGTTTCCCCACACCACAGGAATGCAATTTTCATACAACAGCATTAAACACGTTCATGTACACCAAGTACACGATTTATGCGAATCATACATGCTGTCAAGCATAGCAAGTCCCTTTGATATTAAGCTTATATCTCCGCACTGAAATCCCATAATTGAATAAATACCACAAAAAAAAGTGCATGTTTAACAACCTATGTAGACGGTCGAAAATAAATGGGAAAAAGATCGAGGAAACCGAGGACTACATATATCTCGGACAGCGATTCAGCCTCAATGAAAAGAATCAAGAGAAGGAAGTATCGAGGAGGATAGTTATGCGCTTTCAACAGACATCGAGACATTTTCACCAGCAGTCTGCCTATCTCTCTAAAGCGGAAGGTACTCGAGTCATGGGTAATACCAGTATTAATCTAAGGCGCCGAAACTTGGACAATGACAAAGAAGACGGAACAGAAGATCAGAGCTACACAAATGAAGATGGAGAGAAGAATTTTGAAGATAACATTCATAGACAGGAAGACGAACGAATGGGTGCGAAGAATGGCAAAGGCCAGGGACGCACTACAAATGGTGAAGGCAAGAAAGTGGCATTGGGCAGGACACATTGCCCGAATGGAAGACAGCAAATGGACCCAAAGATTAACAACATGGAGACCATGGGAAGGAAAACGAAGTAGAGGAAGACCGCCAAGAAAGTGGCATGAAGAAATTGTGTTGTTCTGCAACACAATTAGCCGGAGACAGAAGGTGGTGGAAGTGTCATACTGAGGCCTTCGCTCTGCAGTGGGCAGATATAGGCTGATGATGATGGTGATTGAAATCATGTAAAAACATTGATAACAACACGTGTTAATGCTAAATTTGCATTTAACATGCACGCTATGAGCATAGTCAGGTAACAGTTGCACTCTCATCTACACCTTTTTCCATTCTAATTAAAAGTTGTTCCGTTCTATTTAAAACCTGTTCCATTCAATTTAAAAATGTTCTATTCAGTCTAAAGCCTGTCCCATTCAATTTAAAAATGTTCTATTCAGTTTAAAACATGTCCCATTCAATCAAAAACCTGTCCCATGCAATTAAAAACCTGTTCCATTCTATTTAAAAATGCTCTATTCAGTTTAAAGCCTGTCCCATTCAATTTAAAAATGTTCTATTCAGTTTAAAACCTGTCCCATTCAATTAAAAACCTGTCCCATTCAATTAAAAGCTTGTCCCATTCAATTTAAAAATGTTCTATTCAGTTTAAAACCTGTCCCATTCAATCTAAAGCGTGTCCCATTCAATTAAAAATCTGTTCCATTCAATTTAAAACATTCAGTTAAAATCGAGCTCTATTCTACTACAAAACCAAATCACATTGAAACAATCAATGATATCACAGTATTTCATGATACATGTACAACATGGAATCTGATGAATGAAATAATGCGGATATTCCTAATAAGAGGATCATCAAAAACAATAAACAATGAAACATTTTATTTTAAAAGTGTTCATCAATTCACCAATGTAACAGCGTATTGTAAGTCTTGTCGGAGCGGAGCGTTGACAGCCACATTCGATAACTACATCATCACATTATCGGATGAAATGAGTCATTCTTAGAAATCGAACAATATCAAAAGTAACAATCTTTAGATCGGTTTGGCGCACCATCATCCCATGCATCATACACGCACACACTTTTTAAGTGCGCGATCCACACGTTATCGCTCCGTGTGCTTGATATGAATAGCAGGAGATGATTATCAAGTGCTGAGTCTATTTAAAACCTGAGGATTATGTATCTTCAGAATGGCTCCTTATTCGGCTCCCTTGAGCCCTATCGAATACCTCTGGTCATCAGTGAAGAGTCAGCGTAAAATGACTTGAGTGCCCAAATGACGGAAATATTGAACGACTCTGGTAATCTGACCCAAACTGAACACAGACTTCGAGTGATGGAGACCACATTGGATAGGGCAGTGAGAGATAAAAGTGATCTAATTGCCTGTGAGCAATACCACAATCATGTGTAACGGTCTACGCCGATGTTGTGGATAAGAGAGACTTGCAATACAGTATTTAGTTAAATTGGTGAGTTGGTGACTGTCATATTGTCTTTGTAGTAGAATAGAGCTCGTTCTTAACTGAATGTTTTAAATTGAATGGAACAGGTTTTAAATTGAATAGGACAGGCTTGAAACTGAATTGAACATTTTTAAATTGAATGGAACAGGTTTTAAATAGAACGGAACAACTTTTAATTAGAATGGAAAAAGGTGTAGACTATACATGATATGCAGATTAGCTAACCATAGAGATTGCAGAGTGCCAGTTCGCCGGGGCATATGATAGAAAGATGTCCTCAAACTTGAACAATTTGAGCACACACATTCCTTGGCAGCAGTAGACGCTGCCTTTTTTCTTTACAAGGGCTCGTCAGTGCGGCTCGGAACGGCCGAAGCTAGCATGAAATATCTGGCATGCCTGAACAAGTTGAAAGACTGCACAACGGGTTGCTCTGTGTTTACTTATCCGGGTTTTGCCGTGTGGCTGAGAATCATGAAGATTGTGGAGTGCCAGTTCTAGTTATTTTAATATAGTTTGGAATATTATTTTTGGCTATTATTATGATGCATTCCTAAACATTTACAAATAGAAAATCGCATAAATGAATAGGGTAGTTACAATTTTAGTCATAATAGACTGTAGCGTCTCATACTCTCAATTTCAAAGGAAATCATCAAACTTTTAGAGAAAAATGGTCTGGAAATTAAAATTAGTGCAGGCTAGACTTATTGTGAACTTCTAATTACTAGATCTAGAAATATTCAGAATCGCAAAATTTTCGATAAATCGTGCGCTGAGTCGCACGATTCGGAATAGCGCCCGCCACTGGCACAGCCCGATTAAATTGACATGATGAATCGCTATTAATAACTGATCACACAAATCACAGGCCTAATATTTAGGACATTCTATAAGTAGACCTGCTGGTAACGAAGACAGATTTCATTTGATGGAAACGCTTGATGTGCTGCACGTATTCATTGAAAAAAATGAGCTGCTGATTTGTTATACGATGATATTGTTGGCTTTTATTATTTTCATACCACTATGATGATGTGGATTCACTGCAACTTTCAAGAAATGCCTACCTGTAAATTTCAAAAGTAGTCCTATAGCATTACAGTACCATTTCGTATGGATATTCCCATGTTGGTCTATTTGAACAAATCAATAGAAAAAGAAGGCTGGATGAATCGAAAGATTGATAATGGCAACACCGCTGACCTTAAATCTAAAGTGTTTACATTGTTATGTTGGTTTTTTGACATAATGTGCAGTCCATCATTATATCAAATGCTTCCCAAGGGACCATCAATGCTTTAAATGCCTCGACAATCGTTACATCAAATGCTTTTTGGTGGTCATCATTATGTCAAATGCCTTATGGCGTCCATAATTAAATCAAATACATTGTAGGGAGCCATCATTATATCAAATGCTTTGCAAGGGTCTATCATTAGATCAAATGCATTGTAGGGGGATGCCATCACATGCCTCATGGAGCCCATTGCAAAACTCAATTCCTGCCAAACGGAAAACATAACATCACTATTGCTATCAAACTGCCTCACTCGAAGTTGGCTTCAAATCATCCTCCTCCATGATATCTTCATCGACAAATCACAAAGATGATCTAAACAGTTCAAATAAGGTTGAAAATATCCGAAAATCTGGAGGATTCTCATCCCTGATTCTGTGGCGAAACACGTGGAGGAACTGTCGATTTCTCACTCGAGTACCAGTGATGCTTTGAAGTAGAAGCAGGTGGTCAATCCAATACTCAGACACGTTCAATCAGGGCATTCCAAGACCAATAAGTGCTTTCCATCAGGTTAAAATTATAACTTTTGGAATTTTGAATTGCTTAAATGCATACTCACTTTAAGGCTTTCATTTTCCCATGGTAGAACCTGCACAAGATCATTGACTGCAAGATCCAATTCATCCTCGTCTTGACTTATGTATGGATGCGTTGCCATACGCTGCAAATGAAGTCAAAAAATTAATTGCGACATCAAATTTGTTTTCCTTTTCACTTATGAGTACAATTCACTGATAAATATATCAAAAAATGTGCTTTTACACTTGATTTCAGTGATTCACAGATAAAACGATAGACAAATATCCTTAAGCTTTCTCGCTTTTTATGTAGTAGACTTGGATTTAAATTCCTTGTTTTAAAAACATAGTTGGAGCCTTTCCGTCAGATTTTAGCTTTCAATTCTATCACGTCCGTCTAATTTCAATTACTGCGATTAATTCTGGTTAGATTATCATTACTTCTTCTAGGATTACGTTGCTGTCTGCAAAAGTTTCGATTATATGTGCTGCTGAGTTGTTTCTATGGAATATATTTCTCCTCAATTAAACAGAAGATGATGGATATTCATGTAATTACAGCTATGTAATTACATAATCAATTACATCGAAAATCGATTAAAATGAAAAATGGATGATTAGCATCACTACCATCACCCTCTGGGTGGGGAGGGGGGAAGAGAGAGCCTAGACGTGCTGATATTGAAAGACTTCTGCTAAGAATGCAAAAACTCAACTCTCTCCTGATATGCATAATGCCAAGTTAAGTAAATTAAAAAAAATATCGACAGACGTTTCGGGTCCAGACCCTTTGTCAATGGCGGAACACTTGATTCTCCAATGGTAGAACTTGCACAAGTTCTTGTGCATAACAAAGTTATCTGCCATTAACAAAGTGTCTGCACATTGGGAGAGATTTTTGCATTTTTTACTGGATTATGGCCCTCCACGACCATAAGGTCTGTCGTAACTTAGATTTCTGCTAAAGCGATGTCATATTTTTTGTCCAGGTGCCCGTCATGCCGACTTCCAGTGACGATCTCGGGAGTCGACCGTATGCAAAAAAGATCACAAGGACGAGCGATTAACCACTGTGCCACGATAACCTAAGTAATTACATTGAATATCGATTGACCACAGCAGATGTAACGTCTGTTTATATAAATAGAAACTGCAGGATCTTATCATCAACAGTGTCTAGAGTTAGCTCTCATCAAGCAAGTTTAACAAATTTCTGATCGGAAGGCCGTCATCTACAAGATAACAAGATAGTAAAATCAAATGAAATAATCCACTTCCAATATCAAATCACCCGTACAAGCAATGTATGGCTTATGGCTATGCATGGCTATGGCTGTGTGTAACTATATATGCATGCAATAACAAAGAATAACGAACAGATGCTGGTCATGTGAGCAAATTACTGAAATGCAAATGAGAAAGAACCTCTTATATCAGTCGATAGAGCCATTATTGAGAACATTAAGTTATCATATCTCAAGTATTCGCTTTGACTGAATAAGCGATTTCCCTGTTTGTAGTAGTTGATCCACATCCAGATAGCATCCGCATGTTGAATTTGGTAGGCAGATTTGTTATGATGTGGAATAATCACCTTGATGTTTTAACACGCGTGATATTACTTAACATGTGTGCTCATAAAAATTCAAAATCTACATTCAATACACAGTTGAAGCAACAAAACTGGTAGATTGAATAATGTTTACATAGTCCTCTGCGTTTTTTGCCGTTAACAATTTAAAAGGCTTAATAAAAAGACAAATAGACATGGTTGGCTGTAGCACTTACTCTTAGAATATGAGCATCACCGAGGTAAATGAATAAAGAAAGAATAGGAATGCCAACACGGTGTCATAAGTTGAGAGACCCTTCGCCGATTCTTATCGGGCAGCACTTCGGGGACTCATACAATATAGAAATTAAAGTCATTATACGAGTATGCAGATAAAGTGAATAAAGTTAAAGAGCAAAAGTCACTGTCACTATTTGACATTATTCACTTTATCTGTATATAATAACTTTAATTTTCTTTGCTGCACGAGTCCACGAAGTGCTACCCGAAAAGAATCGCGAAAGGCCTCGCAACTTATGACATCGTTTTGATTTAGTTTCATGCATAACGGAAAACTATAGCAGCCAGCAAATGTTTCAATTGACTCAAGGAATGACAAGAAGCAGCCTTTCTCTGTGTCTTATTCTTCTACTAATTCTTACAATTTCATGTCCTCATTGAATCGTGAGAGAAGTGGAAATAGGCAGAGAGAAAATTGGACTAAAATTTCATTCAACACATGAGAAATAGTGATTTATGATCCTAGACATTTTGCAGACCGCAACGTTGTTGCGACATGCCAATTTAGCACTCAGCAAAACTAAAAAGGTGATCTGTCAAATTTTTGTCTTAAAGCTACAGGAAACAATTGAATATTACATTTGCTTCACTTTGTTTGTCAGTCAAAACTTTCGACTGTCATTGGAATTCAAAAAATGCATGCGTGTTGTAGCGAGTACTACGATCGCAGATTTAGCATTGCGCTGATATTCAAATAAGATCCCGATCGCATCACGTTCAGTAATTACTATAATTAGTGATAAATTCATGCTGTTGCATAAGCATGCATAGTCGACTCGATATCATGAAATTGATATAATTCATCGCAAAATGAAAATGAAACTGGATCGCATCATATGAGTAGCTGATGCGAAACCTGCATACACTGTATGAGGATGACTAATAAATTAGAAATAGATAACGATGATGAAAGTATCTCATACGATTGACACAGCGAAGCAATGAAGTTTATATCCTTTGAAAGAGGAAATGTCCAAACGTGAAAGACAAATCTTTACTGGTCAATAATTAGGGATCATCACAAATATGTGTCAATTATACACGAAATATAATTAATTACAAATGCAAATTACTCGATTTTGCTTTCGTTTTCATCTTTCAACAAATTATTTATTTCAGATTTAGTCTCTGAATTTAATTTCATTGCTCCTTCAGATAAAAAAATTGTTCATAGGCTTATCTTCTGGTTGAAAAGTTGGCCTTTGTTGAGCAATTAAACGTTGTTGAAAAACTAATTTTAATTTACTTTATTGTCCTGATTATCTTAAGGAATTGCCTCTTGACTCTTAAATGCACATGTTTGTGAATACATTTTTTCTTATTGGCCTCAATTCTCATTGTGTCTGGCTTTAATTTTTCTTACCTCTCGATTTATATTACCTGTCGCCTAGAAATATATATTACCTGTCAAAATATTACCTTATATCACCTGTCATCAGAAATATTGACTTGTCGAAACTGATTATAGCAATTGAAGTTTGCGCATTTCTTCCACAAGTGAGTTTCGAGAGAAATGTTGCCATCTCTAAGTTAATGTCATTAACAAAACTCAATTAATTTGCACGAGTACTAATCTCTTTATCACACAACAGAAGCCGCTCTAGTAGAATCCGCCGTTTAATTCACTCAATTTAAGCCAGAACCAATATCTTATATTCATTTACAAAGAAATGTCACTCCTTCATTAATCACCGAAGTCTTTTTCTTGTCACAGTGATCAAACAGCTATGGCACAGATAGCGATGTAATTTCAGTTGTATTAGTTAAACACAATATCATTGAAAGTGAAGACCCCATTAGTCGCTCTAATAAAGAAAGTTTTGCAGAGTCGATGTCTTGTCTGCGGTAAAAAATTGCTTTCTGTGTCCTGTATTGAAATGATGCAGAAAATAATGACAAATGTCTATGGGTAAATGTGAATTGAAGATTTTGAAGTGACTGAGCGAAGCCGAGAGTCAATGTGATCCACAACCAAATTCGACTTTATTCAGTTAAATTACTTCATATTTTTATAAAAACATATTTTATTAGAGTGACAATAAAATCGCAGTCATCATCAGTCCAAATGTGGTTTATAACAGAATATGACAATTATTTGTCGTTTCACCTCCACAGCTGTACAGAAGAAATCCAACATGCAAACTTCCTTGTCTACTCCTTCTGTTAAGCTACATATTATATACTCAAAACCCTAACCACAACTTAATGTGCTATCAAACCCTTATCTTTTCGGGTTCGGTTTCCGACTGCACACATCTACTGTTAACAGTTTGATGACTTTGTAGGAGAGGACCTGGTTAGCTACATTGAAGCAACTACTGAAATATTGATTGACAATGACAACAGTATAGTTCTCCAAAAATAGCAAATAACTTTTCTCTAACAATATTCAGTTGAATAGACTCTTGTCAAATTTTTAAAGTAAAGATTGGAGGAGAGTCGTCTTAAAAGTCCTTCTACTATAGTAGAATCAAAAACACACTCGTGTCACTAGGACAGAAGAAGAAATGGTTCTGCAAAAATCCCGGAAAATGCATGCCGGTAGTTGCCTGTTAGATAGCAAAGTTAATACAGGGTGAGTCATAATGTGCGCAAAACTTTGGTGATGTCCTGTGATTACTGAACGGGGTACTCGACATTAATTTTAATGCCATTTTGTTCGTTAAGACTTGGGGTTTTGTATGATGTCACATCCTACAGACTTCTATGAATTTTAAGTATAAAAATTTGAAAATTGAATCATGTCATATTTTCTCAGTTGGTGAAATCTTACCATAGTTTTGGGCATGATTCTGCATCTGTTTAGTGATTCGCAATGACATCAAAATGATTCCACAATCCATTTTATTTCGTTCAACCAACAATCTGGACACAAACAAGCAATCTATGTTTTTTGAAGATTTTGAATTTGTCCTACAATTAGGAAATGTTTGATTTAACTAAGATATGCGAAATTTCAGCGCCAAAAGCTAAATTGTCTTTTTTTCGTTAACGATGGACTTAGAAACAAGATTGACTCTTGTGAAATTGTTCTATTCCAATAACGAATCTCCAACTGCTACTCTACGTGCATATAAGAGAATGATGTCCTTGCACAATGATCCATTTCCACCTTCAACTATCAGTCGACTGATGCAGAAGTTTGAGGCAACAAAGACTCTCCATGACATCCAGTCTCCTGGTAGACCGTCCATTGTCAATGAACGTTCCTCTGCTATCGAGAAGTCGATCACCAATCTTAAAGCTGCAAATCCACTTGGTCATACTAGCTCTCGACAAGTCGCGCGTGAAACCGCTATCCCTCAACGCAGTGTCGTTCGAGTCCTACATCAAATCGGGATGCATCCATTCCGAATATCCCGAACACAGGCGATGAGTGAAGAAGACAAGCTGAAGCGTCTTGACTTCGCGAAGTGGATATTGGAGAATGAGGAAATCCTGCCAAACATTCTTTGGTCTGATGAAGCTTACTTTAGTTTAGATGGGCTCGTAAACCGACACAACTGTGTGATATGGGCATACGAAAATCCAAGATGCAATTTGCCGAAGAATCTCCACTCACCAAAGCTTTGCGTTTGGATGGCAATTTCTTCAAACTTCAAATTGCAGTCCCACTTCTTCGAATCGACTGTGGATCAAGAAAACTACACTAGCATGCTCCGTGATCACCTCATACCTGAACTGCAAAAGAGGCGGAAGATGAAGTCTGTCGTATTCCAACATGATGGAGCTCCTCCTCATTTCTCGAAGAAGGCACGAGACTTTCTATCAACGAAATTCCCCGAAAACCGAGTGATTGGTCGTGGTTACGGTCATCCTTGGCCACCGCGGTCTCCCGATTTGTCCCCATTAGACTACTATTTGTGGGGAGCTTTGAAGGCTCGCGTGTATCACCAATTTGTTCCGAGAAACATTAATGAGTTAAAGGAGAAAATCTTTGAAGAAGTTCAAAATCTTGAAACAGATGAGCTCCAACGGGCCATTAACCATATGCTCGTCAGAGCACAATGTGCTGTCGAGGCTGATGGAGGATTGTTTGAACACTTGCTGTAAATTGTCTATCATCAGTAATAAGCTTAATTATAAGAAGTCCTTTGGAAAATTTGTTTTTAATTTGAATTTTGAACGATTTAAATTGTGAAATTTAGGTAAATTCTAGTGAATTCAAAATTAGCTAGAATACTGTCAAATAATTGAAAGAGAAAAATAATATTGCACACAGCAAAACCCCATGACATGCTAAACAATATGGAAGAGAAACTCAAGTCGAATAATTATTTTGGTCAGAGCTACAAGTCCTTGAAGTTTTGCGCACATTATGACTCACCCTGTATTTGTCCCAGCATCCTATCAGTTACAAATCACTCAATCGTGTAATTCAATTGCATTCCAATTGCTTTTCAATCCTAATTCAGATTCGACACTTGTCTTCCAATTACAAATCCATCTGATGAAAACTATATTAATGTGGCTTAATTAGATGTATACTATCATGAACAACACTTCTGAAATGTATTTGGCCACAAGTAAGACATTTGTAAGTCTGAAAGTCACAGCGCAGCTAAGATATATCATACTACATTTTTGAGAAATATTTCCATCGATTCTATCATTAACTTGCTACTCAGGCTAACTTAGATCCCCAATTAACTTATTAATAGAACTTAGTCATCTCACTATCTTTTCTTCTGTCTTGATAAAATAGAAGCTTAATAATTTATTGAGCAATAGTAAGAATGTTACAAATAAACTGACATTTTAGTTTCTAATAATGAATTTTCATGATTTCATTGCACACAAAATGTACGTATGATATCTCATTTGAATCCGCTGAGTGAGACTATTGAAGTCGGGGAAATGCAGCATTTGCCGTGAGATTCGAAGTGTGAGTATTAACTCTGTTTCTGAAGTGCAAACAAAACGCAGAATGGATTATCTTTTGCATTAGTACAAAGAACAGAGTGTAAATGACATTAAGGCCCTGGCAGTGATGGTTATCGATAGGTTTACTTCTTGTGTAGGAGTAGAAGCAATTTTAAATCACCACTTCAAGGATCTGCTGAATCATCTAGAAGTAACATAAGACAATTCAAAATTAGCATGCCTCATATGCAAGTGATTAGTGGTAACTAAAACCATACTTAGTTGCATCGGCTTCATCAAGGTAAAAAACGGTGTATCATTTGCAAGCATAGAGTCAGTTATGAAATATAGTCATTTTTATATTTGCAAACTTTTATTTGAGTCAAAATAAAACCGCATTCATTATCAATTTCAATGGGATTAATATCAGAATATGACAATTATTTGTCGCTTCACCACCACGTGACCACAGCTCAGCTTTACAAAAGAAATCCAAAACGAAAACTTCCTTGTCTACGTTTTGTGGGGTTTTTATATGCCTGTCTCGAGAATTCACTTCCGGTAGTCGTCCTGTGTCCGTACTTTAAGAAATGCTGTTCTTCTTCTAAAGCGAAAGAATATTCCATGGTTAAGAGTCGTCTTCTCTGCAAAGGTTGTTGAATATCCTCCATCGAATAACTGCTAGCACCCACTCTATCGGTCACTCATTTCGAGCAAATCGAACTTACTCATAACACATTGTCGATACAGTTTAAAGGGTTGCTGTCTTGCTAAAGTAACTAAGCACGCTCCATGGCATAAAGCATGGTACTTCTTACAAGGGAGTTGAAGGGTCGGAAAAAATGCTGATGCTGTTTACAAAAATGGGAAGGATATCACTAAAATTCTGATCCCAAATAGATTATATCACATCTTGGTTTTAGTAACTTGTGATGTCTAAACAATTAATCACCTTGATTGTGCATGCACCATGTTCGGTCATATTTTGAAGAGATTGCTGTAGCTTCATACTTACCGACATTCTCATAATGTCTCTGAAATTTTAATCTACTTCGTTAGAAAAATCTCTCAAATTGCAGTTTATGAAGAAACAAACAGAATTTCAGCTAAAGAGGTGTCGGAAGGGTGACCACTTCGTTCATGAGAAAATAGACCAACATATAGATGCGATAAAAAAAGTAGCAATCTCATAGTAGAAGAAGTAATATGTTCAAATCAAACCTTACATATACGCAAGATGAGACACAATTGCTGTTTGTGTGTAGCTATAAAACAGGAAGTGCATCAATTATTAATTTAGGTTGATATGTTCATTTACTGTCGTATTACATCGAAGAAACCTCACTATTGTAAGTGTGTTCATAATTATATACAAAATTGTTGTAGAAATTGTTGCATTACGTGTAATTTATACCTATCCTTCTACATTTGCTTCGGGTTTCGGCATTCAGCTTTCTCTGCCTAAATATCTTCATAAATTAAATACTCTACATTTTGTTGCCCAGCAACGACCAACATAACCGTCAGTGGAAATTTGCTTCAAACAAACATGAAATTCAATTACTCAAGCTATTCCATTGACGAAAATGCAAAATACAGATCTTACCGCTGTATTTTCTTAGATAATATACTAATCTATTTCCTCTTTCAATTTGAGGCCGGTCAAGAAAAGTATTTGAAGATTTATGTAGTTTGAAACACGGTAATATTGCATATTAACAAGTTAATAATTATTCGTCTGAACTTTATATTTTGCTCTCTCGAATTGCCATTCATGGAAGCGTTCTTTATAATGCTGTCTGAAGCACAGTTTTCTCTATCGGTGGTGAACTGCCTGCAGTTTCCGCTTATTTTGCTCTGATGTTTTCGACCACCTTCTTTGCATCTGACAACTGTTTCTCCCGTTTCTTAATTCTAGAGATACGGAAGCATGTTTTCGGCGGCAATAGACTCCGACTCATCTCGTTGCTCTTGCGCGATCAACTTGCGCCATCACATCTTCCTTTTGATTCATTTTCTTTTACTTTGCATTGGCACATGTCATCAAGTTCATAAGTTCTTGTGGCAATTTAAACTTATACAATATGTAACATATGATATTCGATATATACAACGTATAGTAATGCACTATGCAACGAATTGAACAAATTAGAACAATAATTATTCTGAATAAGATTCTATCTTATATAAAGATTGATTGCAGACCGTTTTTTTTAATTGACGTAGGCCACAAAAAGTTTTAGATTAAATATATATTCAAAGTAATAAAAACGCATAATAACGCATGACGATGGAAATTTTTAACCCTTAAATGGAATAGAATAGCATTGTGTTTTTAAGTACACTGTTTATCATTGAAGTTACATTGATTGAATTAATATTCAAAAAAATCAAAAAGTTATGATAAAAATAATAATTTCAATGATGATGGGAAACTTTAACCCTGCAGTAGAATAATGCACCGTATATTTAAGTGTGTTGATCATCATTGAAGTTTTCAAAAAAAACCGCTATGCCGGTGCCGGAACAAAATTTCCAAATTACTACCGGTCAAGAAATCTGCATCGTTTCCAACTCAGTACACGAAACTGCCTCCTTCAATAAACAATTGTCATAGAAGACACAGTGTGCGATCATGATCCTAAACAGATTGATATGATGTCTGCTAATTGCAAACTTCGTTTGGAAATTGCTTAAAAGCTTCGGTTCTCGGCTCCGGTTCGGTGGGCCTCCTTAAAATGGGTAAGTGCATGTATTATGTGTTACTAAACATTCTGAATAGCGTTTCTGTGTTAAATTCTGTGATATGACACCTCTGAAATGACGTTGTGGTATTGGTGAGCTTCTATCACCATAAAATTAAATATCCAAAACAGTGTTAACTGCTGCGATTAACATGATGTCAGGACTCCAATCACAATAACATCAACGAGATGTGACGATGAATTCGAATGTCTCACTCTCTGTGGATGGCTGATAATGTCGAAGGTGTCAGATTTCTACTCTCAGTCGTTGGATGGAGAGATTACACTTATGTGGAATGAAAACTGTCAGATATCGAAGATCAACGCGAACACTCAACTGACTCTCCGCATGTAAAAAAATTGGTCAATTTCAAGGACTGTCTGTTTACACCAGCAGTAGATTTATCTTTTTTGAATTAACTAAGAGTTGCTTGAAAATCATGATGCTTAATTGAAATTATCATTCAAAGATACTAAAAATAATTCGACGCGCTATCGTAATAGATTAGCAACTGATTGCATTAAAATAGAAGAAAATTACTTCACCGATGTGGTCGCTTCATTATTGACCTCACAAATAACATGTACACGTGCGTTGAATTGATAATACAAGTTTTTGTAAGTACAAAAATTTATGTTGCTCAACTACATAGAACCCTAAAATCTAGAGAAATAAGCAGGTTTCGTCATCTCTATATTCGATGCTTCAATTGTGAATAAATTTACCAAATACCAATATTTTCAATATCAACTCAAGAGTACTAGATTTGATCTTTGGTAGAATCTCAAGATCTTGTCGGCATACTCAAGATCTTCCCTTGTTACACGGATGTCACTTGCATGTAAGGAAAATAAAGATTCATGTTGCAATAACACTGAGTGGTGCAGTGGTCCTATTAATCCTATAACTAATCGAAAGAGAGAACAGAGGGCGCTTGTTTCTTTCATTGAAAATATTGCAATCCTTTGATGACAACTTCCGACAATATACATTCAAAAGTTATTCTAAGTAAGGAATGGAAAACCTGTCACAAAGAGTGATTATTAGAAGTGGTTATTAGAAGTGGTCCGCTGACACGAGCCACCTCTGCATTGCGCGCGTTTGGCCAATCACAAAAGCCAAAGAATGACGAACCTCGATGTCAATCTCTATCTCTTGCTACCATTGCATACAGAGGCTGGGATAGGATTATGTTCGCTCTAGACTAACCCACACGCAAATGAATCTATCTCCATGCTCTATATGGAGTCAAGTAAATCTTTACTTTAATAATCATTTCGTCAAATATTCATCATAATATGGAAGGTTGAATACTAAGTATTCATGGTTTGAAATTCGAAATAGAATTATCAGAATCTTTGAAAAGCTAAGATTAATTTAATGTGATACAGGCCAATTAAGCAATCCACCAAGGGATTGGAGGTAGTTATAACTACATCGGAGTCAGTTCGGTTGCTCATGCCTGCTCTAAGAAAACAATTCAAATGACACGTCTTGAGTGAACCTGACTTAATAAAATAGATAAGAATGCACACAGCGTAAGACGCAATTCAAGTTGCTTCAATCAGTGAATGAAACATTAACTGATCGAGTACTCAGAATGAGGAAAGTAATGTGGAAATGCTTCCTGGGACTTACAAGAGGCAAATTTTCCGTTCGACGCGTTTTTTCTGCCTGTGGAGAATCATTATTTGATCTGACAGTGCTATGATGCCGCGAAGACATAGATGACGATGTTGACGAGGCTCCACCGCTTGTCTCACTCTTCAAATGCATTCCTTTCTTGATTTGTCTGGAAGATCTCGAAGTATTCGAAGTAGAATCCTCGTTTTTGATGGAGAGCGATGCATTCATATCATCTGTCTTGACTGAGAACGGCGATGCTGAATGGTCTGGATTGACAGGTAAGCATGCAGTTGACGGAGTTTGACGACTTATCTTCTTTGTTTTGTCTAATTCCGCATAAACGTAATCTTCAGCATCTTCAACAGGCTCAACTTTCTTTACTGTCGGAGCTACAGCCGCGAGTACCGGAGGTTTGGTGGCTCCCGAAGGTGCGATTATTCCGTAACCATCAGCATCGTCTCCGACTAGGTCATCCAATGAATAAGTGCGAATGCGAGTTTCTTCGGGGCGCAGTTCCTGAGGATGAGGAAATTACCAATATGATATAAATGCAATCACAAGTGTGATGCAAAAGCAAGAATTTCTAGGATCTTCATAAATCTACGTTTAGCAATCCATTTTCAACCTGCTACTTGATGTATAAACGCATTGGAGGAATAGAGTGAAATTACTTTGCCTGGATTGGCAATGTATTTCGTGAGAGCGTCAGCTTCACATCATCAGGCAAAGTGAAACAGACGCTCTCATGAAATATATCGCCAATCCAGAGTTTACACTAACAGCATCAATTTCTAATTTCAGCCTATATGACTAGTATGTCGTTTTGTGATTACACAAGAAAGACGATCGTCTAAATGACTGTGACTAATATCATAAGTAAAACGACTTTGATTAAGTTTCACTTCGTTGAATATTTCATTAAATATATACGATACAAGCTGTACCACAGCTCCATGCAGACTTTCCAAATAAAATTGCATGGCATTACAAAGGCAGCATCTGCAAGTTGTTGAATAGTCGACTAACTCGCCATAATATTTCAATGTAGCTTGAAGAAAACTCGCATTTTTTGCACATAGAAATTGCGTCTAACCAGGCATTTCCTCGCGTGGCGTGATCAGCTCATCTCTTGATAGTGTGCGTTGTGCTTTCTGTTTCAATTAATTTGTCATTTGCGTTTATTTAATTCTCTATCATAGTAAATGAAGAATTGATAGAATTAATAAAATCAAACTTTAGAAACTTACTCGCAGTTCTGAAAACCCTTGTGCGAGTCTATTAACAATTTTGAACTTTAATGTGCTGACTCTCTAATTCATGGACTGACTGCGGCGTGGATGTAATCAAATCTCATCAGTCAATCTGCTTCTGTCATGCAGGATGCAATCGAACTCCTATTATCTAATTCATGTACCATAATTGCATCGAATATTACTGTACATATAAATACATTCTCGCCATTCTTCAGCATACTCACAGATCTCATGAAATGATCGGGATTGGCTGATGATGAGTGCCGTTGAACCCCGCGAACACCTAACGTTTTGCTATGGTGGTGCAAATCCACGCTCCCTCTACGATCGCCGATGAAGTCATACGTGTCACCAAGATCGCCGTTTGCATAAGATGAAGAATCCACTGACAGAGAAAGGGATGACCGGTTGATATCGGAATAACTGGAAGTAAAATATAATGAAATTAGTAAAAATGGCAGCAGCGTATATTATGCAAATGTCAAGGTAATCATGAATCCATGTACATGGAATGCTTACAATTTGACAGACATAAAATTTCAGGTCAGAAGCTTAATACTAATTCCAGAAGTGGAAATTCGAACAGGTTATCTAGCCGTGTACATTCATGCAAATGTCCTACCAATCAACATTTCAACATTTTCGATTCTTGAGTGCAGAAGTAAGAAGAAAAATCATTGCATTTTTCTGCTCCGTCAGATGCAATGAGTAATGCTCTGGATGTTGCTATCGCTCTGGTTTGGTATCATTAACAAGAGTGCGGTTCTTATCATCAGTCACTTTCTCAAATGGTTTCTTTCTGATTCATTCCCATGGACTGTGGAGACAATACATTGTTATCGATCATTCTCCACAGATGATCATGATTATAGAGCACCAGCCCGGCCCGCTAGTCAATTTTTTCAGTAGCTGTTTCTACTCATCGGTAAGATGAAAATCATGTCAACTGCATACTTTATTTAATTTGTAGTCGAAAGTTGGGGTTTTATGTCACTTATAAAAAAGGTTCATAATATAGTTCATAAAGAAGAAGTATACGCTGGCCTGCTCATTCTCTCATTGCATTTGGAAGTAAAAATGATATTTGTATTTTTGACCATAAAATGTATGCTTTGAAGATAAAAAAGAGCCATCGGATAAATCCTAATGGGAAATTCAAATGATATAGCTTTTGAATTAACAGATTCTACCTGGTGGAGTCAAATTCTCAAGTCTTGTCCAACGATATTGCAGTCACACCATCTAATTGTAGATTAAATGGATGGTGTGCATTTTCTGCAAACTCAATTAGTATGTATTCCTGTAATCTGCGCGTGCCTTCACGTGTTTTTAAAAATCCTCAGTGTATCCACACTTTCACAAGATGAACGGTAAAATACTAGGCCAATAGGGATTAAAAGCTATAGCCTATTGTATATATGCAATTTGATGGTTTATGTAGTGTGTGCCATTGTATGTGCGATTACTTTTGTCAATAGGTAGAAACCCTGCGCATTGTTTTATAGATGCTTGTATTAAGCCTGTATAGTAAAAATTTAGCTTGCTTTTTCTTGCAAATTAGTTGCATTAATTAACATCATGATGGCTTCACTTAGTGTTGGCAAAAAAACATGCCTTTATGGAATTAAGAAAGTGGTCTATGTCAAACCAACATGTTTATTTCGTTTTAAATGTGTTTTCTTAACATTTATGCTTTCTCGAATCACTACAGTGGTCTCATGTTTATGAACGCATACGCCTCCATCTTGCCGTTGTAATGCATCGCTATTTACATGGTGAGGCAGCTTTCCCTGTTCCTGTTGTACTGATTTGTGATAAAATCCCGGCTAGCATTAGAACTGTCTCATCCTCTCAAGTTTTTAAACAGATCCTGAAGAGAATTTTAGGTACATACTGTCGGTAACTATACTCTACACTCTGTAGTATTCCTTATTTGTCTTCTTTCTTTGCGTGTCGCCTAGTAGTCCACACAAAATGCCACCATAAATTTTTCACTCAATACATTTAGTTGCGGAACGTCACTACAATTTTTGTTACTTTTTAAATGTCTACTATGGAGGTCTGATGATTGGATATTTAGTCATCAGTAGATTGTGAAATATAATGTATTTGTGTCTTTGAATGTTTTTAAATATTCAATAAATTCACGATCATTCATTATTTTAGATGCTAACCTATGAACATAATGTCTGCTATGAATGGGAATTTACGAGCGTGCTTTTAACTTTTCGAATTTTGAAATCAGAAATTATAAGCTAGTACACTAATTCTCAAAATGTGTGGCACTTTTACAGATTCATATTGCTTGCAGGCAGTGTCTAGCACCGGTCTCTGTCCCTTTTTACCTTTGCAGCATTACATGATATCTAATAACATTACACAATAGTGAAGAATAGTGTTTTAAGAAGAATAGCTCACTATGTGTTTTCACCGCCGTCACCGTGTGGCATTAGAATCAACTTTCAGCATATGAAGTGTCGGCGTGGTCGGTTGGCAGGTTCAAGTCAAGGTTGGTTGAATATTTCAGGCGCTTGGACTTGTGGTGAACATGAACACCTTCATGCATACTTAGTGAACTGTTCTTATGAAGTTTGATTCTATCGCCCTTCATGGGCTTGACATTTGTCACTTTTCACTTGTTATAACTTCATTTTTCATGATTTATGTATTGTTTCTTGACAAATATAACATTATTATTATTATAATGTAAAGAGCTTCTATCTGGACATCTAGAATGTCAATGTCAATGCTAGATTTAGCAATCAATGTCCATGACGTCACAGTTTTTTTCAAATTTCAAATTTACAAAACTTGCCTTAAAAATGAAATATATCAAATCTTTTCTATTTGTTTTTATTAGGATTTAAGATTTTATGGTCAATCCAATAAGTAAATGAAGATGGAAGCCAAACTTCTAGAGACAACCTAAATTCATTGCTAGATTGCAGATGAATGATAAAATAGTAAAATCATTCTTTGACCAATTGCAGAAGCAAAGTGACGCACTTTTGCGGCGGGTGGCAAATATATATGATATTTTTGACAAACAAATGGAAGAAATAAATGATAGCTAAAAAAGCGTGTGCATTCTCCTGAACTGCACAAATGTCTATAAAATTGGATCGCTTAATGCTCTACTGATGAGGAAAGAAGGATGATTAAATTGTTATATGGTAAAATTCTAGGAAGGGGGTGTAAAGCCAAATATTCAACGATGAGATATCAGTGAATGTGTACCAGAAGGAAACCTGGGTAATTGCTACTGTGAAATTGCTACTGTGTTATTGGTGAAAATTGCTACTGTGAAAGAGAACATTGCCATTAAAAAAAAGATATTTCTTTAAAAACTGTTAAATTCTATGAACGGTAGATTTTGCTCACTAATCATATAGAAGGAGGACTTCTGTGGTCACACCTAAATGAAGCCTTCTTTGCGTACAAGTCCATCATAATTTGGAAAGTGCATAGGTCTATCAGCTAGTTTCTTGTAGCTTTTTTATTAAAGTAAAAACTTTTTACAATAATAACTTTGAAATACGCTTATCTTGCATGCGTTCTTCCTGGAGTGCCAATATAGTACAAAAATGGGAAAAATATATTGTCTCAACTCAACTTCCAAAAGGAAGAATGATTGCTGTAAGGCTCGTTGTAGATGGGCATGTAACTGGCAAGCTCGTCATAGCCTAGGCCAAAGTCGCCACATACCTATTCACATGATCTATAACATGCTTAAAAAAAGAAATCAAAAATAATTAAAAATGTCAAAATCCAGTTTTAACTAGCATGCAATAGTAGTAACCCCGTGGCAAAATCAAGGACAAAATGTGAAATGCTGAGTCATCATGCTGACTCATACCCGTGACCTTGACCTTGCGTGACCTGCTGACCTTGCATGACCTGCTGATCTCACGTGATCTTAGGGGATGACCTTCCGTGACCTTAGGGGATGACCTCGTGTGACCTTAGGGGATGACCTTAGGAAGAGAATTTGCCAAGGATGTGATGGAAGGATGGGTCCGAGAGGAGGAAACGGGTCCCTTTGGTTGTAGAGATCGTAGAAAGTCGTGCAATAGCTCATTTGAAAGCTGAGAATGAGAAAAATGCAGTGGAAAGCTCAGTTTGGACTAATTTTCTTGGGTTTAGGGAGGAAAATGGCAGGAAAACGTCAGAGTTGAAAAAGTCAGGTTTTGGAGGTTTTGGGATGAGAAAAGTCGTTTTTCGGGCAGAAGGAGGTCTCGGATGGGGAAACGGAGTGCAAATTCGGACGTTTTGGTCAATGTTGGGTCTAGGAACTTCTTCCCAACTCAATCGAAGAGAAAAAGTTCTGACCCCCCCCCCTTGGCAACGATCTTCCAACTTTGGTTGTAGACATCGTAGAAAGTCGTGCAATAGCTCGTTTGAAAGCTGGGAGTGAGACAAATTCAGTGGAAAACATGGCTTGTTCGTATCTGCCTTCGTTTAGATGTGAGACGTTATTGAAAATTTGGGACCTTGGCGAAAAAACGACAGAGTTAGAATGTTTATGAAAATCGCTCTAGCGGGTGAAGCAAGCCTCGGACGGGAAAACAGAGATCAGATTTGGCATCAGCGTGCCATGTTACACCTGAATGTCATTCATGCTATGTCTCCGAAGTGAAAGGAAGAAAGATGACAGAAGCAGTAAAGTTTACGAATGAATTTTGTTCACTACGTTTTCATCGACAAAGTCTTCGTGGTGTGATTAGGGACTACATCATCTCCTTTCATCATGAAAAGGCAGACTTAGAATTTGCTATCGCTAAAGGTTACTTCGTTTTCCGACAGCTCATGGACAGTTTGATGAATAAAGATGTGAAAGGACGATTAGTTGCAGAGATTGAATTTGAGAAAGTGACTGATGAACATGCAGGTGAACGTGTAGTGTTTCATTTTGCATCCTATTATGCAGAGACGATACATGATCCCAAAGATTTCTATCAGCGACACATGGCAAAAATTGCATCTCGACTAGATTCATTTCATGAGCATGGATCCAACTTGCATAAATGTCGCATAAAAAATATTCATATTCAACTCAATGTGTTAAACTAGCTTCGACTACAAGATTTGGGAAAAGCATTCATGAGTCAGACGTCCGCGTGCCTCCTTTTCCCTGCCGCAACGAAGTCAGGGGAGAAATGGAGGTCTCTGATTGGCTCACATAGTGTCAAATGTGGATTCGCAGGAGATTGTAAAAGCAGACGTCTCCCCATTTGCTCTTCATTTCATTCTCTTGACTTGGAAAGCGTGTGTGACTTGCTGAAGCCATTCTCCCCTCTCAACTTTGTCTGATCAATCCTGTTTGCAAATTTACAAGTGAGTGTCATGACTGTCTGGCCTAAACCTTACCAGAATTTTAGAAGAGAGACGCAGGAGAGTGCGTGGCCGATGATTGTACAAGCTTATTTTGTTGAACCATCACCGCCACCGCCTCCACCACCTAGACGCTTTACCTTTAAGTCTTTCAGGGAATTGAAACTCAATTCGGGTCCTAAGCCCAAGACATTTAATTTACTGGACGATGACGAAGACTTAGACTTTGGTGATAAGCTTTAAATCCTGTGAACGCTCCAAAAGGTCCTCTTAAGGGCCACCTCATATGTCACTGCTAAGCTAACAATTTTCTTTTCTCTGATGATCATGAATGTACTTAGTGGTATTCTTTCGTTACAGACTGCCATGGCCATGAATCCTACTCCAACTGCTGCATCACTGAATCCTCAACATCTCGAGCTGTGAAATCCGAAAATTGAAAAGGTAATTCACGGCTATCCTACCTACAAACAACAAGTGCGCTACAACGGTGTTCGACTCTATCTTCAAACGCCGGCGGTATACTTACCAAAAGTGGATACGCAAGTAAATCGTTGCGGTCAAAACCTGAGTATCCCTATTCATAATTGGTTGCGACAGCAGCTTGACATTTTAGAAGACGTTGTGAGGCAAAAGGCTCTTATTCCCACTGAACTATTACAGTTGTGGCCAGAAAAGAAAACTTCTTATTATAAACCATTGTATCGCGGCACTCGCTGCTATATTTTACAAAGCAAGTATTGTAAAGTCACTTCAGGAGTGACAGTTGAACAATCAGTTGAAACAGAATTGTCATCGTTAGGCGCAGGCTTTTATTCATTTCATATAGAGGTGCCTGCTGTTTATGTGGGACCTCATCAATCTGACGGTAATTTGATTTCTCTCAATTTGCGCATTGCTCAAATTCATCATCAGCCTGAGTTAACAGGACTTGATCACATTGAGAAGGTCATTGATTCTTGTGTCAAAGAGTGTCAAGAACCTGTCACCAAACCCAAAAGTAGTCGTCGCGCATCAAAGAAAGATGGTGCTACCACCAAAGAGAAATCTTAAGTATTGTAATCAGTTAGTATGTAGTGAATGTGGAAAACGCGGCCTTGCGCGTTATGTTCAAATAAAACATTGTCATCATGTTGTATGTATCTTTTGTTATGTAAAGGACAGACATCCTTGTAAAGTTCCTGCTCAATGTATTATTTTGTAATGAAGTCTTTTTGATATTGTAGGTTGTCATCTTCATAGACAGTGAGGGAACACCAATGCAGGAATTGAGTGCTATTGCAATGAGAGAAAGTGATCAAACTGTTGTTAGTGTATATCATAGATTTGCCTACTGTCCTCCACACAAAGACGAATGGTCACGACGTCATGTGCATGGACTTGATCCTTCTATTTTGATTCATATTGGATTTGTAAATGAAACGTATTTGATAAGTGATTTCAAACGGTGGTTGTCAGGTATTCATATTGTTAAAATATTAGGAAATGATTCTGAACGAGAAGCAACAACACTTCAGTTGCACATTGATAATTTATATTTGCCATGTTGGGTAGATCGTGTAAGACAAGACTATCATATGCATTGTGATCAGAAGAAGTTTAGAGATGAAATGATTTTTGACATGGCAATATGTTTCGGTGAGAGACATCACCTGTACAGACCACCATCCCATTGTAATACTAGAAATAAAGCTACCTACATTGCAAAACTCTCTTCACGCTGGCATTGTAGTCTCTATGACGTTTATGAACTGTATCTATATTATTGTCAACAGCATGGGTCTATGTAAAACATGTTTTTACTCCTTGTGAATGAATGATGATCATTTTATAAAGTGTATTCTGTACTTGTGAATTTTGTCTGGTGTTGAATAAACTTGCAGTGGAACATGATTGTTATTTCTGTTTTATTCATAGTGGAAGTCATTGAAGCAATGTGAAATCTATAGTTACAACGTTTATGATGGTGCATCGTACCTTAAGTAACCACATGTGTCATTTGACACTTGATCAACAAGGATTCGATGGATTTTTACAAGATTGGAAACTTACATTTAAAATGAAGATGAATGATATGAAAGTAGTGCTCACTGAAAGCCTTCCTCTCTTCAAAAGATTGATGGAGAGTTTACAACCTCAAGATGTAAAGGGTAGACTCGTTGCTTATATAGAGTTGAAAGATTTACAAAAACCACTTCGTTTTGGATCTTATTGCACAGAATGGATTACTCTTAGTGATCAATTTTATGGTCGTCATATGGAGAAAATTATGGAGAGAATAGAAGAGACGTTGGAAGGAAATGTGTACGTTGTTAAACATATCATGATTCAACTGAGTGTGTTTACATCCACGACTTTGTTTGATGCGCGACACATTGTGTAGATGCAATAAAGTTTTCTTTTCACTGAGTATTTTGTAATGGTGTATAGAGCAACATGAGTCATTGAGCTTTGTGCATTACTATCAGGCTCTTTGTTAGATAAATGAATACGTCTTTGTTCGAGAAAAGGGACGTGTCATAACATGAGTCATTGCGATTTGTGCATTACTATCAGGCTCTTTGTTAGATAAATGAATGCGTCTTTGTTCGCTAGAAGGGGCGTGTCACTCAAGTCTTTGTGAGGACTAGAACGACTTTGTAAGAGGGAAGGTTTCCACCCACGCAGTCAAAAGTTCACGTGCGATAACTCTTTGTCACATAACAAAGACAGGGAAAACGAGAAAAGGGAAACGCATGTGATTGGAGCTAGGTCTGCTTATAAAACGGACGACTGAGCGCATGGCAATCATTTCCGTCCTTGCGCTAACCATGCAGTTGCTCGAAGCCATCAACTCCTCTGCTCTCGCACTGGGTACACTGAACTCCCTTACTTTAGCATCGGGTAAAGATGCTTTAATCAAAAGATAACTCATCATGGAGAAGCCGTGACCATAAAAACACCAAGTCATCGGATAGATTATCTAAAGGTTATGTCAACAAAGTATGGACTGGCCGTGTGTGTGCCGTTAGACTATTGGACACGGCTACAATTCAATACTCTTGAAACATTCCTGAAAGAAAATTTCACCATTCCCAAAGAAATTGTTCGACACAATGGGAAGCGGTCACAAGTTCCCATCATGGAAAGACGATACATGTATGTGCATATGGATAGACACTGTCTCATTATCCATGAAAAGGAGGGCAGCGAATTCGACTTACTCAAATGCAAAGCGCTCCCCATTTTGGGAAAAGGATTCTAATCCTTCGAAATTAAAATTCAAACCATCTGCATGGGTCTGCGCAGGGACGGAAGGTTGTTTACGCTGAATCCCTATCTTGTCTCCATCACCTTTAAAAATGATGTCCATGTTGATGATGATCAACTACAGTAACACTCTCCACACACTGAGAACGCACCATCGGTCTTTATGAGACCACGGCCTAACGGCCACCGTATCAAGAAAGAAAATGTACACTCACCATGCCACACATGAACATGACTCTCTCTCCTTCTTTCTTAGGCATACCCTTCTTCACTCAGGTTTTAATCATGTGGAAATTATCAGAATGGCTCCATGTATCATGGGAAAGTCAGTGTGTTACATTTCATGATACGAAACGTCAACTTCAGATAACTCTAGAACGCTTTCATCTACGAAGGTTGCATCGCGAAATCCTATCCAAGTCTTGCCGTGTCATTAACGTAGGAGACGGCATTGTATTTATTCGCATTCAAGAGATGATTCTACATAATGATCACTGCTACATTGTGATTCCAAAACCCTCATGGGAAAAGTATAAAAGGGAAGTTCACTCAACCCTCATTTCTTTTGTGAGTCATGCTCCCCATCCGCATCATCAACGCCATGCGCGAAATGAATCTCAGAAGAGACATCGATTTAGAACAGTTGCATACCCATCTTCCCGATTCAGTCTATCATCGCGGTCGTCTGCAAATGTTGGTCATTCGCATGAACAACGGTCGAAATCTTCAAATCTTTCGCTGCGAGTCCAAGGAATCCAAGTCCTAGGAAACCTTTCTCATTTCGTGATGCAGTCCATGTGTTACGAAGTCGTCAAGAAAATGCGAACACTCATGCCTCATCTCCGCCTCAGTCCCCTGACATTGAAGAATATAGTAGTGTCTGTTCAATTGAAGATGTTAGTGAATCTAGCCAACATTAAAACAAGTAATCATTGTATATTTTATGAAACTGAACTCTTTCCTGCTGCTCTGATTTGGAAGTGGCATCCTGTACATATTGCAGTGTTTCACAACGGACATTGTATCATGACTGGTTTACGTGATATCAGTAAAGTAGCTGACATTGTTAAATATTTAATGCGTTATCTGTATGAGTCACAGTCAATAGAATCGTGTTAATCACATGATGCGTTTTGAATGAGTCATCGCAATGAACTGTCGTCCACACACTTGTCGGTGAAAAGGTCACGCTGTCTGACGTGAGGCGCCATCGCTTTGTCTGATAAATAACGCCCACACACATGTCGGTGAAAAGGTTGAACAAGACAGATTAGATTCTTATCTATCTGACTGGCGCCTCACCCCTTCATGAGGCAGAGCTATTGATAGACATGAGTCAGTAAAGTGGTTGATGTTTCCTAAGCCAAAGAAAGTGCCATGATGTCACATTCGCTGGTGAGGATGTTAACTTACAAACTCTGACATGGGTATAACTTTATTTCTAACATTACAAACGTCAACTTTATTTCTAACTTTGCAAACAGTGAAGTGATTCTAACTTCATTTACATTTCACCTATCTTACAAACAGTGATATGGTTATAACTTATTTTATACTTTACCTATCTTGCAAACAGTGAGATGATTCTAACATTAATTCAAACTTTACATTCATCAACTTTATTTCTAACTTTACAAACGTCAACTTTATTTCTAACTTTACAAACAGTGAAGTGATTCTGACTTCATTTACATTTCACCTATCTTACAAACAGTGATATGGTTATAATTTATTTTATACTTTACCTATCTTGCAAACAGTGAGATGATTTTAACATTAATTCAAACTTTACAATCATCAACTTTATTTCTAACTTTACATACAGTGAAGTGAATCTGACTTCATTTACATTTCGCCTATCTTACAAACAGTGATATGGTTATAATTTATTTTATACTTTACCTATCTTGCAAACAGTGAGATGATTTTAACATTAATTCAAACTTTACAATCATCAACTTTATTTCTAACTTTACAAACAGTGAAGTGATTCTGACTTCATTTACATTTCACCTATCTTACAAACTGTGATATGGTCATAACTTTATTTCTAACTTTACAATCATCAACTTTATTTCTAACCCTCCCATCTTATAAAATGATCAAAGCTTTTATTTCTATCTATTGAGTGAGAATCCCATCTTTATGTCAAAAGGAAAACGACACAGTATGTACATGATATGTTGTTCATCATCACAGCCGATTTTCATAGCACAGCACATAGTTAATGCCGATGGTAGCAGAAAACAAAGTCACTCATGTACAGGGAGAAAACAAAGTCACTGATGTGGCGGAAACTGTAAAGGGACAAAAAACAAAGTCAGCAAAAGCACTGGATACCCCATCGATGATATGCTGCGATCAGGAGTTGGACGCATGTTACAAGACACTCACTCACAACGCCCCATAGAAAACGCTATGGAGCGAAAAAGCAAAACATCAACCACAACAGAGAGGAAGCATTCATCATCAGACATCACCGGACGGAGGAGGAGAAAGTTTCTGTCTCTTGGGTGGAGGTAGATGAGTGTCTGGATGGCCGTACGGTAATGAGTGGTTAGGACTCATCCAGCATCGCTTGTCTTCCCAAGCTGAGAGACCTCGTTTCCTAACGTCGTTGTTCTGACTTGATGCGACTGAGATTTTAAAATGGTCATTTCTACTTTTTTAATTTTAAGAGAATCTAAGGCATCTTGATAGTCCGTGTGTGTCATTTTTCTAACGATTGACTTCGAGATGCCTTTCGCCCGTTTTATAGAAAGCTCTGAGGATTTTAGCTTCATGGAGTACATCTTGGGGTGAAGCAAGATCATCTCCTCTATCTGTTTGTCGGCACACTCATCCTTGAAGCAGCCAAGCTTCGCTTTATTTGAGGTAGAGTAAAGCGGATGGTCAGTGGGATAGTTGGAACTATCAAACTTGGGTGCTAAATATTTTAAAATGTCGTCCTGCTTGACTTGGCTCGTGGTTGTCGGAGCTAGGAAGAAGCTGTCTGTATCACCTCCTACTAATTCCACACGTTGGAGAAGTGGACATGTCTTAAAAGTGTGGTAAAATAACTTATACATTTCTAACTTGGAGTGATCAGAGACAGCTTGACCGACATAAATGGGCTTACAAAGTTCTGCTTTAGATTTTAACATTTTAAAACCAGTGATGTCTTCGGAAATGACATCATGGTGGCAAAACAACGGCGAGCGACATAACTTGATACTCGTTTCCGGATCAGTTACGATGCGATAGTCCATGCGCTTTCTTACATCCTCCATGGTTTTACCAAAGAGGGCATTATTCTTAAATTTAAAGAAGTCCTTTTCGAAAGGATTCTTGGATTCAGCCCGTTTCTTGCTATTAAATTCTATATACGGTTTTAGAAAGGGCTTCTGCCTAAACTGGATAGCGCGATGGACTTTATCAAGTTGCATCCCCATACCTAGATAGAATTTGAGGATGGAATAGTGCACGATGTAATGCTGCTTGTTCAATTGGGTGAGCAACAACTTCCTAGTGGCTTTTTACTTTAAGTCATTTTCCGCCTCATACTGCTTATTGTGTTCTTCCATAAAGGGAGAGAACATATCTGGACTGACTATGCCAGATTCGGGTGCGAGAGGAAAATCAACGGTCCTTTTCTTAATGCAGTCTGGATAGATGAGGTCGACTTCAAATAAATAACCTATGTCGGCCTCATCTCCCAGTGCCATGATGTGTGCTGGATTGGAGAAGTATTCAATGTCATGGGGCTCTACCCATTGGAAGTCAGACTGTGGCAAAGGCTTGGAGAGTGCACTCCCATACAAATTATTTTGGTCTATGTACATTAAATGCGTGGTCGATCCTATGTCTTGGGTGCTGTTGACAACATGTTTGTTAACAAATGTCAAGCCACCCCTAATACCACGTTCAAATAACGTGTACATTTCTGCATCTTGCAGTAAATGAATGCTCTCTTTCGTCATCTTGAAGGCTGACTGATAGGACAGACCCGGCAGACTAACAAAATGGACGGGGTCTAAGGCGTCCTGTTCTAATGTGACTTTCCTAAAAGTCTCAAACACGTCTGCCAACAGATAGACGTCTAATTTTAAGTAGGCAAGCATGTAGTCACCAAACGTGCGACACCTAAATTCTAACCATGCTTGCTCTGCATGCCTATAATCATCCAGCGAACTGTCCTCACCTGTCAAATAATTTTTAAATTTATCGATGGACGGAAGGGATGTTTCTTTCAATGTATCCATTGAACTAAAATAACTATAAGGAAACACCCTTTTCCGTCGTATCAGACTGTCACTTATGTTGGGATAGTCTTTCTTTAAATGTTGAGTGAGGGGAAGTGTTTCTAAATTATTAGCCAACGCGGCTAAGGAAGAAGACATGAACTGGAAACTGTCTAGAAACTTTATGTCATAGAAGACAGGCTTCCCCTCCTTCGTCTTATCGACTTGGACTTAAGCAGTGATGCACATATATTTTTCCTTACTTTGTGCAATCACTTTGGATGACCAGGATCTCATTTTACCGAATCCATGGCGAATGATGATGTGAGCATCATAACATTTAAAGTTATGAAAGATGACGGGGAGCGTTCGACGTTTGAGCCTAAGTTTCATATTGCATTTACTGCATAAGGCAGACCTAAATTTACCACTGAGATGGCAATGGTCCCTCACTTTCTTATGTTGCTGATCATCAAAGGATGAACAACAGCGGGGACATTCCGTGGTCTTATCAAATTTGATTTTATCGGCTTCTGTGAAGCACATGGGTTTCCTAGTCAGCTCCGTTTCATAGCGTTGATGAAAACGGGCTTTCCTATCTAAAAAGTTGAGGAAGTTTTCAACGCACTCCTCGCCTTGGCACACATGCATTTTATTTTGATTCCTATAATATGGATGCCAAACTTCATAACAGGCAATGGCTGCTGGCTCATGACTTAGATCTTCTTGTTCAATGTAACATTCAATGTCCGCATAGATGGTACATATGGGACTGAGTTCATTGCCGTTTTCTTCATACCTATAAAATATATCTTTGGGCATGACTTCCATTTGAAGTTTACCCCGAGAGCACCACTCGTAATGTTCTTCAAAAAATGCTTTTGACCTAAAGCGCCGTGTGCAGCGATCACAGTAACTTTTCACAGTACAACTTTGAAATTTTGGGAATGCCACAATAATGCCATTCTGGGTGGTTGTCGCTATAGACTGGGAGGAGATTGACAACCCGGTCGAAGTTACTTTGGCGGTTGTTATACCTAACACCCTTCAGACCTTTTTCCCAGAGATGGATGACAATCTTAATGTTATTCAATTTTTTCAAATTGGGCGATGCCTTTAAAATCTAATGCGTTGACATCTAACCCATCAAACTTAAGCTCATCCTCCCATTCACGATAGTGAGTGATTCGTTCACGATGTACCCTTATATGATTGTAGTGAAGAATGGAGAGGACGGCATACTTGAAACACTGGGACTGACACTCTACATTGATGACAGCCCTTTTGTCAGCCAGTGCTTTGGGGAGGGTGAAACAACCGCTCCCTTGTAAATTTTCTAAAAGATTGATTTTAATGTCTACCTTCTCTATCCCATCAAAGACCAGACCGCTGTCTCTTTCATTAAATTTATTTAAATTGCTGACGAGATAGGTCGCATGTCTCTCTATCCACTCGTTTACATCAACTATGAGATCAGCAGCACAGGAGGCTATCCTAATGGTCACAGTGGACTCTACTTCTCCCGTGCTACTGTCTACCTTACTGAAACGAGCAGTGAGATAGAACATGCCCTTAAGTAAAAATCTATCTAAGCTCGCCAACATTTGATGAATTAAGCCTATATTATTCATCAAGAAAGGATGAATGTCTTGCACAGCTTCAGAGCTTTCTAACTCATAATCGCGAACGAGCCTCTCAAGGGAAAACTTGCTCAGCCTTAGAGTGACGTTGTTGTCAGTGTAAAGCTCAGTGGGATGAGTGTGACAGAGTGTGTGTGAAGAAAGAACAAACTCTGTAGGAAAGGTCTCCTGCTACGAAGAACAGGAAAAGCCGACGTGCGATGAAGGATGCTTCCTACCTGTTGTTGTCGGTGGTTGCCTCACACTGCCACAGGAACCGCCTTCGATGTGGACTCGCAAGTTGGTGCTGTTGTAGAACGTTCGTCCACAACCTTCACACTTGGGCCGTTGAGGGATCGGTCGGCGTTTTCCTCCCCTGCAGGCATTGCCAGCGGTGTGACGTCTCACATTGTAGGCTGAGGCGAAGACCCTGTCACACCGCTGGCATTGAAAGTCCTCCTTCTCTTGGACTTCCATCTCCCTCTCCTCTCCCACTATCTCTAGCTCCTCCTGCTCCAACAATCTCTCCACCGACTTGATGGAGAGGAGAGGGAGGTCGGCCGCTGCAGGTGGCGGTGGTGATGCAGGAATGATGATGGGACGGGAGGGAACGTCACCGTCCAGGAGGTATACCGCCAGATCTGTTGAGAAAAAGAGAAAAGAGATTAGTAACATGATCATCATTTCAAGTTTGAAGTCTTAGCCCCCTATTTCCCAATCACGGTTACTTACCATCTAATGAATTGATCTGCGGCAGCAAGGATGGACGCGGAGGAGGCAAGAGAGGGACACGAGCCGAGGGTGGAAGAGTCCTGGGCTTCGGTGTCGGAGGGATGTGGTGACGAGGAGCAGGGACTGGCACAGGGACTGGCGCAGGGAGCGGAGCTGGCGGTGGAGGTGAGGCGATGACAATGCCCGAGAGAGGAGTCGCAGCTTGGGCGGAGGTAGATGGGTGGGAAGGTAGGGCCGGAAATTCAGCTTCGAATCTCCGCCTCGCGGCTTCCTCCCACTTCTTCTTCTTCGCCATATCTGTAGAGAGAAAAGAGAGATTAGAGGTTGCGGAGATAATAATGATAGAGAGTAAGCTATACGGTTACAGAAGTGCTAAAACATGACATTCCAACTCTCATAGGTGAGCATACTTACACTTTCCGAGCCGCTCGTAAGCTTGCCCGATTGCTCCTTGGGGGACGGGTTCCCCATTACGAATGCATTCATGCACTGAAAAAGAATGACAGCAAAGATGAGCAGAGGTAAATTTTGAATTCGGTTTAGACATGAACAAAATAAGGGAGGGGCTCTTGATTTTAATGAGGATGACTACCCTAATGATGTTAGTAATAGAATAAATCTTGATAGAAATACTTACATTGCTCGATGGTGGCCTTCTCCATCTCGACAGCAATGCGATAATTTTCAATTTTCGTGAACTCCATGTCGGATAGTTGATAATAGATACTGAATTGTAAGACTTCAATCACTGAAAAGGAAAGATGAGAATCGTTTCATTTGCCTAGTCAACGCTTATCATGGGAACAATCATTGAAGTAACATCTAATGAGCTACATTTCACTCTACTCCATATCATAAAGACTAACCTTTGTCGAATGGCTGAAGTACTCTGACCTGGCGAGAGAAAGTGTCATGTTGAGTATGAAGTCGAACGCCCAACATGAGCAACGGCTCAGAGGTTTCGGTCTAACAAACGACGAACAACCCGTGCAACGCAATCCCTCTACGGCAGTACCCGCCGTCCCGAAGGAACGCTCGAGCAAAGGAGGTATTACAGCGATGATATGTTTTATGAGCAGAAGATGTGATAGCAAGAGACTATTCAACTTGATAGCAAGTCAAAACAACCTGATAGCAGGAGCTCACCGACACTCACCTTGTGAAAGATAAATGTGAAGAGCAGAGCTGATGCACTGCCTTTTATAAGATTTTCCTAAGCGGTGAATGGATGAGACCTCTCGTCCAATCACAGAAGAGCTAGAGTTCACGATGTGCGCACGCACATTTGTAACACATTATTGAAATCGTGTTAGGCAAAAATGTTGTTTAGCAATAGACTCAACCATGGCACCTGAAGTCAATACATTGAAACATGATGATTGCACGATTCGTTTTCATCAAGAGTGCTTCGGAGGCTTAATACAAGATTACATCCTTGAGTTTCAAAGGGAGGAGACAGAATTGGAAGTATGTTTAGACTACACACGAGAAATATTTACGGAGTTGATATCTTATTTCAAAGACAGTCTCATCAAGGCTCACTTAATTGCACATGTCAATTACACTCATTTTCCAGAAGGTGAAGTAGCGGAAAGTGTTGACTTTCAATTTCGTTCCTACGGACAAGAATATGTTACTGATGCTTCTGAGTTTTATACACGACATCTGCGGAAGATTATTTCTCGTATGGACAACTTTCATGGTTACGGCGATCATTTGCTTCTGAATAAAATAAACAATATTGTCATTGCTATTAGCAAGGTGGGTTTCAATGATGTTAAATCAAAGACCAAATAAAGTATTTTTTCGTGACACTTGTGTTGTGCTAAACTTTCTAGTGCTGTGGTGAACACTGTTTTCATATAACATTCTAAACTCTCATTGCAGTAGAAAACTGCTTTTAGTAAACCTGATGAAGCTAATCTAACAGCCATGAAGTTTGAATTTTCTAATAGGGAAACATTTGGCAACTGTCTCCAATAAAACTTTCTAACACTGTGAAAGTAAGTTACAAGACAATCTACACTGTGCAGTAAAACCTTCTAAAACTTTCTAGTGCTGTGGTGAGTTCGGTCAGTCATACAACTTCAATGATCAAACTTTCACAAACGGCCGATCCTGCTGAGAGAGACTCTTAGTCTCTCCATGTCAGCGGCATCAACCTCCTCTACTACCACCCGACTGTCAGAGGGCGGTATATAACCCAACTCTGTTGAATCGGTATCATCATCAACAGCCGATGAACCAATTCGAGCAAGATTGTTATAAATCCTTTCTCGCTCTTCAGCCCGCTGAAACTCTTCAAATAGATTTCTTGGCTTCAACCGAGGCTTGTCAGGAGTGCTGACCAGAGTGTTCGGCGTCTGCATGACTGAAATGCAATTAAATGAGAGTCAGCGGTTTATATACCCAGCGAGCACAAAGCATTACTCAGAGGGGATCTTATCCCAGCTCCAAGGCCTCGACCCACAAATCCAACCTTGGACGGACAGAGCGTGCGTCATGTCACTGTGTTGGTATCAGGGCCCCGATTTTGACATAAAAATCGGTGGAGTTATTTACAAGAGGAAACATCCCAAGTCGTTGCTTTGATCAGCTTGATAGCAAGCCGTAGAGAGCTTGATTCACCAGCGTTTTGCAATGGAGATGTTTAGAGGCCACCCATGACAAGATAGCTAAGACTCAACCGATTCGCGTTCAAAGTGCTACGTTGAGAACTGTGTCAGATCCCCAACATGAGACATGAGTGGCCCCAGCGGTTTCGGTCTAAACTATGACACACTCCCTTGCCATACTTATCACTACGGCATCGTCCGCCGTTCCGAAGGAACACCCTGTCAGTGGAATATTACAGCAAAACTCTCCGTGTCTTGCTCGCTTTCAGTGAAAAGCTGCTTGTAACATGAGAAGACTGGCTCGGACATCACTAAAAATCCTTTTATTGACTTCAGCAGGGTCGAAAACCCCAGAAAACCTCCAAAACTAGTGAATTTAAATTTTTAAACTTTTTAGCACTACTTAGGAAATTTTATAAGTAGTCTATCACTTAGGACAGGTCAATAGCAACCGAACCTTTTTTGAATCAAGTCAAACGGACTTGTAGAAGCAAAGTTACAAGCCTTTAAAATTTTGGAGTCTTTTATGGCCTGGAGACGAAGGCCATCTCCTGGCGAACCTCTAAGTCTGACGCCTTAGCTGACTTCAGCAATGAAATTTTCTAAGTCGGTTTCTTTCAGAAACACGGAATTTGGAATGTCGGAAGCTATCATCGGAGCTCAGAGAGACGACTTACCGTTGACAATCTCTCGTCTTAATGACAAGTCTCTGTCGGTTCCCAGCTTATATAGTTTGTGGCGATCAGCTGATGACGTAATATCCATCATCCAAAAACTTAAAACGCTTCTATCGCCGATTCTAGAGGTCCGATTGAGCTGGAAATACACCATTTCCATGTAGAATTGGACGCTGAATCCGAATCTGCCCTCCATTTTCCCATCCAATGCTTCGGTTTGCCACAGCCATCGCAAAAATTCTAACTCGTCTTTCGGAAAAATGATGAAAAATTTTTTCTCTCCGATGGCTTTCAAATTTACCATGCCGAAGCAGAATTTGACGCTGATTCCAAATCTGGTCTCTGATTTCCCGTCCGAGGCTTGCTTCACCCGCTAGAGCGATTTTCATAAACATTCTAACTCTGTCGTTTTTTCGCCAAGGTCCCAAATTTTCAATAACGTCTCACATCTAAACGAAGGCAGATAAGAACAAGCCATGTTTTCCACTGAATTTGTCTCACTACCAGCTTTCAAACGAGCTATTGCACGACTTTCTACGATGTCTACAACCAAAGTTGGAAGATCGTTGCCGAGGGGGGGGGGTCAGAACTTTTTCTCTTCGATTGAGTTGGGAAGAAGTTCCTAGACCCAACATTGACCAAAACGTCCGAATTTGCACTCCGTTTCCCCATCCGAGACCTCCTTCTGCCCGAAAAACGACTTTTCTCATCCCAAAACCTCCAAAACCTGACTTTTTCAACTCTGACGTTTTCCTGCCATTTTCCTCCCTAAACCCAAGAAAATTAGTCCAAACTGAGCTTTCCACTGCATTTTTCTCATTCTCAGCTTTCAAATGAGCTATTGCACGACTTTCTACGATCTCTACAACCAAAGGGACCCGTTTCCTCCTCTCGGACCCATCCTTCCATCACATCCTTGGCAAATTCTCTTCCTAAGGTCATCCCCTAAGGTCACACGAGGTCATCCCCTAAGGTCACGGAAGGTCATCCCCTAAGATCACGTGAGATCAGCAGGTCACGCAAGGTCAAGGTCACGCACGGTCAAGGTTAAGGTGGTCAACTTAACTATGGGACATCCTACTGCTATTGGCCTAGTCGGTGATGCATCTAAGCCCATGAGTTTTTCTTCCTCCGACTGCTTCGTTAGCGTTACTCTAAAACGCATTCCCGCCAAAGACAACCACCCAGGAATGACTCCCGGGGCCGAGGGTTGTCACGTCGAAGTAAGTCGAATCTGCTACCAGAAGCGACGCAGCGGCAGGGCTCTGTTGCCGAAAAATGCAAATCACTCATAAGCATACATGTACTTACTCTTCAGTTAAAATATAATTTGACAAATAGAAATAAATGTTCACTATATAGACTGCAGCAAGTCAATGTGATAAACTGAATCTGTCTGTAGCTACGACTAAATTACTTATAAGTCAAGCCATGCTTCTATGAGCAAATGAAACGCGAGAAACTTGGCCTAGGCATGTTGATTGGAAATGTGGTGATAAACAAAACATGTACGCACGGATCAAACTCACCTCATTTCTTCAGTTAATGGATTAAACAGCCGCTGGAAATTGCATCCCAATATCTCCAAATGTGTTATCACAACAGGAAGTCGCAACGATTCTCGCTGAATCGCCTCTTTATCATGATAAACAAAGGTGTTGAATATTTCATCTACCGACAGTAAAAGCAAAACTACATCTGCATATGTACTAAACTCTTCGCCCACTTTCAAGAAATATCAACAAAGATACATTAAATTCCGACCTAGGAACTTGGAGGGGAATAGGATTAACGACTTTCACATATTTGTCGATGACATAATCACCTGCCTCATACCCATACCCGTGTATCGTGAAGGATGAAAGAGGAAATTTGATCAACAGTCAAAATTGATAGAAACTTATAGAAATTTACAAGGTATATATTCAAGTGTTAAATCAAGTATTATTGGTCTGAAATTGAGTATTTATATTTCAAAATAAAGGATGATTTATTAATTTTTACGAAAGCCGACACTCAATATTTTCACATGCTCAGTATGCCTAAGTTTCTCCCTTTTTCATACCACTTAGAGCATCCCCTGCACCCCCCCCTTCGGTACGCCACTGGTATCAGAATAAGTTGCTCCAAGAAGGAGAACTTGTCGTCTTATCCAAGGAGAGCAACGATGGAGATGCAGGGTCAGCCGCTGACGAGAGTGCTGACCAACGATGAGATTGGAGTAACTGTGGAGATAATCCATATCCAAAATGTGACAAGATTGAATGGACTGACATGGTTAGCACATGTGAAGCGTCGTGAGGACAACCATCCCCTTAGAAAGACATCGTGCACGCAATTGTAGGGGGAAATGAGTCGATGCCGTCCGAGGAAACCAGGGTAGCAACAATGAAAGCCGATATGAAGTCAAGGGAGTGAATGCCTCGATAGGGAACCACCGAGCAATGTGGAGAAGGAGGATTGGACCTACCCTGGGATGCGCGCGGACATGGGTGGTTAAGGTCAGCAAGGTGAGCGTATGCAAAATCATAGAGTGCGAATTTTAGATAATGAAACCACATGTGAAAAGTATGAAAAAAATTACAGCTGATATTAGTTGCGAGAATTTTAACTATTTTGATACTTTGAACAGAGAAATTGTGCAGAATTAATGATTTATTATTGCTCCACTATAAATTGATTTTCATTGTGACATCATCGAAACTACTTGATATTCATGACATTTTCTGTTTACAGCTTACAGTGCATCGTTCCGCTTGTCTAACAATTAAGCAAGCATGTTGATCGATAATTTCATTGTTTTCAATACAGTAGCCTATACATACATGAATAACTCGAGAAGAACTTGATAACTCAATTCCACTGAAATGGCCATTGTTACTAGTGAAATCTAGCTTGTTGATAACATAATGATGTGCTTTGAATTTCTACAAGTACTTATGTATACTTCAAGTGACAGTCATAGCATGAATATCTTGCACACATTGTGAAACCATCTAATTAGCGCAGAAGAAGTTGTTCTGGAATGTTTATTTTTCCGTCAAATCAGCGCTGTCTCCATCACAGACCTCTTGCTTAGTCCTCGGAAGAGTTATTGAAGCACGCAGCATGGATCCTCGGATCCTAAAGTCCCTCAGATAATTGTCAAGCATGAAACAGGTGTCGCATCGTGCTGTCACCTACGTGAAGAATAAACAGCACTCTCAGATCTGTAAAAACATTGAGTTATTTAACCTTGCAGGATAAACGTCTTAAATGTCAACTTAGCAAGGCCTCAGTGATGGCTACGATTTACGCAGTCAATCGCGAGAATGAGATCAAAGTAGGAGTAACCGATCTTAGATTTGAAAGTCAGTGTCTACTTTCATGACGTCATGACAAATGTCATAAAAGGCTACTTCAACATCACTCCACAATGTTTGACTATTCACGTCAATCAGTTCGAATTAGTTATTTCATATTGGTCGATGATTTGAGAGAGCTTCGATTAACCTAGAAATTTTTTGACGTCAATACTTCCCAAACTGGAGCTTCAACGGTGCCAGGACGATCATCTTGGCTACTAAACTTTGCTGTCTATCTGTACTGCATACACAAGCAATGCAGATGAAATATAACGCGATATATCTCCTACGATTGTTTTTCTCTCTCGTCGTCATCCGTCCATTTCTTTTGACTCACTTGTCAGCATTCATTGTTATTTATATCTTATAAAGTTGTCCGTTGATCTTAGCTATTTTTCGTTTGTTGACTGCCTCTATCAACGGATTTTTGGTGTTGCAATGGATAATCCTTTATCGCCTGTGTTCCCAACATTTTTTAGAATATGTTGAGAGTGAGTTGACTCCTTCATTTTCTGGTGTCCGCCCTTTACTTTGGCATAGATATGCTGATGATGTTTTATCTGTAGTCACTTTTGATTTTGATTTATCTTCATTATTATCTTTATCAATTCTTTGTACCCTGCCCCTAATTTTACTTTTGAATGGGAATCCAATAATTCTATTCCTCTTCTTGGTGCTCTTGTTCATCGTTTTAATTGTTATTTAAGATTTTCTGTCTACCGAAAATCCTCTCATTCAAATTCTTAATTGCTTTTTTCATTCCATCCTCGCTTTATCAAAGCCAATGTTGCCCATGGTCTGTTTATGTGCTATGCGTTAATGTAGCCCTGAGTACTTTGATGATGAATTTGATTTTATATTTGAATCTCTTTCTAAACTCGCTCATCCCTCCACTGCTTTGAAAAAACCTCTTACTAAAGGTAAATCTACTTTCTTCCCACCGAAACCTGTTAACCACAATGATTCTTTTAAGTTTGTATAACTTCCTTTTGTTCCTTCTCTTCATACTTAGAGAAATCATCATTTTACTCATTCCTTTGATCATAATTTTTTTAACTTTGCCAATACCATTCGCTCGACTTTAACCAATAATTGTAAGAAAACTGATTGTGGCATCTACAGAATCCCGTGTAAAAATTGTGACAAGTTTTATGCAGGAGAAACCGGGAGATGATTTGATACTCGTTTTAAGGAACATAGAAATGTTATTGTTAATTTTGATGTGAATAACATTTGAACATCACCCTTGCCCACCATTCTCACAATCCTGGACATTTTATTGATTTTGATCATTGTAAAGTTTTATCGTGTTGTAATAACCTAACTGTCAGACGAGTTTAAGAATCTGCCTTTATTAAGTCCAATCAGTCTAATGTATTGAATCTTCACGATGGTTTTTATTAACATGATGTACTTACCGCAAACAGACTTGTCAATAGCGTTCCGATAACTGCTGGCAGATTTGCATTCTATACATTCAACTTCACTTGATGATGGTTGTAGCATCACCCGAAATGTTGTGACTTTGATTTTATCTTTTTAAATTTTTCAATACATCGTCAGTGGGGTTCAATTCAGTGGGGTGTTTTAATTATAATTATAACATGCTATTTCAACATCGAAATGCAAGTTTCATACAATTTTTCAATTTACCACGCGTTGATGTTGAGAAAGAAGGCTTTAGGGCTAATTCCTTGCTTGCATTTACTGCATTCTGATCATTGCCCACTTTTTGGAGAGGATATTGAAGCGACGGACGAATTCCAAAGACGGAAGACTAGAGTAGGAGAATAATGAATCGTGAAGGCCTGATTGATGTCGATATCCTAACAGCAGCAAATGTGGATTGTGCAAGAGCAGCGCAACACGGGTTGACTTTTACCCTATTGCATTAAACATGTAAAACATGCAACTTGAAAGCTAGCGACAATTTGAAAAATGAATTTATTGATGACAGTTTGTAATTTCTACTTTTAAAGTAAGAATTGAAATTTTTTCACTGAAAAGAACTAACAAGTATTAAATCAATTGAGATTATATTTCTATTGTCACATATAATTCCACACTATAAATATTGTGCGACATTCTTGCGAGTAAGACGTTTGGCACATCTTAATCTAGTCAATCATTAGATAATTTTAAAAGAGACGTGTGAAATCATCCATTTAAATCAAGTGTTTGAAATTCAGTTGTGATTCTCAAAGTCAATTTACATTATCAAAAATTCAATTCATAGCTTGTGAAATTCAATCAACAATTTCTAAAATTCAAATTACAGTATCTGATTAACAATCTACGCTATCGAAACTTCAATTAATGTTTCCTGACAATTAAATTCCATAATCGAAAATTTTAACTCATACTTCTGTCATCAATTTTACGTCATCGGAAATTCAAGTTCTGTTTCGGAAATACATTTCATGATTCACAGATATTTCTGAAATACACTTTCTGAAATACGTATTGAGAATTCAAAAATCCAATTGAGGATTCTAGAATTCAATTTTGACTTCGGAAATTCAAGTTATGTTTTCTGACAAACAAATCACAATTCTAAAAATCACTTTACACGGCTCGATAAATTCTGAAATTCATTTTTTGTAATCTAAAATACATTCAATCAAACTGAAATTCATCTTTCAAATTCTGATTTACAATTATATTTTTTGAAATCAATCGCGTTTTCTGAGATACATGTGAAAAAGTGCTATACTGAGTGCTATTTTTCGTTCCTTGTAGCTCACTAATGAAGTCAACCTATTGATCATTTGTAAGAAACCCACTGATGTTACTCATTCAAGCTTTGATTTCTATTCACTCTCGCGTGTCCATTCATACAACATCACACACCTACAATACAGTGAAGAACACCTAATTGTCAATCAGGTAAACAACTTGTTGACCTCGTTGAAAGTTCAGCAGAAGACGCATTTCCGAATTGAAAGATCAACTAATTACTTTCTGGCGGATTGACTTCCTGAAAAGTGAATGGCGTGGGAGGTGCGGGAACGAATTCTGTCGACAGATTGTATTACTTGAATAATTTTGATTCTCAAGATACTCCGCAAAATCAAATTTTGTAAAACTCACCTAAGATCAATATCCCTCAATTGATACTCGGAATTCTGATAACCTGTTCGCAATTGATCGAGTGAAGAAATGAACTGGTGAGCTGTCTGCAAAAGAAATGATGCAAGTAAGAGCATGCTTCGACAACAAAGATTTCCATGGATATTGACATCTGAAGAAAATATCAGCAGGTATTCAAATCTTCTCACAGGATCTTATTTCATTAGTACAAAACATTGAATTTTGAATGACCTCTCCAGGGTTGCTGTGGAAGAAATTCGATGACTCGATTTCCATTCAATTTCCACGGAAAGTCATGGAAATTTCCATGGGAACTGTAATCAAACAAAATTTCCATCTGAATTTTCACCATCTGATAAGCCAATTTACGTCTAATGAGAAGATTTCAGTATACGTGTATTCGATATGCTTGCATTCGAAAAATACATTGTTGAAAAGGCATCGTTCAAGTTGTATAATGCATGTTGACAAAAAGAGGAAGAAGTCATGTAGGCTTACATACTAGGTGTTGTCATCAAAATAATTGGAATGAGATTTATGAATATCAACGAATATTTCATGTACGAATATAATAGGGCCTACAATTAGAATCACACATAGATATCGTCCTCCAAATGCATAACTTCTAATTTCGCTTAATTATCTGCATTGACAAAGAAAAGGATATGGTCATTTCAATGTGATATGACACTTTTTGGTCTGTAGTTAAATTTGCAAATTTAGGTGCAACAAAGCAACCGCTGATGAGCAAATTACCACCCACGTCAAGTCATTTTCAATTCCATAGAAACTGAAGGGAAATAATTATTTTCACGGCAATTCTACCTCTGTATGATTAAATAAAAAACATGCTAAATATTTACCATCATACCTCTATAAGAAAAGTAGGTGCACACATCTTCAACTCTTTCAGCTTTTTTTAAAACCAATAGTAGTAACCCCGTGCCAAAAACAAGCACAAAATGCGAAATGCTGAGTCATCATGCTGACTCAGCCCCCCTCTGGAAGGAAGGGAGAGCGCCAAGGATGTGTTGGGAGGAATGGGTCCGTGAGGAGAAAACGGGTACCAACCCCCCCCCTCTGGAAGGAAGGAAGGAGGGGTGATGAGGCAAGGGGTGGAATCTCGGAAGGATAGAGTGAGAAACGGCGGGGTTGGGTGGTTTTGGGATGAGAAAGGCTGGAATTCGGCATGAAGGAGGTCTCGGATGGGAAATTGGAGTTCAGATGAGGAATCTACGTGAAATTTTGGGTGGGGAAGGATGGAAGGAGGAGCAGCAAGGGGTAGAATCTCTGAAAACGGCAGAGTTGGAAAAAGGAAGGGTTGGGTGGTTTTGGGATGAGAAAAGTCGAATTTCGTCATGAAGGAGTGTTCGGATGGGAAAATGGAGTGCAGATTCGGACTCTACGTGAAATTTTCGGTTAGGAAGGATGTTTCCAGCAAAATCGGAGAGAAAAAATGTTGAGGACGTCCCCCCCCCCCCCTCCTACCAAACTTCCAACTTTGGTTGTAGACATCGTAGAAAGTCGTGCAATAGCTCATTTGAAAGCTGAGAATGAGAAAAATGCAGTGGAAAGCTCAGTTTGGTCCACTTTTCCTGGGTTTAGGGAGGAAAATGGTAGGAAAACGTCAGAGTTGAAAAAGTCAGGTTTTGGAGGTTTTGGGATGAGAAAGTCCATGTTTCGGGCAGAAGGAGACCTCGGATGGGGAAATGGAGGCCAGATTCGGACTCTACGTGAAATTTTGGGTTAGGAAGGATGTTTCCAGCAAAATCGGAGAAAAAATGTTGAGGACGTTCCCCCCCCCTCCTACCAAACTTCCAACTTTGGTTGTAGACATCGTAGAAAGTCGTGCAATAGCTCATTTGAAAGCTGAGAATGAGAAAAATGCAGTGGAAAGCTCAGTTTGGACTAATTTTCTTGGGTTTAGGGAGGAAAATGGCAGGAAAACGTCAGAGTTGAAAAAGTCAGGTTTTGGAGGTTTTGGGATGAGAAAAGTCGTTTTTCGGGCAGAAGGAGGTCTCGGATGGGAAAACGGAGTGCAAATTCGGACGTTTTGGTCAATGTTGGGTCTAGGAACTTCTTCCCAACTCAATCGAAGAGAAAAAGTTCTGACCCCCCCCCCTCGGCAACGATCTTCCAACTTTGGTTGTAGACATCGTAGAAAGTCGTGCAACAGCTCGTTTGAAAGCTGGGAGTGAGACAAATTCACTGAAAGAAACGGCTTGTTCATATCTGTCTTCGTTTAGATGTGAGACGCCATTTAAGATTTTGGGAGATTGGCGAAAAACGACAGAGTTAGAATTTTGGACGTTTTGGGCTGTAGAGCCAAAACGAAGCATCAGAGAGCAAAACGGATTTCAGATTTGGAATCAGCGTCAAATTCTCCATCAACATGGTGAGTTTCAAGTCAATCGGAGAGAAAAAACTTTTTCTTCCTTCATTTTTCCGAAAAGCGAGTTAGAATTTTTGCGTTGGCTGTGGGCTGTAGAGCCAAAACGAATCATTGGATGGGAAAACGGAGGGCAGATTCGGATTGAGCGTCCAATTCTACATGGCATTGGTGTATTTCCAGCTCAATCGGACCTCTAGAATCGGCGATAGAAGCGTTTTAAGTTTTTGGATGATGGATATTACGTCATCAGCTGATCGCCACAAACTATATAAGCTGGGAACCGACAGAGACTTGTCATTAAGACGAGAGATTGTCAACGGTAAGTCGTCTCTCTGAGCTCCGATGATAGCTTCGGACATTCCAAATTCCGTGTTTCTGAAAGAAACCGACTTAGAAAATTTCATTGCTGAAGTCAGCTAAGGCGTCAGACTTAGAGGTTCGCCAGGAGATGGCCTTCGTCTCCAGGCCATAAAAGACTCCAAAATTTTAAAGGCTTGTAACTTTGCTTCTACAAGTCCGTTTGACTTGATTCAAAAAAGGTTCGGTTGCTATTGACCTGCGCTAAGTGATAGACTACTTATTAAATTTCCTAAGTAGTGCTAAAAAGTTGAAAAATTTAAATTCACTAGTTTTGGAGGTTTTCTGGGGTTTCCGACCCTGCTGAATTCAACTAAGACATTTATAGAGTTGCCAGAGGCGAGCTTCCGCTCGAGACTTGTTTCCTGATGTAAATAACTCCACCGATTTTCATGTCATAATCGGGGTCCGAATACCAGCACAGTGATATGACGCACGCTCTGTCCATGGGAGGTTGGATTTGAGGACCGAGGTCTTGGAGTTGGGATAAGATCCCCTCTGAGAAATGCCTGTAACGGATTCATCAGCTTAACTTGTCTATCCTCAAGTAATGATAACATTACTACATAAATTTAAAATCATGATATTCTCAGGCCTCTTATTCCCTCTGCTATCAGGGGCGCTATCAAATCACTCTAAGTTTTATGTCTCTGCTCATAGGTGAAATCTTTGCTAAAAATGACTGCCAATGTCGCTTATCAGTAATTCTATTTGATCTTTCTTTCTACAGATGATGGCAGGAAACGCAAAATTTTTGATCAAGAAGTGTCTATGTGGTGAAATAAAGAGGGGCACTGAGTTCAAGCGCCATTTGAATAAGTATAAGGATGCTCCCAATGAGCATTAAGAATTAGCTGTAATATCTGGCTGCATTCATTGCTTAAAATTTACCAAAGGCAAGCAGAATGAGGAATTTTACGCTACTCACTTAGCATGTCCAGCCACAAAGGTTGCCAATTACACGACATCGGACGTTGGCAAAATGATAGCCAGATACTTCAACGAAACATCCGACGATGTAGAAACGGATCTAGATAAAGCGATACAGTCAATCATAGGGTCCGATCACAGTGCAGCAGGCAATGATAAAAACGTTGATACTGAATCTGAGGAAGTAGTGGTCACAAACAAAGCTGTCGAGAAGCCAATACTCGACGATGTAGAAACGGATCTAGATAAACCGATACAGTCAATCATAGGGTCCGATCACAGTGCAGCAGGCAATGATAAAAACGTTGATAGTGAATCTGAGGAAGTAGTCGTCACAAACAAAGCTATCAAGAAGCCAATACTTCAGTCCTCCCCAAAAACAACAAAGGGGATTAAAAAACAGACTGAGATGTGGTGTAAAGACAGTGAGATCGCAAAAGTCAGTCAGGAATTTCCTATAAGGAAGATAAAAGACGAACTCACCCCATATAAGAATGAGTGCGCTGCGCTCAGGGAAGAAAATTTCAGCCTCAAAGCCCAAGTGTCGGAAATACGTAGTTTGAAGACACAGGTAAAAAACCTAGAGCCCTACCAACAGAGGGTAATCACCAGCGAGAAGCGGGTAGATGAGCAGCTGAACCTCATTAAAAGTTTGAGGACCAAGAAAGAGACGCTCCAACTTCAACTTGAGCAGGCAAAATTGAGTCTGGTTGAGGCTAGAAACGTCACTATGAAGGAGAAGCGAACAACACTTCACCTTCCCACTACGTCTAGCAGAATTGTCGATGACATTCTGATTCAGAAAGAGGAAATAGATTGCTCCTTTGAGTGCTACGAAGGGGCAATGCCAGATATACGTTGTCTGCATATCTCCATAACACATGATTGAGAAATTAAAGAATTGCGCCACCGCAAGCGAAAGTTGCCGGCAAAGTACCTGCCTCATCCACCACCAGCGAAGGCTCAGCGAACCGGTTGAATTGATTTATGGTAAGTTAATATCATCTCCATCACTTGAATATAATTTCATCTATTTTTCTTTCTATTTTTCAGATACGACGTGAACGAACCAACGGTCTTTATGAGACCACCATGGAGGAAAAAGTGATAGTACCTCCTCGTGGTTTGCTCTGGACAGACTTCGGTCTGACTGAATCTATCACACAAATATAAAAAATATAATCATAAAGTTGTATCTGCTATCAGACAACTTCAAGGTTGCATTTGAAGTTCGGTGTAATACTTCCTTTCGACGGGCGTTCCTGTAAAGGGCGGCGGTGAAACCCATAGCTATGTATACCGCAAGGGACATTCGGCAATGGTCAATCTTGTTAAACCTCTCTGCATCATGGTTTGCCAAAGCAAAGTTTAGTATAGTCAAATATTTTTACTGTAACACAGGTTGATGTATAGTTAGACAAGTTTGATCATTGACGTTGTATGAAACACACTTGTCATGAAATGCAAGTGTTAGTGTAGTCAAACAATTTACCTCGACACCCGTTTGAGAAAATAAAGTTTGATCATGACGTTTATTCGTGAGTGTCGTCAGAAAGTGTATCATGGTTTGTAAAAGTTTTACTGCAGCACAGGTTGATGTATAGTTAGAAAAGTTTGATCATGACGTTTTATGAAACACACATGTCATAAAATGTAAGCGCTAGTGTAGTCAAATAATTTTACTACGACACACGTTTGTAAAAGTAAAGTTTGATCATTGAAGGTTTATTCGCAAGTCTAGTCAGAAAGTGTATCATGGTTTGCAAAGTTAGTGTAGTCAACTAGTTCTTTACCGCGACGCATCTTTGTGAAAGAAAAGTTTGATCATTGACGTTGTATGACTGACCGAACTCACAGCAGCACTAGAAAGTTTTAGAAGGTTTTACTGCACAGTGTAGATTGTCTTGTAACTTACTTTCAGTGTTAGAAAGTTTTATTGGAGATAGTTGTCAAATGTTCCCTTATTAGAAATTCAAACTTCATGACTGTTAGATTAGCTTCATCAGGTTTACTAAAAGCAGTTTTCTACTGCAATGAGAGTTTAGAATGTTATATGAAAACAGTGTTCACCACAGCACTAGAAAGTTTAGCACAACACAAGTGTCACGAAAAAATACTTTATTTGGTCTTTGATTTAACATCATTGAAACCCACCTTGCTAATAGCAATGAAAATATTGTTTATTTTATTCAGAAGCAAATGATCGCCGTAACCATGAAAGTTGTCCATACGAGAAATAATCTTCCACAGATGTCGTGTATAAAACTCAGAAGCATCAGTAACATATTCTTGTCCGTAGGAACGAAATTGAAAGTCAACACTTTCCGCTACTTCACCTTCTGGAAAATGAGTGTAATTGACATGTGCAATTAAGTGAGCCTTGATGAGACTGTCTTTGAAATAAGATATCAACTCCGTAAATATTTCTCGTGTGTAGTCTAAACATACTTCCAATTCTGTCTCCTCCCTTTGAAACTCAAGGATGTAATCTTGTATTAAGCCTCCGAAGCACTCTTGATGAAAACGAATCGTGCAATCATCATGTTTCAATGTATTGACTTCAGGTGCCATGGTTGAGTCTATTGCTAAACAACATTTTTGCCTAACACGATTTCAATAATGTGTTACAAATGTGCGTGCGCACATCGTGAACTCTAGCTCTTCTGTGATTGGACGAGAGGTCTCATCCATTCACCGCTTAGGAAAATCTTATAAAAGGCAGTGCATCAGCTCTGCTCTTCACATTTATCTTTCACAAGGTGAGTGTCGGTGAGCTCCTGCTATCAGGTTGTTTTGACTTGCTATCAAGTTGAATAGTCTCTTGCTATCACATCTTCTGCTCATAAAACATATCATCGCTGTAATACCTCCTTTGCTCGAGCGTTCCTTCGGGACGGCGGGTACTGCCGTAGAGGGATTGCGTTGCACGGGTTGTTCGTCGTTTGTTAGACCGAAACCTCTGAGCCGTTGCTCATGTTGGGCGTTCGACTTCATACTCAACATGACACTTTCTCTCGCCAGGTCAGAGTACTTCAGCCATTCGACAAAGGTTAGTCTTTATGATATGGAGTAGAGTGAAATGTAGCTCATTAGATGTTACTTCAATGATTGTTCCCATGATAAGCGTTGACTAGGCAAATGAAACGATTCTCATCTTTCCTTTTCAGTGATTGAAGTCTTACAATTCAGTATCTATTATCAACTATCCGACATGGAGTTCACGAAAATTGAAAATTATCGCATTGCTGTCGAGATGGAGAAGGCCACCATCGAGCAATGTAAGTATTTCTATCAAGATTGATTCTATTACTAACATCATTAGGGTAGTCATCCTCATTAAAATCAAGAGCCCCTCCCTTATTTTGTTCATGTCTAAACCGAATTCAAAATTTACCTCTGCTCATTTTTGCTGTCATTCTTTTTCAGTGCATGAATGCATTCGTAATGGGGAACCCGTCCCCCAAGGAGCAATCGGGCAAGCTAACGAGCGGCTCGGAAAGTGTAAGTATGCTCACCTATGAGAGTTGGAATGTCATGTTTTAGCACTTCTGTAACCGTATAGCTTACTCTCTATCATTATTATCTCCGCAACCTCTAATCTCTCTTTTCTCTCTACAGATATGGCGAAGAAGAAGAAGTGGGAGGAAGCCGCGAGGCGGAGATTCGAAGCTGAATTTCCGGCCCTACCTTCCCACCCATCTACCTCCGCCCAAGCTGCGACTCCTCTCTCGGGCATTGTCATCGCCTCACCTCCACCGCCAGCTCCGCTCCCTGCGCCAGTCCCTGTGCCAGTCCCTGCTCCTCGTCACCACATCCCTCCGACACCGAAGCCCAGGACTCTTCCACCCTCGGCTCGTGTCCCTCTCCTGCCTCCTCCGCGTCCATCCTTGCTGCCGCAGATCAATTCATTAGATGGTAAGTAACCGTGATTGGGAAATAGGGGGCTAAGACTTCAAACTTGAAATGATGATCATGTTACTAATCTCTTTTCTCTTTTTCTCAACAGATCTGGCGGTATACCTCCTGGACGGTGACGTTCCCTCCCGTCCCATCATCATTCCTGCATCACCACCGCCACCTGCAGCGGCCGACCTCCCTCTCCTCTCCATCAAGTCGGTGGAGAGATTGTTGGAGCAGGAGGAGCTAGAGATAGTGGGAGAGGAGAGGGAGATGGAATTCCAAGAGAAGGAGGACTTTCAATGCCAGCGGTGTGACAGGGTCTTCGCCTCAGCCTACAATGTGAGACGTCACACCGCTGGCAATGCCTGCAGGGGAGGAAAACGCCGACCGATCCCTCAACGGCCCAAGTGTGAAGGTTGTGGACGCACGTTCTACAACAGCACCAACTTGCGAGTCCACATCGAAGGCGGTTCCTGTGGCAGTGTGAGGCAACCGCCGACAACAACAGGTAGGAAGCATCCTTCATCGCACGTCGGCTTTTCCTGTTCTTCGTAGCAGGAGACCTTTCCTACAGAGTTTGTTCTTTCTTCACACACACTCTGTCACACTCATCCCACTGAGCTTTACACTGACAACAACGTCACTCTAAGGCTGAGCAAGTTTTCCCTTGAGAGGCTCGTTCGCGATTATGAGTTAGAAAGCTCTGAAGCTGTGCAAGACATTCATCCTTTCTTGATGAATAATATAGGCTTAATTCATCAAATGTTGGCGAGATTAGATAGATTTTTACTTAAGGGCATGTTCTATCTCACTGCTCGTTTCAATAAGGTAGACAGTAGCACGGGAGAAGTAGAGTCCACTGTGACCATTAGGATAGCCTCCTGTGCTGCTGATCTCATAGGTGATGTAAACGAGTGGGTAGAGAGACATGCGACCTATCTCGTCAGCAATTTAAATAAATTTAATGAAAGAGACAGCGGTCTGGTCTTTGATGGGATAGAGAAAGTAGACATTAAAATCAATCTTTTAGAAAATTTACAAGGGAGCGGTTGTTTCACCCTCCCCAAAGCACTGGCTGACAAAAAGGCTGTCATCAATTTAGAATGTCAGTCCCAGTGTTTCAAGTATGCCGTCCTCTCCATTCTTCACTACAATGATATAGATAGGAATCGTCAAAGAGTCACCAAGTATTGTGAATGGGAGGATGAGCTTAAGTCTGACGGGTTAGATGTCAACACATTAGACTTTAAAGGCATCGCCCAATTTGAAAAATTGAATAACATTAAGATTGTCGTCTATCTCTGGGAAAAGAGTCTGAAGGGCGTTAGGTATAACAACCGCCAAAGTAACTTCGACCGGGTTGTCAATCTCCTCCTAGTCTATAGCGACAACCACCCAGAATGGTATTATTGTGGCATTCCCAAAATTTCTAGATTGTATCGCTACCAGCAAAGTTATGATGACAAACATTATTACTGTGATCGCTGCACACGACGCTTTAGGTCAAAAGCATTTTTTGAAGAGCATTACGAGTGGTGCTCTCGGGGTAAACTTCAAATGGAAGTCATGCCCAAAGATAAATTTTATAGGTATGAAGAAAACGGCAATGAACTCAGTCCCATATGTACCATCTATGCGGACATTGAATGTTACATTGAACAAGAAGATCTAAGTCATGAGCCAGCAGCCATTGCCTGTTATGAAGTTTGGCATCCATATTATAGGAATCAAAATAAAATGCATGTGTGCCAAGGCGAGGAGTGCGTTGAAAACTTCCTCAACTTTTTAGATAGGAAAGCCCGTTTTCATCAACGCTATGAAACGGAGCTGACTAGGAAACCCATGTGCTTCACAGAAGCCGATAAAATCAAATTTGATAAGACCACGGAATGTCCCCGCTGTTGTTCATCCTTTGATGATCAGCAACATAAGAAAGTGAGGGACCATTGCCATCTCAGTGGTAAATTTAGGTCTGCCTTATGCAGTAAATGCAATATGAAACTTAGGTTCAAACGTCGAACGCTCCCCGTCATCTTTCATAACTTTAAATGTTATGATGCTCACATCATCATTCGCCATGGATTCGGTAAAATGAAATCCTGGTTATCCAAAGTGATTGCACAAAGTAAGGAAAAATTTATGTGCATCACTGCTTAAGTCCAAGTCGATAAGACGAAGGAGGGGAAGCATGTCTTCTATGACATAAAGTTTCTAGACAGTTTCCAGTTCATGTCTTCTTCCTTAGCCGCGTTGGCTAATAATTTAGAAACACTTCCCCTCACTCAACATTTAAAGAAAGACTATCCCAACATAAGTGACAGTCTGATACGACGGAAAAGGGTGTTTCCTTATAGTTATTTTAGTTCAATGGATACATTGAAAGAAACATCCCTTCCGTCCATCGATAAATTTAAAAATTATTTGACAGGTGAGGACAGTTCGCTGGATGATTATAGGCATCAGAGCAAGCATGGTTAGAATTTAGGTGTCCCACGTTTGGTGACTACATGCTTGCCTACTTAAAATTAGACGTCTATCTGTTGGCAGACGTGTTTGAGACTTTTAGGAAAGTCACATTAGAACAGGACGCCTTAGACCCCGTCCATTTTGTTAGTCTGCCGGGTCTGTCCTATCAGTCAGCCTTCAAGATGACGAAAGAGAGCATTCATTTACTGCAAGATGCAGAAATGTACACGTTATTTGAACGTGGTATTAGGGGTGGCTTGACATTTGTCAACAAACATGTTGTCAACAGCACTCAAGACATAGGATCGACCACGCATTTAATGTACATAGACCAAAATAATTTGTATGGGAGTGCACTCTCCAAGCCTTTGCCACAGTCCGACTTCCAATGGGTAGAGCCCCATGACATTGAATACTTCTCCAATCCAGCACACATCATGGCACTGGGAGATGAGGCCGACATAGGTTATTTATTTGAAGTCGACCTCATCTATCCAGACTGCATTAAGAAAAGGACCGTTGATTTTCCTCTCGCACCCGAATCTGGCATAGTCAGTCCAGATATGTTCTCTCCCTTTATGGAAGAACACAATAAACAATATGAGGTGGAAAATGACCTAAAATATAAACCCACTAGGAGTATGAAGCGGAAAATGACTTAAAGTATAAAGCCACTAGGAAGTTGTTGCTCACCCAATTGAACAAGCAGCATTACATCGTGCACTATTCCATCCTCAAATTCTATCTAGGTATGGGGATGCAACTTGATAAAGTCCATCGCGCTATCCAGTTTAGGCAGAAGCCCTTTCTAAAACCGTATATAGAATTTAATAGCAAGAAACGGGCTGAATCCAAGAATCCTTTCGAAAAGGACTTCTTTAAATTTAAGAATAATGCCCTCTTTGGTAAAACCATGGAGGATGTAAGAAAGCGCATGGACTGATCGCATCGTAACTGATCCGGAAACGAGTATCAAGTTATGTCGCTCGCCGTTGTTTTACCACCATGATGTCATTTCCGAAGACATCACTGGTTTTAAAATGTTAAAATCTAAAGCAGAACTTTGTAAGCCCATTTATGTCGGTCAAGCTGTCTCTGATCACTCCAAGTTAGAAATGTATAAGTTATTTTACCACACTTTTAAGACATGTCCACTTCTCCAACGTGTGGAATTAGTAGGAGGTGATACAGACAGCTTCTTCCTAGCTCTGACAACCACGAGCCAAGTCAAGCAGGACGACATTTTAAAATATTTAGCACCCAAGTTTGATAGTTCCAACTATCCCACTGACCATCCGCTTTACTCTACCTCAAATAAAGCGAAGCTTGGCTGCTTCAAGGATGAGTGTGCCGACAAACAGATAGAGGAGATGATCTTGCTTCACCCCAAGATGTACTCCATGAAGCTAAAATCCTCAGAGCTTTCTATAAAACGGGCGAAAGGCATCTCGAAGTCAATCGTTAGAAAAATGACACACACGGACTATCAAGATGCCTTAGATTCACTTAAAATTAAAAAAGTAGAAATGACCATTTTAAAATCTCAGTCGCATCAAGTCAGAACAACGACGTTTAGGAAACGAGGTCTCTCAGCTTGGGAAGACAAGCGATGCTGGATGAGTCCTAACCACTCATTACCGTACGGCCATCCAGACACTCATCTACCTCCACCCAAGAGACAGAAACTTTCTCCTCCTCCGTCCGGCGATGTCTGATGATGAATGCTTCCTCTCTGTTGTGGTTGATGTTTTGCTTTTTCGCTCCATGGCGTTTTCTATGGGGTGTTGTGAGTGAGTGCCTTGTAACATGCGTCTAACTCCTGATCACTTCATATCATGACTTACATATCAACTGGCTTTCCTGACTTTGTTTTCTCCCTGTACAAGAGTGACTTTGTTTTCTCCGGTGATGTGAGATATAAAAACTCTGTTTTCTGCTACCATCAGTATTAACTGCATGTGGCTGTGATGAAAATCGATTGTGATGATGAATAACATATCATGTACATACTTTGTCGTTTTTCTTTTGACATAAAGATGGGATTCTCACTCATTAGACAGAAGTAAAAGTTTTAATCATTTTGTAAGATGGGTAGGGTTAGAAATAAAGTTGCTGATTGTAAGTTAAAAATAAAGTTATACCCATGTCGCTGTTTGTAAGATAGGTGAAATGTAAATGATGTCAGAATCACTTCACTGTTTGTAAAGTTAGAAATAAAGTTGATGAATGTAAAGTTTGAATTAATGTTAGAATCATCTCACTGTTTGCAAGATAGGTAAAGTATAAAATAAATTATAACCATATCACTGTTTGTAAGATAGGTGAAATGTAAAATCAAGTCAGAATCGCTTCACTGTTTGTAAAGTTAGAAATAAAGTTGATGATTGTAAAGTTAGAAATAAAGTTGATGATTTGAAGTCATAACCATGTTAGAGTTTGTAAAGTTAGAAGTAAAGTTGACGCTTGTTAAGTTAGAAATATAGTTGACGCTTGTGAAGTTAGAAATAAAGTTGATGATTTGAAGTCATAACCATGTTAGAGTTTGAAAGTTATGATCCTCACCAACGAATGTAACATCATGACAATTTCTTCGGCTTAGGAAACATCAACTACTTTAGTGACTCATGTCTATAAATAGCTCTGACTCATGAAGCGGTAAGGCGCCAGTCAGATAGACAAGAATCTAATCAGTCTTGTTCAACCTTTTCACCGAAACGTGTGTGGGCGTGTCATTCAACATCGATGGCGCATCACGTCAGACAGCGTGACCTTTTCACCGACAAGTGTGTGGGCATCATTTCATGTCTATAAATAGCGCTGACTCATCATAAAGCGAAGAACCTTGTTGATGACCTTTTCACCGACAAGAGTGTGGACGATAGTTCATTGCGATGACTCATTCAAAACACATCATGTGATTAACACGATTCTATTAATTGTGACTCATACAGATAACGCATTAAATATTTGACTATGTCAGCTACTTTACTGATATCACGTAAACCAGTCATGATACAATGTCCGTTGTGAAACACTGCAATATGTACAGGATGCCACTTCCGAATCAGAGCAGCAGGAAAGAGTTCAGTTTCATAAAATATACAATGATTACTGGTTTTAATGTTGGCTAGATTCACTAACATCTTCAATTGAACAGACACTACTATATTCTTCAATGTCAGGGGACTGAGGCGGAGATGAGGCATGAGTGTTCGCATTTTCTTGACGACTTCGTAACACATGGACTGCATCACGAAATGAGAAAGGTTTCCTAGGACTTGGATTCCTTGGACTCGCAGCGAAAGATTTGAAGATTTCGACCGTTGTTCATGCGAATGACCAACATTTGCGGACGACCGCGATGATAGACTGAATCGGGAAGATGGGTATGCAACTGTTCTAAATCGATGTCTCTTCTGAGATTCATTTCGCGCATGGCGTTGATGATGCGGATGGGAAGCATGGCTCATAAATGACATGAGGGTTGAGTGAACTTCCCTTTTATACTTTTCCCATGAGGGTTTTGGAATCACAATGTAGCAGTAATCATTATGTAGAATCATCTCTTGAATGCGAATAAATACAATGCCGTCTCCTACGTTAATGACACGGCAAGACTTGGATAGGATTGCGCGATGCAACCTTCGTAGATGAAAGCGTTCTAGAGTTATCTGAAGTTGACGTTTCGTATCATGAAATGTAACACACTGACTTTTCCATGATACATGGAGCCATTCTGATAATTTCCACATGATTAAAACCTGAGTGAAGAAGGGTATGCCTAAGAAAGAAGGAGAGAGAGTCATGTTCATGTGTGGCATGGTGAGTGTACATTTTCTTTCTTGATACGGTGGCCGTTAGGCCGTGGTCTCATAAAGACCGATGGTGCGTTCTCAGTGTGTGGAGAGTGCTACTGTAGTTGATCATCATCAACATGGACATCATTTTTAAAGGTGATGGAGACAAGATAGGGATTCAACGTAAACAACCTTCCGTCCCTGCGCAGACCAATGTAGATGGTTTGAATTTTAATTTCGAAGGAGTAGAATCCTTTTCCTAAAATGGGGAGCGGTTTGCAATTGAGTAAGTCGAATTCGCTACCCTCGTTTTCATGGATGATGAGACAGTGTCTATCCATATGCACATACATGTATCGTCTCTCCATGATGGGAACTTGTGACCGCTTCCCATTGTGTCGAACAATTTCTTCGGGAATGGTGAAATTTTCTTTCAGGAATGTTTCAAGAGTATTGAATTGTAGCCGTGTCCAATAGTCTAACGGCACACACACGGCCAGTCCATACTTTGTTGACATAACCTTTAGATAATCTGTCCAAAGACTTGGAGTTATTATGGTCACGGCTTCTCCATGATGAGTTATCTTTTGATTGAAAGCATTTTTACCCGATGCTAAAGTAAGGGAGTTCAGTGTACCCAGTGCGAGAGCAGAGGAGTTGATGGCTTCGAGCAACTGCATGGTTAGCGCAAGGACGGAAATGATTGCCATGCGCTCAGTCGTCCGTTTTATAAGCAGACCTAGCTCCAATCACATGCGTTTCCCTTTTCTCGTTTTCCCTGTCTTTGTTATGTGACAAAGAGTTATCGCACATGAACTTTTGACTGCGTAGGTGGAAACCTTCCCTCTTACAAAGTCGTTCTAGTCCTCACAAAGACTTGAGTGACACGCCCCTTCTGGCGAACAAAGACGAATTCATTTATCTAACAAAGAGCCTGATAGTAATGCACAAAGCTCAATGACTCATGTTGTGACACGCCCCTTCTAGCGAACAAAGACGCATTCATTTATCTAACAAAGAGCCTGATAGCAATGCACAAAGCGCAATGACTCATGTTGTGACACGCCCCTTTTCTCGAACAAAGACGCATTCATTTATCTAACAAAGAGCCTGATAGTAATGCACAAAGCTCAATGACTCATGTTGTAACACGCCCCTTTTCTCGAACAAAGACGCATTCATTTATCTAACAAAGAGCCTGATAGTAATGCACAAAGCGCAATGACTCATGTTGCTCTATACACCATTACAAAATACTCAGTGAAAAGAAAACTTAATTGCATCTACACAATGTGTCGCGCATCAAACAAGTCGCGCATCAAACAAAGTCGTGGATGTAAACACACTCAGTTGAATCATGATATGTTTAACAACGTACACATTTCCTTCCAACGTCTCTTCTATTCTCTCCATAATTTTCTCCATATGACGACCATAAAATTGATCACTAAGAGTAATCCATTCTGTGCAATAAGATCCAAAACGAAGTGGTTTTTGTAAATCTTTCAACTCTATATAAGCAACGAGTCTACCCTTTACATCTTGAGGTTGTAAACTCTCCATCAATCTTTTGAAGAGAGGAAGGCTTTCAGTGAGCACTACTTTCATATCATTCATCTTCATTTTAAATGTAAGTTTCCAATCTTGTAAAAATCCATCGAATCCTTGTTGATCAAGTGTCAAATGACACATGTGGTTACTTAAGGTACGATGCGCCATCATAAACGTTGTAACTATAGATTTCACATTGCTTCAATGACTTCCACTATGAATAAAACAGAAATAACAATCATGTTCCACTGCAAGTTTATTCAACACCAGATAAAATTCACAAGTACAGAATACACTTCATAAAATGATCATCATTCATTCACAAGGAGTAAAAACATGTTTTACATAGACCCATGCTGTTGACAATATTATAGATACAGTTCATAAACGTCATAGAGACTACAATGTCAGCGTGAAGAGAGTTTTGCAATGTAGGTAGCTTTATTTCTAGTATTACAATGGGATGGTGGTCTGTACAGGTGATGTCTCTCACCGAAACATATTGCCATGTCAAAAATCATTTCATCTCTAAACTTCTTTTGATCACAATGCATATGATAGTCTTGTCTTACACGATCTACCCAACATGGCAAATATAAATTATCAATGTGCAACTGAAGAGTTGTTGCTTCTCGTTCAGAATCATTTCCTAATATTTTAACAATATGAAAACCTGACAACCACCGTTTGAAATCACTTATCAAATACGTTTCATTTACAAATCCAATATGAATCAAAATAGAAGGATCAAGTCCATGCACATGACGTCGTGACCATTCGTCTTTGTGTGGAGGACAGTAGGCAAATCTATGATATACACTAACAACAGTTTGATCACTTTCTCTCATTGCAATAGCACTCAATTCCTGCATGGGTGTTCCCTCACTGTCTATGAAGATGACAACCTACAATATCAAAAAGACTTCATTACAAAATAATACATTGAGCAGGAACTTTACAAGGATGTCTGTCCTTTACATAACAAAAGATACATACAACATGATGACAATGTTTTATTTGAACATAACGCGCAAGGCCGCGTTTTCCACATTCACTACATACTAACTGATTACAATACTTAAGATTTCTCTTTGGTGGTAGCACCATCTTTCTTTGATGCGCGACGACTACTTTTGGGTTTGGTGACAGGTTCTTGACACTCTTTGACACAAGAATCAATGACTTTCTCAATGTGATCAAGACCTGTTAACTCAGGTTGATGATGAATTTGAGCAATGCGCAAATTGAGAGAAATCAAATTACCGTCAGATTGATGAGGTCCCACATAAACAGCAGGCACCTCAATATGAGAGGAATAAAAGCCTGCACCTAGCGATGACAATTCTGTTTCAACTGATTGTTCAACTGTCACTCCTGAAGTGACTTTACAATACTTGCTTTGCAAAATATAGCAGCGAGTGCCGCGATACAAAAGTTTATAATAAGAAGTTTTCTTTTCTGGCCACAACTGTAATAGTTCAGTGGGAATAAGAGCCTTTAGCCTCACAACGTCTTCTAAAATGTCAAGCTGCTGACGCAACCAATTATCAATAGGTATACTCAGGTTTTAACCGCAACGATTTACTTGCGTATCCACTTTTGGTAAGTATACCGCCGGCGTTTGAAGATAGAGTCGAACACCGTTGTAGCGCACTTGTTGTTTGTAGGTAGAATAGCCGTGAATTACCTTTTCAATTTTCGGATTTCACAGCTCGAGATGTTGAGGATTCAGTGATGCAGCAGTTGGAGTAGGATTCATGGCCATGGCAGTCTGTAACGAAAGAATACCACTAAGTACATTCATGATCATCAGAGAAAAGAAAATTGTTAGCTTAGCAGTGACATATGAGCTGGCCCTTAAGAGGACCTTTTGGAGCGTTCACAGGATTTAAAGCTTATCACCAAAGTCTAAGTCTTCGTCATCGTCCAGTAAATTAAATGTCTTGGGCTTAGGACCCGAATTGAGTTTCAATTCCCTGAAAGACTTAAAGGTAAAGCGTCTAGGTGGTGGAGGCGGTGGCGGTGATGGTTCAACAAAATAAGCTTGTACAATCATCGGCCACGCACTCTCCTGCGTCTCTCTTCTAAAATTCTGGTAAGGTTTAGGCCAGACAGTCATGACACTCACTTGTAAATTTGCAAACAGGATTGATCAGACAAAGTTGAGAGGGGAGAATGGCTTCAGCAAGTCACACACGCTTTCCAAGTCAAGAGAATGAAATGAAGAGCAAATGGGGAGACGTCTGCTTTTACAATCTCCTGCGAATCCACATTTGACACTATGTGAGCCAATCAGAGACCTCCGTTTCTCCCCTGACTTCGTTGCGGCAGGGAAAAGGAGGCACGCGGACGTCTGACTCATGAATGCTTTTCCCAAATCTTGTAGTCGAAGCTAGTTTAACACATTGAGTTGAATATGAATATTTTTTATGCGACATTTATGCAAGTTGGATCCATGCTCATGAAATGAATCTAGTCGAGATGCAATTTTTGCCATGTGTCGCTGATAGAAATCTTTGGGATCATGTATCGTCTCTGCAGAATAGGATGCAAACTGAAACACTACACGTTCACCTGCATGTTCATCAGTCACTTTCTCAAATTCAATCTCTGCAACTAATCGTCCTTTCACATCTTTATTCATCAAACTGTCCATGAGCTGTTGGAAAACGAAGTAACCTTTAGCGATAGCAAATTCTAAGTCTGCCTTTTCATGATGAAAGGAGATGATGTAGTCCCTAATCACACCACGAAGACTTTGTCGATGAAAACGTAGTGAACAAAATTCATTCGTAAACTTTACTGCTTCTGTCATCTTTCTTCCTTTCACTTCGGAGACATAGCATGAATGACATTCAGGTGTAACATGGCACGCTGATGCCAAATCTGATCTCTGTTTTCCCGTCCGAGGCTTGCTTCACCCGCTAGAGCGATTTTCATAAACATTCTAACTCTGTCGTTTTTCGCCAATCTCCCAAATTTTCAATAACGTCTCACATCTAAACAAAGGCAGATACGAACAAGCCATGTTTTCCACTGAATTTGTCTCACTCCCAGCTTTCAAACGAGCTATTGCACGACTTTCTACGATGTCTACAACCAAAGTTGGAAGATCGTTGCCGAGGGGGGGGGGGGTCAGAACTTTTTCTCTTCGATTGAGTTGGGAAGAAGTTCCTAGACCCAACATTGACCAAAACGTCCGAATTTGCACTCCGTTTCCCCATCCGAGACCTCCTTCTGCCCGAAAAACGACTTTTCTCATCCCAAAACCTCCAAAACCTGACTTTTTCAACTCTGACGTTTTCCTGCCATTTTCCTCCCTAAACCCAAGAAAATTAGTCCAAACTGAGCTTTCCACTGCATTTTTCTCATTCTAAGCTTTCAAATGAGCTATTGCACGACTTTCTATGATGTCTAACACCAAAGTTGGAAGTTTGGTAGGAGGGGGGGGACGTCCTCAACATTTTTTCTCTCCGATGTTGCTGGAAACATCCTTCCTAACCCAAAATTTCACGTAGAGTCCGAATCTGGCCTCCATTTCCCCATCCGAGGTCTCCTTCTGCCCGAAACATGGACTTTCTCATCCCAAAACCTCCAAAACCTGACTTTTTCAACTCTGACGTTTTCCTACCATTTTCCTCCCTAAACCCAGGAAAAGTGGACCAAACTGAGCTTTCCACTGCATTTTTCTCATTCTCAGCTTTCAAATGAGCTATTGCACGACTTTCTACGATGTCTACAACCAAAGTTGGAAGTTTGGTAGGAGGGGGGGGGGACGTCCTCAACATTTTTTCTCTCCGATTTTGCTGGAAACATCCTTCCTAACCGAAAATTTCACGTAGAGTCCGAATCTGCACTCCATTTTCCCATCCGAACACTCCTTCATGACGAAATTCGACTTTTCTCATCCCAAAACCACCCAACCCTTCCTTTTTCCAACTCTGCCGTTTTCAGAGATTCTACCCCTTGCTGCTCCTCCTTCCATCCTTCCCCACCCAAAATTTCACGTAGATTCCTCATCTGAACTCCAATTTCCCATCCGAGACCTCCTTCATGCCGAATTCCAGCCTTTCTCATCCCAAAACCACCCAACCCCGCCGTTTCTCACTCTATCCTTCCGAGATTCCACCCCTTGCCTCATCACTCCTCCTTCCTTCCTTCCAGAGGGGGGGGGTTGGTACCCGTTTTCTCCTCACGGACCCATTCCTCCCAACACATCCTTGGCGCTCTCCCTTCCTTCCAGAGGGGGGCTGAGTCAGCATGATGACTCAGCATTTCGCATTTTGTGCTTGTTTTTGGCACGGGGTTACTACTACCAATTGTTTCCAATAGACTCAAAACCCACTGACCATTAGCCTTGGTTACCATGCTGCCTACATTTGACATATGCAAAATACCATCCATGTGCGGTAAGCAAAACAAACATTGCAGAATCATAGGCGTGAAAGCTGCTAATTTCGAAACGAATTTAAGCTAAATGCTATGAAGTCTCTGATTGTTTGAACTTCTTCATCATTTACATACATACAGTGGAAATCTACAACTTTACAAAAAAGGAAAGCAGCAAAGTAAAATACCCTTTCAATACAAGTCTAATTTTAATCACAAGCTGTTTGGTCTTGGTAATGCTTGTTCGGTTCATCAATGTCCAATCCAATGATTGTCTTTCGTTTTCCTCTCAGTACATTTTCAAGACCCTGGGTCCACGTTTAGGCCATGAGAAGCACAATTTTAATGTATCCTTAGTACGTGGGAGTTCAGACAATCCAAATCACGTCAACACTCTCATCCGACATCCATCGTATATCAATTGACAACTAAGCCCGCTATGATGTCTGTTAGAACATTACGTGAAAGTCATTGAACCATCAAATTTATTGAAACACCTAAGTCTATTTCTACTTTTATAAAAGTGTTGAAAGTAATTACTGATGCTGCTACAGACACTAAACATATCTTCTTCAAGCTAAATATTCAGAATTTTATTACAAACTGACTATTTACGTGTATGTTAAAAGCATTATGCATAGTACTACAAGCAAGAGCCTTGAGAAATGAGGAACGACCAAAGCACCCGTCAGTGGTCGCTGCCAATCGTCCGAGGTAATTATGAGTATTAACGTTTAAACACATCGTGAACTAGTCACTTTGTCATTGTGCATTCTTAAAGGTGATGATACTGTATTACTGTAACATACTGTATAACAAGATCTCTCCATAATACTACAGCAGAGGAGACAAAGATATCGATGTGAATTACTTGTACACCTGACGCCACAGAATTAGATTCATCTGCGCAGATAAACAAAATATTTAATTCTGTGCCTGACGCAGTAGTGATTCATCATTTTTCAAGTCGCTTGCATTCACCTACATGTCATAAAGTACGTACTACTCTCTCATATACAGGGTGGGCCGTAAAGGACCGATGAATTTCTTCAAATCTTTAAATTCATTAATCTGACTGTCTAATTCAAAAGAAAACGCAACACGATTGTGTGACAATAAAATAAAGTTTATTTCGATAAAAAGAACACAACATAACATTGGAATATAACAAATATTGCTAAAAAGTTAAACATAGGAAGTAACCACGTAAACTTTACGAACTTTATGTTCTCTAATTTTCGAAATGACCACCTCCTTCACTGATACATTGTCGGATCCTCTCACGAACAGATGAACAAATAGCAGAACAAAGAGTTTGATCAAACCTCGAGAAAGAAATGATGATTCTCTCCCTGAGATGTTCTAGTCCCTCAACTCTATCCCTAAACACGTAATCTCTAACAATTCCCCAAACTGAGAAATCCATGGGGGAAAGGTCTGGGCTACGAGGCCATTCAAGAGGGCCTCTCCGACCCATCCATCTGTCAGGAAAAACAGCATTCAGACGATCTCTTACATTTCGAGCATAATGCGGTGGAGCTCCATCTTGCTGCCACCACATATCGCCGTCGAGCAATCCCATTTCATTAAGTGTCGGTAATGCAAAAGTCTCAAGCATGTGAAGATATGTTTCACCTGGGAAAAAATAAGGTCCAATTACAGCATTAGGGCAAATTCCAGCCCAAACAGTCAATCCTGGGCTATTCACACTTTTCTCAAACACTTCATGAGGATTTTCTTCATGATAAAAGACACAATTATGTTTGTTCACATGCCCATTGAGTTTGATAGTGGCCTCGTCGGTCCACAAGATATTCACGTCATTAGCGAAAGCCTGTTCAAAATGTTCACAGAATTCTAATCGGCGATCATAATCATCCTCGAGAAGTTGATGGACCAATCTTGGTCTCCAGATCTTGAACCCTAGATCTTTAATGATACGTCTTAGGGACGTCCGCGAAATCTGAAGCTCAGCAGATAGACGCCAGTGTTATGACTTGCTTTTACCCCCTGATCTGCTTTTCTGATCGGAAACAGAGAATCAGATATCTGCGTTACTGAATAGCCCCCTAGGTCAAAGAACACTGTTTTCGATGGCACTTTGTACTACAAAGTAAAAAACACAGTACAACTGGGGTTTCACCATATCGCGCTGTGTTTGGGCAAGAGCTAACACTCCCTTCTGATCCCGCTCATGAGGACCAAGCAAATGATGCTCGAACGATGACTTCCGCGGAATTCGCTCAATATTCGACAGTCAAGAACGAAGCGAGGAGAAAACTTCACGAGAGGATGATGGTGAAGATCAGGAGAAGATGCGGAAATACCATCAGAGACGAAATGCACCACCAGAGTACTCGGTAGGCGACGAAGTGCTCATGAGAAACAAGAGGAGAGATGACAGAAAAGGAAGCAACTTGGAGACCACATGGAGCTCTACTGTTTATACCATTGATGCTATAAAGGGAAGAAACACCTACTATGTAAGCAGTAATGGTATAAGATTAAAAAAAATGATAAATGCATGTCACTTTAAAAAATACAATGTATAATGGAATTTCGTTTTTATTCTAAATATCCTACGTTGTACTCATGAAAGGGGTAACAGATTAATGAGGGGGTAAACTACACACATGCAGTCTTAGCTAGTTCGGGGGAGGGGGTAAAAGAGAAAAGCGGAAACTCTAAATCAGTGTGACAAACATACTTTAAATTTCCGACCGGAAAATGTAAACACCATTTCAATGTCCCGCCGGTAAAAGAGATGGACGGAAAACGTATACTGTAACACCGGCTTGAATTACAAGGCTGTTCATGCAACCTATCTCGAACAATTCGTTGACTCGAAGCAACATTCACTGATTTCGGACGACCGGAACTTTTCTTATCAAGAACGCTGCCCGTTTCCTCAAATTTTTCGATAAGGTCCTTAACCGTATTCCATCTAATAGTGTTTCCATGTTCTTCCTGAAAAGTTCGACAAACGGAAGAGATGTTGTTTGTAGAATAATATCGCTTAATACAGAATATTCGCTGTTGTACATCCAACTTATGTGTCATGATTCGTGATAATGAACGAAATAAATACGAACGCATAAGCAAACAATTGAGCGAAAATCACCTAATTAATCTGCACGCATGTGTCATGAAACACATCAGATACTATTCATTCAATTAGTCAATGGAAGGAAGCTAAATTACGGTACACATAAGCACCGTCTAACTCTTCTAAGCATATTTTCTTTTACTACAGAGAATTCATCGGTCCTTTACGGCCCACCCTGTATTTGTTAATGAATATGCGCTCAATTGCCGTTTAAATCATCCATTCATAACCAACAATAAATTGATTATCGAGATGCCTACATTTTTACGTGCAGCATATATGGTATGCCAGATCAACACAGCAGTGACATAGTAAAAAAATTGCTAATTGTAGTGACAGTCATAAAAGAAATTCCCAAGAATTGTAAAGTTACTCGCACTGTGCTAGTGTGCTGCGTGCACAATGAAAGATAGATTTCATAAGGAAATTCGAGGCGATGGATGACAACCGATAATCTTCATTGACATGAAAATCTCCCAAACAAAAATGAATAGCATTTCAGCAAACGGTTTACAGTCATTTTACGGACATGCATACTTTCCTAATATTTTATTCACGTAAGGAAGACTTTCGCATAATGCTCTTTGGAAGAGGATGTGTAGCATCGTCCCGAATCGAAGGGAACAACGGCAAAGAAAATGATGAGATCAAACTTCCAGTGATTTCGGCTCTTTAGTTCATCTACTGAGCCCTTTAGACAATATCACCACGCAGCTGACATCAATTGGCAGAATTTCAATTTCGCAAAAATAGTATTCCGCCAACCACGAAGTTTCCAAAAGAAAGTGAATTAGCATAGCCGTCTTGACTTAAGGCCCATATCAACAGGTTAACTTTGGCAGACAATTCTGCGTAATCCATTTTCGCATTCAGTCAACAATGAGATGTTTCAAAGTTGCAGGTAGAAAATCATTGTTCACATTTCATAAAACAATGGGTATTTGTTGAATGGCATCATCCGAAGCTCCACAATCTCTCTATCTCTCTCTCCGATCGACAAAATATCATGAAAATGAGATCAGAACACATTCGATTATTCAACAATTTAAAGATCATACCACTAAATACAAACGGGAAGGACCTTGCTAATCGATGCATTCGTCATCATTATATCTTGAAGATGGTCAAATCAAAGATGCGATAGGTCCATGAAATTCATGGACTTATTGTGGCATCAATCGTAATAAAATGCGATTATTGCTTTATCTTAAAATCATTTTTTTGAAAAAGCAGTTGCACCAAACTTGGGTGTAAATCCTATCTTCCATGTATTGTGGCCAAGAAAGCGCCTTTTGTTCCACAATTATCTTAATTGTCCACTATTCAATAACTACTATTTCTGCATTTTTTAAAATGTCTAATACTATAAATTTCTAATTTCTATTATAACTGCATTATTTCATTTAAATATTTGTTTCCCCGCGTTTGTGGGATTGAAAATTTGGATATCACTGTGTTCAAGGCAGCATTGAATGAATGCGGTAATTTCCATCAACATACTTTTGTGAAACCGCTTTCAACATTTCTTCTGATTACATTTCCTTGGATTAATTTTTTGCTGTGAAATCGCCTTTATGTCAAACCGGACTTGAGCTGCTATGCAGTTTAAGGATTGCCAAATTGGTCAGTTCCAATTCGTTTGAGGCAAAGCAATCTAAACGTAACACATCATATTTCTTGAGTAGGAAGAAGCTTTAAAATTAGACGTCTCTTTGATTTGATGTCTCAGTTGTGAATGGCAATGCAGACATGAAGAAAAGATGAAAACAGGGTTGCCGTTAAGATAACCTACCGAATACCGATAATCGATTTATTTAGTGATGATGCGAGTATAGCTATAATATTTAAGAAACATTTGCTTGACTCTACAGGTGATTCCGGATATGTGGAATTTCTGTGAGCCGTGTTATTTCCTACCCTATAGCCGAAATTCCAAATATTCGACATTGATGATAAACACAGTATTTACAGACTGATACACCATTTATATCCATTCAATACTAATTGATGATTAGATATTTTGCTATTGATATTGATTATGATGACCACTGTGTTTTTCATGATTATAACAGAGTACAGACTTGTCTTTGTATTCAGGAAAATCTAGGAAATTAACGATTCAAATTACAAACTATGGAAAACAAAACAGATCAACATAATAATCAAATCGAATATAGAAAGCTATTCCTCAAAATAATGTTACAAAATTCCAAAAAGTTTCGAACCGTAGGGCAATTCCTATTTACATGAACTCATAAAATAAGAGTAGTACCTCCCTGCTTCGGATGACCGCATTACCAAGGTCGCGTTGCAAGGTGAATGACAATCTTCAGCAGTTGAACGGCTGCTTCCATGGTGCCGGATCGTAACTTTGGAACGTGGACAGTGGTGACAGTGGTACTGCATCAGACCCACTCGGTACAAAACTTGTATATATATATATATATATATATATATATATATATATATGTATATATATATATATATATATATATATAATACCGTGAGAAACACACTCTTTGACAGTGCTCAACTTATGAAGGAGCAATTATACCGTAATTGAAAAAAACAACTTGTACCGGTACTCAGAGTTTCATGTATTGTGTCCAATACAATCGTCAGCCAGATCTAAAAGACAAACATGGAATCATTGCATTAAATACTGAAGTGAATAAAAGTCAAAAGTCTGGTCTTTGCCAGCAAATGCTTATTGCGATGTCTACATCTCGAAATCAATTCGCTCCTCTTGTTCAACAGATTGACATTTCTATGCTGCAGAATAAAATATTTCTCGCTAAGACAGAGGTCACATCGCCTGATCATTGGATTGTACGGCTTGCAAACTTTTTTGATTTGCCAAGATATTTTAGGGGTCCCACCTTTTTCTTTGATACTCCAGTATTCCTTGGAAAGTTCCGTCTCGCTTTTATACTTTTCGTGAGAGAATGATTTTTTATGATTGCCATACCGCAGTTTGAAACTTCCTTCACAAATACCGAAGTACGTCTTTTGATGTCCATCGTTCTCGCTGTCTGAGATTTTTGCTTCATACACTATACTGGTAGAGAGGCACTTGTTATCCAAGGGGCAATTTTCCTTATTTTTGCAGTTGCATTTCTTTTCCTTTTCCTTTTCTTTGCTTTTTAACATTTTTCTGTTGTGACCATTGATGATAGATTTCACATTTGGCATGCAACTGTAACTGATTTTTAGGGTATTTCGGTTGAATATTTTCCTAAGTCGGCTGTTACTATGGAAATGCTTGTCGATCGCCATCAAAAAATATTTCCCAACGTTCGTTGAAACGTTCTTACTGTAAGGAGGGTTAAACCAAATGACAGCTCTAGAACGTTGTCTCCTTCCTCCAACTTCTGCAACGCCATTTTGATAATTCAATTTATAATTATATCCGTTTTGTCTTAAAACTTCCTGATAGTAGTGGGCAGCTTCATTAAATATAGACTCATTCGATGACAGTTCATTTATTCGTTTCTCTATCGTAATTGGAAGCTGTTTGATTATGTTTCTTGGGTGGTTTGACTTTGTGTTGATGTAGAGTGTTTCCTGGTCCTGCTTTCGGTATGGCCGATACGATCCATCATTTAAATTCAAGGTAACATCTAGAAAATTTACCACTCGCAGGTTGCATTGAATCTCGACTTCGAGACCAAGTTGCCTAAATATTTCGTGAAACTTCTTCCTTGCAACATCTGCCTGCCTACCAGTTGTATTTCTGAAGTAGACCAGACCATCATCTCGATACAGACCGATATACTCCTTGTTGAAATCCTTGGCTAAAGTATGCAAGATGTAGATTCCAACTAATTCGCATATTTCAGCTCCGTCGTAAGCTCCCATTGAAACATCGAAATTCGCGTTATTTCTCTTGACCCATGGCTCATTGTCTTTGAACAGCATCCATTTTCGAGAATGACGTATTGCTTGCAGATCCTTTTTTTTCAATATTTTTTGATGGCGATCGACAAGCATTTCCATAGTAACAGCCGACTTAGGAAAATATTCAACCGAAATACCCTAAAAATCAGTTACAGTTGCATGCCAAATGTGAAATCTATCATCAATGGTCACAACAGAAAAATGTTAAAAAGCAAAGAAAAGGAAAAGGAAAAGAAATGCAACTGCAAAAATAAGGAAAATTGCCCCTTGGATAACAAGTGCCTCTCTACCAGTATAGTGTATGAAGCAAAAATCTCAGACAGCGAGAACGATGGACATCAAAAGACGTACTTCGGTATTTGTGAAGGAAGTTTCAAACTGTGGTATGGCAATCATAAAAAATCATTCTCTCACGAAAAGTATAAAAGCGAGACGGAACTTTCCAAGGAATACTGGAGTATCAAAGAAAAAGGTGGGACCCCTAAAATATCTTGGCAAATCAAAAAAGTTTGCAAGCCGTACAATCCAATGATCAGGCGATGTGACCTCTGTCTTAGCGAGAAATATTTTATTCTGCAGCATAGAAATGTCAATCTGTTGAACAAGAGGAGCGAATTGATTTCGAGATGTAGACATCGCAATAAGCATTTGCTGGCAAAGACCTGACTTTTGACTTTTATTCACTTCAGTATTTAATGCAATGATTCCATGTTTGTCTTTTAGATCTGGCTGACGATTGTATTGGACACAATACATGAAACTCTGAGTACCGGTACAAGTTGTTTTTTTCAATTACGGTATATATATATATATACGGTATATATACATATGTATATGAAGAGAATTATAAAGATATAATATGTAATCATATCTATTCCATATTGCATACTATTACATCGAATGTAAAAAGAAAAAGAAAGAAAAAGTAAAAAGAAGAGAAAGCAAATGATGACAAAATGTGCAATAGTTATAAAAAAAAGATCAATATCCCCTGAAAAATGAATGCCTCACGACGAATGTAGTCTATGAAGCTACAATCTCTTGCAGAGACGCCAAGTGTGAGATGAAATATATCGGAATAAGTGAAGGAGCTATTAAGCTAAGATTCGCAAATCATGAAAAATCTTTCAATCAAGTGAAATACAAATCTGAAACCAAACTATCGAAGAAATATTGGAAAATAAAAGGAAACAAAAATCCGAAAGTTAGTAAAGAGGAGATGCAATACTTTCAAGCCTGGTATTCGGAATGAAAAATATTTCATTTCACTCTGACAAATAAGACCCGCAAATTGTTAAACAGGGGGAAGTGAGCTGGTGTCAAAGTGCAGGCACAGAAACAGGCACTTGCTTGTTAACTATAGACTGCGAGTTTTACGCCCGCCCATTTCTGACTACTCTCGATATGTGATTTTAGCAAAATGCTGTAGATTGCGATGTACATTCGGTTGATGATTGCATGATCACATACATGAAACTCCGAGTAAATTACAATCTGAGGATTTGTGGTTAATGTTAAGGATTGAATATTTTTTTGAATAATTAAATTCAAAGCTGTTTGAAGTTAAATTACTAAATGATGTTGTGGAAATTCAAGGCAAATAATCATGAAACGTGAAGTCTTATTCGTGTGCATGATTGGGAAAAGAATCTCTCTCGAATTGTCGCAACAATATATTGAAACTTAACGCAACTTTAACGAGCGATTATTCACTAACAAAATAATTGAAATCTGATTTTAATCGAACTTTCATTCTAGATACCTTCTTCTGCTACAAATATTCCACCTCAGAAATTTGCCAATATGGAAACAATTGTGTATTTTTACATTTACAGGGAAATTCTATCGCAGCGAGTAAGCTTGTATTCATCCGAGCTCCAAGATGCCTACACGTTTCGCATATTTGCCATGTAAAGCCATGCATTACAGCTGTTCTTGAGAAAGGGTAGAGGAAAAGACTACCATAAGTAACACAAACTCAATATAAGTAGTGCACAAGTGTAGGCCTATTCGTCTTCTGTCCATTAGTTCATTCTCATTCATTAATAAGCCAGTGGAATATTTTTACTATGACTGTGATTATTATAATTTACCTTGTAGTGGATATCACGATCACGATGTTCTATGCTCATAAGTCATGCCATACAATAATTAAAAAATAATCAAATGTTTCACACAAGATTGCATTTATTATCAGAAATCGATGCACTGTAGAGTAATACAATTACTGCGCATATAGAATAATTACACAACAGCCGATATAATGTAATGCGGCATATGTACATAATACTATTGCTATTATAGAACATCGCTTAGGATGTAGACACTTACAAATAAGGATAACATAGTCAATCTGAAGCTATCGCGACATAATAAAGTGGTGCCGAGATTACTGTTAATTAAATTTCATAGCAAAAAGGCAGCTACAAATAAAGTAAAACGCTTTGTCATTTTTTAAAAAGAATTAAGGACTCCCTTTTCAAGCCGAAACTCCAAATATGGTGAACGTAAAATATAAAGATGCAAAAACCCAACGTTTCGCTCTTCTTGACCTTCATCAAGGGCTACACCATCTGCGAAAGGACACTGATACATGAAAGGCTTTTAAATATCAAATGGAATATTAAGATGAATGACCGCTCACTGTTGTTCGCGCTTTCTGTTCAGAGCTCGTGTCAAAATAACTTCAGAATTTCAATCTGACAGGATTATTTTGACGGTTATCTCTAAATAGAAATCTTTGCTCATAGCAACGTCGTTGTGCTTAGAACGAATATGTTGAGATAAGCCACTTTTCGTATCTCCATAGCGTATACTGCGTTCATGTTAAAACACAGCTATCGTCATAGATTTTACACTTGAAACAATACATGATGTATCTACTGCTGCGGGGTACTTATCTGAGAGTACACTGCAGATACTACAATTACTGTCACTGTTGTTACGGAAAGCTTCGGCATTCATAAAATTATTAACAGATTTTCATTGTTTGTAAGCAAGTCTGACAGGGACATGATATTTATTAGAAATACTGTGTAATTTTCTGGTACAGGAATCACTAATAAAGTCAATATTTAGATTAGCGTGTCATTAATGTTACTTTGTTCTCTTTTACAAGTCATATAAAGCATACTCCTCAATGGAAGTATAACCAATATTTTGAAATCTCTTGATTACAGTCGTTGAGCAATCGCTACAACTTGTCACCAGCATGTGACATCTATCTTTAATATTCTTGAAACTATCGCGAATGAAATTGTTCTTTACATGGGATGGAACCCAACTATCGTGGCGGAGTGTAATGCTCCTCTTTACTAAACCATTTGTACTGGAACTTTCTACCACAAATAGCAATAGAGAGCTCTAAAAATTCAGTACATCATTATCAGTTACTTTGTTTCTGACGGAAATTGGATTGCACTGTTGTCTGAATTAAATACATCCAAAATAACTTCAAACTGAATTTATTAACTATTCATATATATAATATGGCAGAGGCTGGCACAAAGTGGGATCCTATCGGACAACCATTAATCTGTAAATGAGTTTTATTATTGTAATATCGTTCTTATATGTATATGACGAACTTCAGAAAATCTTCTCTACTGGTGCATCTTTCAATGATATGATGACAGCTATGTTTTGAGGGCGTCAATGGCAAATTAGAGGGCCGCGTTAGCGGCCCGACAATTTGCCATTGACAGCCCGAAAAATGTAGATGTCATAATCATTGTATGCCATGTTGCGAAATATTTCTATGGTTTCATTTCCAGGCCATGAATTTTCCGGGCCGTTAATGAATTTCTGGGCATTATCAAAGATATCAGTCTTATATACATGGTATACAATGAAACCACAATTACTTATTATCATCCAATATTGATAATTGAGAAGAAATTACTGCATGAAATAAAGTTCATGAAGCAATTTCTTAATGGAAAGCTTTAAGATATTGAGGAAATGTAATAAAGACTATCTAAGAATCGATGAAATGCTCTCCATTCACAAGCTTCATCCTAATACATTAATGACTTTTATTCTCTTTGCTTTTGAATTAAGCTTCTCTCTCGAAGCTTTTGAATTAAGCTTCAGTAAATCCATTTAGGACAGAAGGATTCCGTGAAACCGCGGCTGCTTGATTATTTTTTTGCATTTTCTTTTCCTATGTCTATGTAGCACAATTTCCTAGATGTTTTGCTTTTACATACAAGTTAGCTATGCAAATGTAAGATTCACATATTTATCTTTAGCCCAGTTTCCGATCTTTGATTTTCAAATTTTGTAATCAATTAATGCACGTAATTTAGTCGTTGATTTTTATCTGTTCCCTTGAGTATGCTTAGCAGATTATGAGCGAAGCGCCTGGAAAATGTTCGCTCTTATTTCATCCAATATCGGGAAACATAACTCACAGCAGTAGTGTTTCCATGCTGCACGGTATGCTGCTATATAGCTTTTGAGCATCTAAAGAAATGAAGGTCATCCTTTCGTCTGGTGTATTCATATTTTCCACTTTTTTGGAAGTTGGAGACTAATGCTGATATTTGAGGGGACAAATCAAATTTACTTGTTAAGTAATCTGATCACGTTTCCTGCAGGGGCATTGATTGACGAAGCTATTGACCTCAAAGGAAAACCGTCTTCATTTCCTTCTTTGTGGTCTTTACTACAAAAGAACGCAGCTGGTCTACTTTTTCTACTACCCATCGCAGCGTTTTGACTAGAAAAGTACAGTAATACGATAACTCATCTCCAAAACTACCATCACAATTCCCCAAGATAACACCATATCGTAGCACGCTTGATGCCAATCAAGTATAGTAAGCAAAATCGATGTCAATCAATCAAAATAACAACAAAACATTGTCCATACTTAGTCGGCTCTTCGAGATACTTTGATTTTATTCATCGTCTTCCATTTCGCTTTATGCGTTAGCTATAAATGAATAGGCGATGTGTGATTATTAATAAACATCACTTTTTAAGATCTCGATTTATTCGTGAACGGATTCATTGCTAGTCAGATCAGTAAAAGCCGGTCATTGGTGATTACAAGGTACATTTTGTCAGCTAGCCTTTGCCGGTCACAGACTTTCAAGGCCAAAGTTTGCAAAGAGTTACACAAAAGGATTAATGACTCCTTCAAGTAAACTAAACGGCAAGTAATAGTCCGAGAAAGTAGAATCAATGGGATGTAATATTTCTGAATACTCGGAGATATATATCGACAGATGCCAAAACTAATGGATTATATAGAACTACTAAACATAAGACGAAAATTATTACTTACTGATATGAGGTGCTCGTACATCCGCTTTTCGCTTTCCATAAGATAGGACCAATTCTCGCAGCAGAAGTGAACATGACTATCATAGAATTGAGGCAGATCATTTCGTAACTCTCGATTCAATGAGTGGTAAGCTGTTTCCATGAATCCGGTCTCTCGCTTTGCCTGATTGAATAAAGATACAAACATGAAAGATTTCAATTATAAAACTAAGGCCTAGGTACGACAAAACAACAACGCACGGTAGTCATTGATCAGTTGCGAATTGTAATAAGTTACAGTTGACCCGCTAGACTTGCTGTTGCTATATAAGTGCTATGGGTCAAAGTTGTAACCGGCTGGGTTGGGCTAAAGATTTGCCAAGCGGCAGACCAGCACCGGTTGAGAAGTCGGGTGAGAATTATCCAAAAAATCTTAAGACTCTTGAAAAATTATTAGTACATATAAAAACGAATGAGGATTTGTTCAAAGATAGTTTGCACAAGAGCTCAGGATGTAAACCTATATGTGATTTCCCTCTACATGTTGAATCTACCCATCCACGCATAATGAAGTGATGATAGCAGTAAGGAATCCTCCCAACTGCGCACAGCGCCCCCCCCTCTGAAGCGCGCGTTGGGTTGGTGTGGTTCTGGGTCGACCGGCCGGGTGTGTCTTGGTCGACCGTCGTGGTTGTTCTTGGGCGGCAGTCTTTGTTTTTGGTGTGTAGGGATGGTTGTAGGTTTATTTTGTGTTTAGATTTGGTTTCCTGATGAAATTCTGGGTCGAGATGTTGTGTTACTTGGGTGTAGGTGTGGTTTAGGTGTGTTTTTGAGTGAGACAGTGGCTATAGCGGCAAAACGAAGCCTCGTACGTGAAAATGGACGGCGGATTTGGAGTTTTTGGCAAATTTTGGGACTAAGAGACATGTTTCCAACGTCATAGGGCTAAAAATTAAGAACTTCGACCCCCCCTCGGCAGCGATCTTCCAACTTTGGTTCTAGAAATGGAAGAGAGTCGTGTGATAGCTCGTTTGAAAGCTAAGAGTGCTACAAATTGATTGGAAAGCACAGTTTGGCCCTATCTTCCTTGGCTGAGGCTTGGGAGTGACATTGAGACTTTTGGTCTTGTTAGAGCGCCGTCAGAGGGTTTTTGAGTGAGAAAGTGGCTGTGGTGGCTAAACGAAGCCTCGTACGTGAAAATAGACGGCGGATTTGGACTTTTTGGCAAATTTTGGGTCTAGCGGACTTGTTTCCAAAGTCGTAGGCCAAACAACGAAGAACTTCTACCCCCCCCCCTTTGGCAGCGTTTCTTCCAACTTTGGTTCTAGAGATCGTAGAAAGTCGTGCAATAGCTCGCTTGAAAGCTAAGAGTGACAAAAATTCATTGGAAAGCACAGTTTGGCCCTATCTTTCATTGCTGAGGCTTGATAGTGACATTGAGACTTTTGGTCATGTTAGAGAGCCGTCAGAGGTTGAATTTTGTGTTTTGGACTCCAGCGGGCAAACGAAGCATCGGACGAGAAAACTAAGACCAGATTTGGATTCAGCGTCAAATTTTGGATAACCAATGTCTGACCCTCCCCTCTTATCGATTGCATATTCACAGGATATATAAGTACGAGTTCGGGAGAGGAATCTCACTAAGTTGAGAAACTGACTACAGGTAAGTCGTTTCTCTTGAGGTCCGATATCGGACTTCCGACTTTTCATTGCTGATATCAGCTAAGGAGCCAGACTTATAGGGTAGTCAGTATAGCATGACTGACCATTTGATGATAGTAGGCCGAAATCTTCTATAGAAGCTATAACTTTGCTTCTACAAGTCCTTTAGACTTGATTCAAAAGACGTTTGACAGCTCATGATGTGCTGTAGGTGACAGACTACTTATAAACGTTTTATGAGTAGTACTAAAATACTGAAAAATTTTAATTCGTATTTAATGATGATTAAAGTTTTTGAATAAAAAGCAGTCGTTTATGAGTCTCTGCGACTTGGGACGTTTCCTCTTGTAAATAACTCCACCGGTTTTCATGTCGAAATGGGGGCCCGGATACCAACACAGTGACATGACGCATAGTGTTTTCAAAACCGGATACCAAAAAACCGGATACCGGATATTTTTTAGTATTCGAAAACCGGTTTTTAAGGATTTAGAAACCGGTTTTTGCAGACAGCTTTGTTCAATGCTCAGTCAATCAGAAACTTTACTGTAATACTTGCTTATCATTCGATCATTAAACAGCAGTCTCTCACAGTAGTCAGTGCAGCATTACTATTCAGCGTCTTCCACGTGTATTTTGCTTATCTACTGACAGGAATCTTCCCAACTAGAGAGCGGTAGTATGACCTCGAACAATTCAACCACAGAATTAAATATTTTGTTTATCTGCTTCGGTTTGCTAGAAGTGTGATTAATACGAAATGGATGGCACATTGAGGAACCTATTAGGTGGCAAAAAGGAATTCCTAATACCTTACAGAGATAGGAAAAAAAGTCGTGCGTCGCTTGCGGATTAATGTGAGTTCCAGCGAAGTGCTTCGATTGCCAAAATTCCTTCAGATTCGAAGAATTCAGATCATTGCCCACAAGTTTTCTCCATAATGTTGACCCTTCCGATCATTATTAAAGAAAGTAGCAGGCGTACGAAAATTAGTTCACTTGATGATTTCACATCCTCTCCTCGGCATTGCTCACTGTATAGTGCATACATTGAATCGAAGCCAGGCATCGATGTGTGTTTTGGTGTGTGCGAAGTGATAGCACAGCACGCACGCATCTCTCACTGGCTCTACTGTCCTCTGCTGACAGCTTATTGTTTGCCATTTCCAATAGCAAGCGATACATGAATTATCCATTCGAGAAGCAGCAAGTTGTGTGATGTGATGTGCCATTTCGATATTAAGGTTACATACAATTCTTCCTTTCTAGGAAACCGAACCGCGCGCAAATGAATGTAATTCTGTGAATTCAACAATATACTTGGCCGTGAGCGTCCCTGACAGACTGACAGTGAAGTGAGGAGTGAGGACCAATCACACAGTCAATCTTCCTCATCTTATTAATGATGATGACGTCAACACAAGCGCATCGATAATGACGCTTTCAAAAAAAGCTTGCACCAACACTCTGACTAGTAGATCACGCACTCGTAGTTGAACCATGAGCAAACCTTCATCGAATCGCACCCGTAAGTCGACTGTGTGGAATCATTTTGATAAATTGTTGTCGTCGTCGCAAGCACAATGTAATCGTTGTGGGCGCAACCTAAGCTTCCGCGGTGGTTCTACGAGTAGTCTTCATAATCACTTGCGTCAAGTTCATGGCATCACATCTTCTGTAAATCTGACCGAAACAGAAACTGAATCGTCGGATAGTGTTTCAGCCGTTGCCATCAAGAAACCTCGCTTACAGCAATCATCGATATATAACTTCGTGAAAGAAGAAAATTCAATCGACGTTATCCTCGCGAAGCTTATTGCAATAGACGGTTTCTCCATGAATGCAGTTGTTAACTCGGAATTTATTCAGACTGCATTTCGCGAGCGTGGGTTGACTTTACCAAAACATCCATCCACGGTGACACGTATTTTGAACGATCATGCAGATAAACTTAAAGAACAGTTAGCTGAAGAATTCAGAGTAATGATAGAAAATGGTCGTCGATTTTCATTCATGCTCGATGAGTGGACTTCTTGTCGACAACGTCGCTACATGTCAGTCACGTGTAATGATGGCCAGAAGCTTCATCGCCTTGGAATGATTCCACTCCATGGGAGATTGACAGCAGACAATATCACAAGTTTTTTCAACGAAAAACTGAACGAGTTCGGCCTTTGTGTTGAGAATCATGCTGTTGCTGTTGTATCGGATGGTGCCAGTGCCATGAAGAAAATGGGGGCGGATATGCTTCCTTGTCATCATCAAGTATGTTTTGCCCATGGCATCCACCTTGCCGTTTGCAACATCCTCTATCGCGAAACTGTTGGAAACGAAGCCAGCTCAACAACTGAAGACGAGAATAGTGACTGTGACAGCGAAAGTGAATTTACCGATAACGACATTGATAACACGTCGGAACAAGTTCATCTAAACGAAACAGTTCTACCTGTTATTGTGAAGGTGCGACGCGTCTGTAGATACTTCAGGAAATCTCCATTGAAAAACGAAATTCTTCAAAAGTACGTTACACAAGAGTTTGGTAATGAACTTTCTCTTCTTATCGACGTTAAGACGCGTTGGAATAGCCTACTCGCGATGATAACAAGATTTGTGCAGTTAAAGAACTGTGTGATTAAATCATCTGTGGATCTTTCGGATTTCCCTGCATCGTTTACAGAAAATGATTGGAATCTTCTCCAAAGTCTGATCTCGTTACTTGAACCTGTGAAGATGGGTATCGAAGCTCTGGGAAGGCAAGACGCAACACTGCTCTCAGCCGAGGGTGTCAACAAATTCATGTTGAATCAGGTTCGCAATGGTACAGTGTCAGGTACATTAGCAACAGCACTATACCATGAACTGGAGAAATATATCACCGAAAGACGAAACCATGAACTAACAAACCTTTTGAAGTATCTTACTCGTCCAGACTGCTCTCACCTACCGACCGATTTTGCATTCGAATCAATGCCGAGTCGATCCAAAATAGAAAATTCTATAAAGAAGATATGGACCAGACTGTTTGCGAGTGACGAAGAAGTAGAACTCCAAATATCCGATAATAATGATTCCGACAAAAACAATTCTGACAACAAAGGACAGACACCTCAATTACATGATGCGCTAAGCCGTTCAATTATGGAGGCAACATCATCGTCGACACCAATCTGTTCTACTTCACTGAGTCTACTAAGAAAAGAAATGAATCTATTCGAAGCGACAAAGAAACTTCCAGAAAGCTTGCGTTTGGTAAAAGACGCTCTGGAGACCGTGTCTCCCACAACAGTGGAGGTGGAGCGCTCCTTTTCAACGAGCGGAAATTTCGTATCAAAAATACGAAATCGTCTTGGTGACAAAACTATTGACACCTTACAGTTTCTTAAGGGATACTACTCTGACTAATCCAATAGTGAAAATATTGTTAGCAGTTCTCATTGTTATAAATTGTTCTAGTCTCATTGTTAAATTGTTTTTTTCAAAGACCATCTCTCGTTATGAAATTTCATCACTCACCATCTCGTTTTGCATGCTGCCGTCCGATATATAAATACGCGTATACTCGTATATATATATATATATATATATATATATATATATATATATACTGTATATAAGGCCTATGCAGTTAGAATCTAATAACGTACTAGGCTACAATTTAATACGAAATATAGTAATCCTTTCTAATCCATTAGTAAAACAGTAAGTAGGCTTAGAAGTAAACCGATCCTGACTAATAATTCACTTATTGGCGAATTTAAATAAACAGACTATACTTGTAGGCCCTATGTAGCTCTGATACCTAAAACATTTTCTATGAGCTAATCATACCAAAACTAAAGTATCCGTGGTAGGCCTACTTCTAAAGATGTATTTGCCTAATTAACCGTAAGGCTACAATAGAATAGACGCTTATATTATAGCATATCTCGTTGAATGTAGGCCTTAATTCGTATGCTTTCTAACTTCGAAATTAGAAATTAAGCTATCGAACCCACTAATGCGAATCCTACGTTTCCTAGCTACGAATTTATTACGCTTTCATCGCTCGTAGGACAGCCTATCACAGGATGAAAGATAAGTTTTCAAGACTGGCCTTTCAGTATCATATCAAAACATCTCTCATCAAGTACCCTATCATTCATGATATAGGTTCTTTAACTTCTTTCCAAAAAAACGTAGGTCTCGATCCAGTGGGAACTTTTGATCCCAGTTCCATTTTACAGGTAAAAATGACATGCTTATTAATAGAAGTAAATGCCAAGGACTCTAAATTAATCCATCATTATCTTTTGTAACTGGTATTATGATTGCATCAATTCAGGGATTATTCATTACTGAATTTACAAACTCTGAAGCACAATACTCATCACAAACTCAGCAGCCCTAATTTGTAGGTTATAGCTTAGTGCTAGGTCCTACTATATATGCCTACCGTACATATTATGAGCGCATCTTATAGGTAGAGCACATTTAACTGAAAACCGGTTTTAAAAACCGGTTTCCGGATAGTTAGAATAAAAAATCCGAAAAACCGGTTTCTTGGAAAACCGGTTTTTTTAGAAACACTAATGACGCACGCTCTGTCCGCCCGAGGTTAGATTTGTGGGTCGAGGCCTTGGAGCTGGGATAACATCCCCTCTGAGTAATGCCTGTAACGGATTCAAGAGCCTAACGCCTAGACGACTGCTATCAAATGTTTTTGGACTTAGTCGTTCAATGCATATCAGCAAGTAGTATCCCATAAACACTTGCTATCAAATTTTTACTCTATCTTTACAGAATCGTCACTATGACCAAGATGATAAATGCACGAATGCTTATCGGCAAGTGTAGCTGCGGCCGTATTGCCAGAGGCAGCGAGTTGAAGAAACACATTAAAGAGGGGACGGTGGGCGAGCATGTGAGGAAAGTGTTGTTGAGGGTGTGTGTGCATCATAAGGTAATATGTGAGGAGGGGAGTGATGTAGAATTCATTAGGAACCATAGCCAGTGTCCTAGTGGCAATATCAGTATGCAGGGGTCTAAGTCGTGGTTTGAGGGAGTTTTGATGGATATGTAAGAGGTGAGAATGGCAGTGGCGACGATTGAGGGTGCGGTGGGGAAGAAAGTTGCAGCCAAGGCGACTAATGAGGGTTTGAGTGAGGAAGAAGTGGAGTTGAGAGGGGACATCAACAGGCCTGATGTTGATGTTGATTTGGATGACGTGTTGGAGGAATTGTTTGGGAACATTGGCGATCTTGAGGAGAAGGGGAAGGATGAGGGAAAGGAAATGGGTAAACCGTTGGCGGCATCATCGCCTCGAAGGGATGAAGGGAACATGAGGGATGAATATGTAAGGACGAAGGATCGATTGAGGGCGGTTGAGGAGAAGAATAAAGTACTACTGATGCGGAATGAGAAGTTGACTGCGAAGGCTGAAGTATATAAGGTGACGAGAGAAGAGTTAGAAAGTATGAGGCAGAAGAAGAAAGAGTGGATTGCGGAAAGGAGTGATCTGATGAAGAAAGCAAGTTTAGTGACTAGTCTGCAGGCGAATTTGTTGAGGAAGGATGATGAGATAGATCGGATGCGAAGCGTGGAGAAGGAAACAGAGGAAGTGAAGGGTGTGAACAGGAGGTTGGTGGCTGAAGTGGAGCGATTGCATGAGCGTGAGAAGTGAAGAATAAGAAGAGTGTATGAAGTCCATCTTCCCCACTTCGAAAATAATGTGTGACGCCCCAACGATCACTAGCGATCCCATCAGATGCAGCAATGCTACGACGGCGACGGAGTCCGATGTCTCCATATGAATATGGACATCACCGGCGAGCTTGAGGACTTCGTCGTCCGAAAAGTCCGGAAGAAAGTTCCCAGTAAGTTACTTCAACATGATCAGTTCCTAACCGCATCTAATCTCCTATTCTTTTCCTTTCAGAGTTTTTACATCAGTCGTAAGATCTTTTGATCCCGAGAACGCCCCAAACGGCTCTTTAAATAGTCATACGGAGCAAGAGTGATAGTACCTCCTCGTGGTTTGCTCTGGACAGACTTCGGTCTGACTGAATCTATCACATAATTAGAAAGACTGAGTCATGTCTTTGTATCAGAGGGGTATATAAACCATTGCCTCTCTTTCATTTTCATTCTATACTCCATCATGAAAACACCTAAGACGACAGTCAGCTCTCCTGACAAGCCTCGGCTTAGACCGAGAAATTTATTTATTGAGTTTCTAGAGATGGAGGAGCGAGAGCGAGTCTTTAACAACCTTGCTCGAATTGGCTCATCAACAACTGACGATGATGCCAATTCAACAGAGTGGGCGTATATACCGCCCTCTAACAGTCAGCTTATAGTAGAGGAGATCGATGCCGCTGACATAGAGAGATTACAAGTCTCTCTCAGCAGAATCGGCCAAACCTAAGTCTATTCATTTCCCGAGAACAAACCAACGGTCTTTTTAAAGACCACCATGGGGCAAAATATGATAGTACCTCCACGTGGTTTGCCCTGGTCTGACTGAATCTATCATACAAATAAAAAATAAGATCACAAAGTTGTATCTGCTATCAGTCAACTTAAACGTTGCATGTTAAGGAGGATTTCGGTATAATTCTTCCTGTTGGTGGGCGATCTCTCTTGAGACAGCGGATGATATCGTAGTGATAAGTGTGGTAAGGGAGTGTGTCATATTTTAGACCGAAACCTCTGGGGCAACTCATGTTGGGCATTTGACACAGTTCTCAACGTAGCACTTTGAACGCCAATCGGTTGAGTCTTAGCTATCTGCCGCAGCTTGCTTTTTAAATTCTCCATTGCATACGTTATCTGAGAATGAATCATGAGTTCTCTTAAGAACTGCCTCTATCATTGAGACTAAATGATGAAGGGATGAAATGGGAGGGCACTCTGGCGCCACACGCAATCATATACATATTCTCTCTTTACTAATGATACGATCTCTTTTCATAGAAAAGTAGACCGATAATAAATGTGATGATATTCACAACCATGTATACAATTAACCCCATATCTAAATTCTTCCCTTTATTTCCATTTCTAGATCAACACATTGCAAAACAAAGACATCTAGTTCTTTAGATTTATTTATCAAAGTTCAGTGGGATTGGTTTCAAGTCATTATAAATCTTGTAATATACCACTCGCTTTGGTGCATCCGGCACTCTTCTGAGTCGCGTTGTCTTTGGTGTGAAGTCGCCCTCACTGCATACAACTTGGGTGACGTCACTTTTGTTACCACCCGACCTCTACTCCTCGACATTGGCGATTCTGGGTTTATTGTCACTGCCAACATCCTCGTCCCATTCATCTACAACTTCGAAAATTTTGTACAAAATATTCAAGGCTTCAGAAGAATTTGCCATACTAGACTGTTCGATCGTATGATGTGAATGAGAAGTGCTGCAATCTTCTGATTTATATAGGATAGTCAACAATAATTTCCTCAACAGCCAATCAGAATCACTCTAATTTAGATAAAGATTGCTGAAGTCAGAAGATTGCAAGATATGTCAATCTCAGCTAAAATGACAATTTTGTGATCGTCAATGAGTGCGATGAAGGCATGAGTAGTCAGGAGAGTGGTAACAAAACTGTAAGAATTATCTAGACAGACGAAGAGTGGACACCGAAAACAACTCGTGAGAGAAGAGTGTCAGATGCTCCCAAACGATCAAGTATGCTTTGATTTTAAATAAATCTAAAGAACCACATGTCACTACTTTTTGATATTTACCCTCAGTGATTGAGGTAGTATTTAGGAAAAATGATAGTGTCTAGCATCAGCTGCTATGATTTATACTGAGCTGTCAAATGATTAGATTTTCACTATGATGTTGATGACTACATTACCCAGAAATAAGTGAAAACAGACAGATATAGCAAATAAAACATTTATTGGAAAATTACAAGTAGTTTAAAAGTTCTTCACTACTGATATTGTCCCACAGCGATTCACAGCTACTACAGTCACATTTCAGTTGTCGCAGTCTTTCCTCCGCTGCAGCCAGCACACCAAAGACGTACTTCCATTCCACTTCGTCTCTGGGTTGGGACGATGGGCTGTACCATCTCCGTATGTCATGGAGAAGACTGATGTCATCCTCCTTCGACACATCCTCCTTATTATACATTAGTTATTTCCACCGCACATAGATCATCTCCAGCTCTTCTTGTTCTGTGAGAGATGGTAATTCCAACTTTGGAATGTCATCTACATTTCTCTCCTTCTCCACCTTTACCTTTTTCGGAGCGGGAGGGCAAGTTGGTGTGTTCACGGAGAGACTTGCTGTTGGTGAATTCATGACTTCAAATTGTATGCCATAAACTTGATTTCTTAGTGCCTAAGTACAAGTAAGCAGCCAATCAAATGAACAGCCAATGAATGATGAGTATGAGAGTATGAAGGGGGAGGAAACAGACTTATTTTCATTCTATATTTGAGACGTGTTGAGAATATTTGAAGTCTCTATCTTGATAAACTATACCATTTTCTGACATTGAAGTATCATACTTAAACTTGATTTCGTTGAAATGGTAAGTTGAAGATTTCCTCACTTATCTCCCTCAAACGCTTGGCTGATAGCATCTTTCTCAATTGCAGGCATCAACTTCATCACCAAAACGATCCCTTCTCGAGGAAACTTTAGACCTAATAAGTGAAGGTAAGTTGTAATAATAAACTATAACTTTAATAGAGATGATAGATGATAGAATGATTTCTCTTTCAGATGATGCTAGTTCCAGCTTAAGCGGCCAGTCGCGGGAATCTAATGAGCGGGAATGTGCTGATTGTGGTCACATCTTTACGAGGAAGCGTGATCTCACCCGACACATCAGACAACGTGTATGTCAACCCAAGCCATCATCAATCTCCCGAGGTGAGGATGATTCTATTCAACATGTCTCCTTTACTTGTGACTTTTGTTTCTAATCTTTTGAAACAGGTTTTGAATTATCTTCACATAGACTTCACCACACACACACAAATGATAGTCATAGCAACAGCACCTCCTCTATTCGACTAACTGAAGTATCGCTCAATAATGTAGTGAGAAATTACCATATGGAATCCTCAGAAACTATTGCCGATTTTCCGGAGTGGTTCCATCAAAATTCAACATTGATAGATGCGCTCTTTAGAAATTTAGAGCAGTTTAGAATAAAAGCGCTCATCTACCTTAAAATAAAATATGTTAAAGTTGATTATCATACTGGTGAAATAGTACAGAGGTTGGTGTTTTACATACCCTCCTCTCCTGCTACAGAGGTAGTCGATAAAGAAGCTTGGTCAAATTTTCACATCCAAGGACTAAAATCAAATATTGATAAATTTAACGAGCGCGATAGTGGTCTAATTTTTGATGGCATAGAATCTGCCAAGTTTAAAATTACTCTTTTAGAAAATTACCGTGGTCGAGGCTCCTTCAATCTTCCAAAAACGTTAAGAGCTAAGAATGCAGTCATTTCTGTTGATTGTGATTCACAGTGTTTTAAGTATGCGGCATTGTCTATTCTCCACTATCATCATGTACAGAACAACCGTTTCCGTAGAAGCAAATATCATGAATGGGAGAATGAATTGAAGTTTGATGACTGCAATAGCGAAGACATGAAGTTTAAAGATATAGAGAAATTTGAAAAATTAAATGAAATTAAAATACTTGTTCACATCTGGCAAGAGGAGCTTAAGGGTGTGCGCTACAACAACCGTTCATCAACTTATGATCGGGTAGTCAATCTCCTGCTAGTATATCAAAATGATAGTGAAAATTGGCATTACTGTGGTATTCCTAAAATGACTCGACTATATTCCCACTTAACATCTAGAAGAGGAGAGTATTTCATATGTGACCGCTGTATGCGCCCCTTCTGGTCAAAAGATAAATTTGAAACACATTATCAATGGTGTAAGCGAGGTAAACTGCAAATAGAATGCATGCCCAAAGATAAAGAGTTTTCATATAGAGAGAAAGATGATGAATTAAGTCCTCTTCGTGTCATCTATGCTGACATCGAATGCTATATTGATGATAACACCCATAAAGCGGCAGCCATATCATGTTATGAGGTATGGCATGATTACTTCAAAAATAAAAATAATAAAATGAACGTCTGGCAAGGTGAGGATTGCATACATAAATTCTTACAATTCCTCGAAAGCGCTGTCAAATTTCAGCGAAAATATGATAGTGAACTCCAACGCAGATCATTGAATATCTCAGCAGATGATCAAGTAAAATTTGAAAGTTGTAAAGTCTGTAATAAAACGTTTGATGAAGATAAAATCAAGAAAGTGTGCGACCATGCTCACATCACTGGTAAATTTAGAAACGCGCTATGTACAAGATGTAATTTTTCACTGAGACTGAAACGGCGTACTCTACCCGTTATTTTTCATAACTTCAAAGGTTATGACAGTCATATGATAATGAAAGGGGGGCTAGGAAAAATGAAAGAGTGGAAGTTAAGTGTAATAGCTCAAACGAGAGAAAAGTTCATGACCATGACAGCAAAAGTAGCAGTTGACAAAACTAAAGAAAATAAGACAGTCTATTTTGATATAAAATTTTTAGATTCCTATCAATTCATGGCTTCATCACTAGCATCTCATGTTCAAAATCTTAAGTTTCTTCCACTAACTCAAAATTTGAAGAAACAATATCCTAACTTGACGGATGAAGTCATCACACGCAAAGGAGTGTTTCCATATGCATACTTTCATAACATTTCTAAACTTAGTGAGACTTCTCTTCCATCAATAGACAAATTTAAAAATGATTTGACTGGTGTAGAATGCAAGGTAGAAGATTACAGTCATGCTGAAGTTGCATGGACAAAATTTGCCTGTCAAACGTTTAGCGATTATATGATCGCCTATCTAAAATTGAATGTATTTTTGTTGGCTGATGTATCTCAGGAGTTTCGACGAGTGGCATTATAAGAAGATAAATTAGATCCTATTCACTTTGTCAGTCTTCCAGCCATGTCATTCCAGTCTGCTTTTAAAATGACTGGAGAGACCATCCATCTTTTGCAAGATCCAGAGATGTATAATTTATTTGAACGAGGAATTCGCGGTGGTCTCACATTTGTAAATAGGCATCAAATAAAATCAAAAATAGTAGATGATGATCAGATTCATCTTAAGAACTATGACCAGAATAATTTATATAGTAGTTCACTGTCCAAACCCCTACCTCACTCTGAGTTTAGCTGGCTGGGTGATAATGAAATTCAGCATTTCTCCAACCCTTGAAACATACTACCTATTCCAGATGATGGTGATTGAGGATATTATTTTGAGATAGATCCTATCTATCCAAATAGAATTAAAAATAAAACTGTGGATTTTCCACTTGCACCCGAATCAGGCGAAGTGACTGAAGATATGTTTTCGGACTTTATGAAACAATTTCATAAAGATTTAGAAAGGAGCGGAAAGCCAAAGTATAAGCCTTGCCGCAAACTTTTCCTTACTCAATTTGATGAAGAAAATTATTTAGTCCACTTCTCTATCTTAAAATTCTATCTACAAAATGGGGATGATTTTAGAAACAGTTCACCGCATTATCAAATTTAGACAGAAAGCCTTTCTGAAACCTTGTATTGATAGTAACAGCCAGAAACGTGCACTAGCCCAAAATAATTTTGAAAAGGATTTCTATAAATATAAGAATAATAGTATTTTGGTAAGACGATGGAGGACGTTAGAAAGCGTATTAACTATAAACTTGTGAATCATAATGATAAATTTCAAAAGTTAGCGGCATCACCTCTCTTTATTGATAGAGATATTATAGATGATGAGTTGGTTGGTGTTAAAATGATAAAATCAGAAGTAGAGTTGTGCAAGCCCATCCACATTGGACAAGCTGTGTTAGATTATTCCAAGCTTGAAATGTATCAACTCTTCTACAGAATATTAAAACCATGCCCTCTAATTAAAGACGTGCGTTTGCTGGGCGGTGATACCGACAGTTTTTCTTTTTAAGTATCGCTGCTCAGAAAGAGTTAAATTTCAATGAAGTAGGAAAATCTTTAGAAAAATAATTTAATACATCAAATTATCCTACAGATCACCAACTATACTCTACTAAAAATAAAGCAAAATTAGGATGCTTCAAAGATGAAATGGCAGGAAGGGAAATTAAGGAAATGATTCTTCTTCGTCCTAAAATGTATTCTATGAAACCAAAAGACTCCAGTGACAGAATTAAGCGCGCAAAAGGCATGTCTAAATCGATTGTTGCAAATATGAAACATAGGGCCTATAAGATGGCCTACATAAATAAAAACATAACGTCTGTCAACATGACCATCTTAAAATCAAAGACACATGAGGTAAAAACTCATACATTTAGGAAGCGAGCACTTTCAGCGTGGGAGGATAAGAGGTGTTGGATAGGACATAACATATCTCTTCCACATGGACATCCTGGTAAAAGCATATCACCACCCAAAATAATTAAACTCACACTACCACATTCAGGAGATGTGTAAATAGATTCATTCTTAAATCAGTATTTTGATGTGTTTTTTGTTGATATTCATTGTTGCTTTATGTATCGCTTTAGATTGCACTTTCTTGTGAAGATATGCCTACAGTCAGTTCATTCCCACTATATCTGTAAAAAGACTTTCCCACTTTGTCAACACTTCTTCAAAACACTTTTTCATACATATCTTTTTATTTCAATAAAATTTTACTTTACTTTGCTTTCCGAAACATTAAATATATGAGGGATTTAGTATCTTTCACATGAATGCACTCACGTAAACTATTTGTAATTTTGAGAGAAATAAACGGGATAGTTTGTTTGATAACAGGATGCTAGAAAATAGGTTTAAACATCTTTTCAACGATTCCATAGGAAGCGTCTTTATCATGAATGAAATTACGTAAAATGTATTCTTTTTTCTCACCAACAGAAATAGGTGAAATCAGATCACTTTAAATGTAGAGATGCTGTTCATGTTTATCAAGTGTCATTGGTATTCCTACACCAATCGTGTGTGAAGTAGCAAACTTATCTTGTAGCAATGAAAAGCCAAAGAGTTTTTTCAAACTGTTACTCAATTGACATTGAATGTGATCACCCGGCTTCAGAACAGCACTTTGATTTTTAATTGAAAACGAAATGTGATGTGCCTTTGCATCATATCTACTTTTCAACACTTGCTTCAACTTATGTTGTATATATGGATTTATGACACGAATAAAGTTTTCAACTGTAAAGTTAGTATCAATACAATGCCGCGTCTATACAATAGTTTCTTGATAAGATTGGTAAATTTTCTTGATGCGATCACCATAGATGTCCACCCACCATTCATCATTAACTGAATCAGCTTTAGTGTGATATTCATGAGAAGCATAAACCAAACCGCTTCCAATAATAGGCCATACATGTCTTACAAAATAACGCAAGGTTGGAGAGAAATAAACTGTATGTTTGTCATTATATTTCTGAATAACCAACTTATCCTTCTCAGCCATGACTTTCTCTCCATACTTCTTACCCACAGTCTCATTCTATCGTTGTACTAACTCAATAGGTGTCAAAGGCTTGACACCACGCTTTTTCAAAATGATGAGTTCTTCACATTGTACAACATTTTCATCAAATATTTTAAATTTATAATGAAATTTGTTTATTCGGTTTGAATAGATTTTTTTAACATTTGCAATAGCCATTGATGTCAGATGCAGACTGTGTCCAAAACCGAGATGTGGATAGAATTCATTATCCAACCTCAATGCAAGACCTTTAGTAAAAGAGTGAAAACGATAGAAGTGTCTCCCGTGCCATTTATAGACAGTAAACTCAAACTTTCTTACCCTTATTTTTCATAATAGAAGCATTGCCACTATTGAATACCTTAATGATTTTATCTTCATCTGATGATCCATAATAATCTGATTCTAACTGATTCCATTCAGAATTCCACTTTCCATCTGATGTTAAATTGTATGGATACTTGAATGCATTATTCATCGCTATTCCATCATGGGTGCGAGGAGTCAATACCATTTCTTCCAATTCATTCACATTCTGAATATTACTATCATAACAAATGCTGGAAACACCTACTTCCCATTCATCTTCTAGAAGTAATGGACGATTTAATTCTATTCGATAGTCTGATGGTTTATTATTGGGAAATTTATTCATAGAGGCATTACTGGATAAGTAAATTAGAAACGAATCCTTATTTTCACTTTCCATATCATTCACATTGGAAACATGTATTTCCACACTTTTCCATTAATTCTTCATTCGAAAATGGAGTGTGATACTTGTCACAGCATCTTTATGAAAAGGAATCAACGCACCAGCATCGTCATAAATGGCAATATCAATTTGTGGGATGTAGTTTGATTTCAGCTTTGTATAATGCACTTTCTTGAAAGTATGCTCAGATAAAATACTGCAGCTTTTTGGCTGGTATGGTATCATTGCTAGCAATGGAGCTTCAACATCTCCCACACGTACATCTTCACCAATATTGGAATATATCTGAAAATAGTTAATACGACGCGATAGCGACATGTCTGCGCTAGCTTTGGTTACAGTACCACTTTTAAAGATATTTTGATCAAAACCCAAAATGTCCATTAGGGTATTTCCATAATCAGCTCAATATTTTTCCCACTTACACTAAGAGACAGAACACCTTCTTTTTCAGAAAAAGAAATATGCTGTTCATTAATCACTTTATTCAAATAATTTATAGCCGATTTCACTGAAGTGATAATACGAGGTGTCAACACTCTTGTTTTATGTAAGATACCACCTAAAGGATCTATACACTTTCTGTATAAAGACACGGACCATTCTGTATCAAATTGATTTGAACTATTATGTCCCAGATAGCGCATATTAAATTTTCCATGAAGAGCTGTAGAACGATGTCGCAAGAACTGATGAAAATCTTCTGAACAAACCAATACTAGATCATCATCATTTAGTTTATTGATTACGATATTATTAGACCCTTTGTTGTAAGTTAATGTTGCCACTTGTTCACCATCTACTCGAAGGACATAATTAAATTTCTTCAATAATGCTTCAGTAGTCATGTTGGTCTTTCTTGCCTTGATCACAATCTTCTTCACCAACGTCTTTTCATTTTTCGGAATAAGATCCCCATAATAGGCTTTCTCTTCATAAATTAAATTTTTGCAACCTCTTGGATAGTAATTAGCTTTATAATTATCATAGCTTGTCAAGGCGCTAGCAAAGTAACCTAAATCATTTCTTAAACTCGGACTCAAAGCAACAATCCAATCTTTATCAACTGCATGATACATATGATCATGTTCACCATTGTGGGGAGTAAACTCGACAATGTGTCTACATGCTTCATTTATCAGATACGAATTTTTTACATCTTGAGAAATCTTTCTTTGGCCATTTCGGAATGTAAACTCGACACCCCTCTTCACACTGATAGGCATCTGTACGTCTCATATTAATAGTCATCACTTCATGATCAAAAGTATAGACATAGTTACTGTGAACAACTTGGGTAACGCCTACTTCCCATTCAGCTGTTGTGTATTATCAATGGGAGTAGAAAATATAGCAGCTCGATTGCCAACAAATCGATTTGTTGCCACATTGCTAAACAAAACATGATAGAACGACATTTTCATTTCGGCAATCTATACATTACCAATTTGCACAACATCATGAAGAGTTGGATTTTGGACTCTCTACAATATATTAAAGTTGATCGCGATGGAAACGTTCATTTCAAGAATTCTTATGGAAATACATCGAAAGGAATTACATTAACATGGCGACAATTTTTCAATCTTAATGATATCATAAGGGATTTGGAATATTTCAAAACAATGAAATTTATCTCCTTGGGTAATCAAGTTTGGCTTCAACATCACAGAAATGAAATTCAAATCCATCATTCTCATCTCTCCATCTGTTTCTCATTTCGCAAATGAAATTGGGAAAAATATAAAAGATGAGTACATCGCTCCATTTTGTCATTCATTCGACGCGAGTCAATCGCATTGCTACGCAAATCTTAATCAGACACCATCTTCAACACAATGTCACACTCCATCATGAAGACTTGGAAATTGGATTTCCTACAATATGTTGAGATTGATCATGAACGAAACGTATGTTTCAAAGATTATACTGGAAATGTAGGAAGAGTATTTGCTTTATCATATCGACATTTTCAGTCTCTAAATCATATTATGAAGGACTTAAATACTTCTATATGAAAAAAAACTCACGCATAAGAAATCGCATATGGTTGCGACTCAACAAACAGCGAATTAAAATCTATCACTCACAACTTTCCACCTACTTCACATTTCATCACGCCAGTTGGGAAAAGTATAAAAGGAAGATACATCGCTCTATTTACTCATTTCTTCATCATGAAACGTCATCGCTACACCATCGTCAACATTCTCCGACGCATCAGACTCTACACGAAAATCGATCTCGCAACATTACATCAACAAATTCCAAACAGCAAGTATTATCCGGGTCGACCGCAAATGTTAGTGGTGAAGATGAGCAATTTACGGAATCTTCAACTCTTCCCAAATGGAACTGTACAGATTCTCGGCGCCCTTTCTCATTCATCAGCGCGGTTAATGCGCTTAGAGCTGCAGAAACTACTACGCCGGATATGGAAGAGGGAGAAGTGTGTGATGTCGAATCTGACTGTGGACAATATGGTGATCTCTACTCAATTGAGTGAAGATGCATCGTTTTTAAAGATTCATACCAGCAGTCTCAATTTGTGTTATGAACCAGAACTTCTTCCCGCGGCTCTCATTAGTTGCTGGTTACCTGTACATGTTGCAATCTTTCATAATAGTAAAGTTACCATTACTGGACTGAAATCTGAAATGCAAGCAGATACGATCCTAGACTATCTAATTGAGTATGTACATAACCAACGGATTGTAAAATAAAAACAATTTTCTTTCCAACATGATGCTTTTTATTTCAAATCATTATAGAACATACAAATCATCTTTTCATTAGAAGATGGATTACATGAAAACTTTTTAATAACAGATTTAAATTGGTGTACATGTAAACGTTTTAAAATGAAGTACAATACGAAAGCACCACAAGTTGATGAAAGTGGATGTTGCAGTATGCGCTCATTTCGTTGATATTGACGAGTATGCTTTCTCAACCACTGCTGTGTTGGTATATTCGGAGGTTGAGCAAGAGAGTCAAATAGTTCACCACGTCTGTCTTTTCCAATCAAGATAGCTTTCCAATGTTCACCTTCTAAATTCTGTGAATGAGAGTTTAATACGATAAAGATGGGATACTGTTTTACAGTAGTCGGTAAGGTATCTAGCGAATAGACATTATCAAAACCTTTCAACGTAGCTTCATCTGCATTACGCTCCACTTTAGTCTTTATATCGTCAGATATCAGCCAACTCATTAGCGATAGTGAAGAATCACGTCACGATACTTAGTTATTTCAATACTGAATCAAAGACTGCATAAATTAATACATTGATCGTCTCCGTTAGCGTTGTTTTGAACTCCAGATCCAAGCAAATATTATGAGGAACGTTAGCTTGACGATAAGGTGCACTAATATCGCTGTCGGCAGTCAAATCAAATGCATAAATAGTATATCCATTTTTAAACTCTTTCATTGTGAGTCCGTTGGTATCGTCTGTGTTGTAAAAGCCGAAGACATTCATGTAATCAACATAACTACGCAAAATTGATAAGAAGTAAAATCTGGTTTATATGGTGGACCAGGATGGCTAACACCATTTACACGCAAAGCAATTTCACTTAAATTGTTGTGTTTGAAGTTGAAAGGATGCTTCTTGACATTACCATTGAATGCATCATTTTCAACCATTGCTACCATTAGGAGTTTTGGTGCTTCTGATGGAAATAAACCATCTTTCATAAAACTCTTTTGATCTTTAGGAATAGTAAATGTGAGAAGCTTTGTATGTTGAATGGGATAAATGGCATTGTTGCGGTTAAGACCCTCAGCATGTCCTCTAATTGCACTTGGATTAGCCACCACTCGACGAATGTATACTGTAATATCTTCCACATGAATTTTAAACTTCACAACTGAAGCAAATGCATTCAACAAAAATTCAGGCTTATTCAATGTAAGTTTGAGTCGCATACTGGTATTACAGAGTAAAAATCTTGATTGTCTGAAGAAGTCTAAATTAAGTGGACCATATAGCTGACATACTTTGCTATCTTTAATCAAAGCAGATTGCTTTACAAAACCAGTGTTTGTCTCACTATCAAATAGTGCTGCTTGATCAATTAGCTATCAGGCTATCAATTAGCCTTTGTCCAATTTTGTCTTAAATTGGCAGTGAAATGTCGCCACAAGCGATTTTTTAATGTGCGATTAAAACGTTCAACTAGTGCAGCCTGATAAGCACTCCTTCCACTAAACAGATCAATATCATATCTCTCAAATAATCTTCCCACATGCTGATTTTCGAACTCTTTTCCTTGATCACTCTGAATTCTCTTTGGAATACGACCCTCTCGGAAAATTGACTGGAATGCCTTTGCTACTCGTTTACCTTCTTTAGTTTTTAAAGGTTAAGCCCACGCATAACGCGAGAAAATATCAATAACGGTTAAAACAAAATTGTGTCCCGAGTTATGTTTTCAAATAGCAGCAACGTCACACAAATCTGCTTGCCACTGTTCATCAATGTCATGAGCAATATAATGACGGGTCCGGTACTTCTTTTTCGCTTGTTTGTGGAGTGTATATGTAGCTTGACCCTTTAACCATTGTTTAACTTGTGAGTGTGGAAGACCGCTCGCTTTTGACAATTTCTTTATAGATGCAAATCCTGCAGGATGTTTTACATAATATATTGACTTTAAAAGTTCATCCGATAACGACTGACTCTTCCTCCTTCTTCTCATGTTTTTGTTTTCTTACCTTTTTGCATTTACAGCAACCACAGGATTTATGGGATTTACGTTTACATTGCTTAGGAGTCTCATTGTGAGAGCTGGCACAGCAAGTACAATTTACAGATACATTTACTTCCGACGCCTCATTACATGGTAAGCAACACATCTGCTTCATATTAATGGTCTGTGAACATGTATTTCTTTGGAGGAGTTCTTCTACGTCCTTCTCGTCCCCTTGTTTGCTTGATGGGTGTGGGAGGGGATTTAGAAGGTGATCTCTTACACCAATTCCTTGGCATTTTCATTTTACTCTTAACCGGTGAAATAGATGAAGTAGCATCAACTGCTGAAATACAATCAAGTTCTTTCAATGTTTCATTATTCAATGCAAATTTTGGAACATTGTGCTTTTTAATAGTTTAAGAAAGTAAGACCAACCAGGTGGGACATAGCCTTGACGACGCTTTCTGCGTGTTGCATACTGAATCAAGTCTTCATAACAAGAAGCGCTAATAATTTCATTTTCATCTGAAATGATTTCACTTCTATCATTCACAGTGAGATATGGTTCAATGCTGTTGAAAAGAGCTATTGCATGTGCGCGAGATGCTAAAGGTGTAGCAGTCGAAACACAGTCACGCATCTTATTCTTCAAACTTTTTAATTCTTCGACAGTTTCCGATTCTAATAATACAGCACGATGTGGATTTCTGATATGCGCATTTTGCTGATAATTTAATTCATTCTTATAAATCTGATTTGCGAGAGGTTGTCTTATTTGTTGCATGGCAGTCAATTGCACATATTCATCCTGAGGAATAACAACCATGCGAGAATAAGAACTCATAGTTTGTAGATAATCATAGGCTCTTTCAAAATATCACTTCGAAATCTAAATTCTTCCGGACACTCCTGTGTAAAATCAATAAATAAGTAACCATGTGGTTTTTCAGTTGCTGCTTGAAAAATTTCAATTAAGGCTTTTGATCCTCTTGGTGCAACTTGTCGCGCTAAAATTTCAAATTGACTTCTATCTCGCGGATTCTTGAAAATAGCATAATAGTGTGTATTCAGGTTTCGTGTGCGGGCTTCTTTTCCATCAGGAAACAAAATTTTGCGTGATATAGATTACAAAGCATCTTTTGTGATGTGCTGCGCGAGTGAACAAATCTGTAACATCTTTAGAATTCTTGCTTTCTTTTAATAGATCATCCAATACAAAGACATCATTGGACTCTATCTTATCCACTTGAATAATTCCTTCATTTCGAAAAAAGTTACGACGTTGCAATTCCTGAAGGAGTGACGGTTGATAAATGCCATAAAACCAAATAACTCGATTGATAGGTTCCCTAAACAATTCTTTTCTTTTGTCTAGCAAATTCAGAGTGAAAACAGTTTTACCTGCATGGGATGGACCTGATACAGTCAGAACTTTATCACATTGAAGTCTGAAATCCATTTTAATACTTTGAGACTCAACATTTGCATAATTAACGCTTAGGATTAAAGATCCTACCCAATAGGTCACCTACTACAGGAGCTAACAGCGGAAGTAACACTGAAAGGAAACCGCCCTTTTGTGTTAGAGTTTTCCTCTTTCTTTGAAGGGTAACTTTAGCATTGGAGATGAATCGCAATTTTGTAGTATGCCGCTTAAGTAACTTTCGTTGTTGTGGTGATAATTTCTTTGTCCTCAAACTTCTCACATGAGGAACAATTTCTCGAATAAATTTATCATTAGCATGTCGTATAGCATTATATCGCTGATTTCCTTTCATTCGTTGAAGAGCTCGAATGGCTGTAGAAAATTTGAAGACTTTCGACTTTTGCGTTTCGCCATTTTTCTCTTAACCATTATTATAACTTGATTTTTCCATATTTGCATAGGTGCTAACTTTAATGACAGAAGTGACACTAAAAATTAGCTTTATCACAGTGACTGCATTGACAAAGTTGAATACAGTATCGTATGAAACAGCGCTGGCAGAAAGTATGCTTACATCTCTTAAAGATGCGTCTTTCACTTCCATCCTTTCGCTTACATACATCGCACATATTTTCACTCTTGCTAACACCTTCTACAGCAAGTCTTTTTGAAGACATGAACTTGCTAGCCTTTTCTAAATAATAGACACATGTGCAGAAGGAATATACCTCGAGAGTAAGCAGACACAACTCGAAAACCAATTGTGCTACGATCAAGTACCATTGCATCTTTAAGTTTCTTTTATAGAAAGTTGAATGTGAGTATGTGAAATCGCTTCAATCACTAAACTGCTACCATGATGGTTAAATGCATCAAGACATTGAGCAATTTTTCCCATATGTCTTTCAAAAAATTCCTCGGGATTATCTACAACTTCCATCGAATAAGAAGCAAAGTGGAAGAAACGATCTTCTACCTCTTCTTTCCCAAAATGGCTGAAATGAATTTTTGCAACTAATCTCGCCATTACAATTCTATTAGAAAACGTATCCATTAACTTCAAAAATAGAGTGCTAGTATCACCAATAACTGATTTGATGTTGATCTCATCTTTATGAAAAGTTATCACATAATCTTGAATAGTTCCCTTTAAGCTTTGTCTATGAAGACTTAATGTTCCACAATCATTTGAAAAAGACATTATCATCCTTCATCTATCCCACCCGTTGCATGAAAATAACAAATCTCTTCATAAAGCATTTTCTAAACGACTTTAACAAGCATGCATTACAAATTTTGGGTCTGAAACAGATAAAATAGATACAGTTGGTAGCTATCATATAAAGAACAATGATGACCAAACATTACTTTAGCAGTGTTGAGATATGGAGGAAAAAAGCATTGATTATGAATGTAGAGACTACAACGAACATTTAAAATAGGAACACTCAATTCCTTAAAACGTTTAGTGACTTCATGGTAGTGTTGATCAACTCTACTATCCCTAGGTGGAAGTAGAATATCATTGATGATTAGATTTGGAAATAGTTTCTTCTCCTTAGTAGGATCATTGCAAAAGATACATACAACATCAAAAGCTGCTAACCATCTTTTAAAGTCAATAAGAAGTGCACATTCATTAGAAAAGCCATAGTCTTGCAAGCATTGCTGATTAAGTCCATGGATGTGTTTTCTCGCCCAGCTATCAGCGTTCGAATCACACTTGGCATGTTGATGGTAGACACTAACAAGTTGATACGACCAATTGTCCATAGCAATAGCACTGAGCTCCTGTACAGGTTCACCCTCACAATCCATAAAAATGATGATAGATGACTAAAAAGGAAATTACAAATTTTTACTCATCTGATGAAGAGTCCTATAACATATTACAAAATGATGAAGTACATCGATGCTGTTCACGACAAAATACACAAATAACATGATGGCAGCGAAGAAGTAAAATGTATCTGATAAGTCCACGTCCACGACACTCAAAGCACATGAGCGAATTGTCATAAGGTAGAGATAGGTAAGGACTACTGATTCTCCTTCTTTGGCCTGCGTCTAGCGGAAGCATTCTTCTCTGACTTGCGCTTTGTACCGCTCTCGTTCAGGATTTGATCAATGATGTCATGAACGTCTGGTTGCTTTGGTATATATAGGATGGATTGAGCATGCATCGATATAGAGGTGTTATAACTAAAGATTGATTTTGTAATTGATAGTATTTTTAAAGATAAATGTAAATGTATAGTGTAATAAAAACAATCAAAAATCTTTTTGTTGACGCTGGAGTGTGATCACCTTCGGAACGTAGTTCCGAAGGTTAACGGTGGTTCCCGTCACGTGGTAATATGTAATTAATGCTAATGTAATTGAAGTGAATCTTTATGTTATGTGATTGTAAGTGTAAATGTGTAATTGTTCTAATGATAATGATAATGAAATGAATTATGCCTGATACTGACACAAAGCCGCGTCTTTTCATGTGATGACGGACGAGGAGAACGAGACAAACGAAGACGATACGAAGTGAGAAGACAAAAGAAGAGCAAGCTAGTAAAGAGAGGACGGTGGCGTTTCATGAGAGGGCTCTCACGGCAGCTGATCGCGCGGAAGTCCCGACCCCCTGTTTCCCATTACGGAATGGGTTTTGAGGGCGGTCGCCCCAGTCGTCAGTTGTCCCGCCGTCGGGTGTGGCATTTAGGGTCCAAGAATTGTTGAGTGAACAAGAGCCTCCACGTGCTAATGTCACACCCAGTAAAGGATGCTATGAACTTAATGTGAAGACTTGAAGAATACGGTAATGAAGAGGAAGAAAGTGAAGATCAAGAATGTGAATGAAATGCTATGACTTTAATGACGTTCATTTTATTGTAAGATCTATGGTATGATAATAATTTCTGATGTAATGGGAGAAGTGTTAGAGAGTTAGCTGCGGTGGTTTGAAAATTGATAGAAAACTTTGGTAACATCTTAAAATTTGAAAGTGACTAAAAGAGCAAGGCATCCTTCCGCAGCTCACTCTCTCTTGTACGTTGGTTGGGAAAGGTACGAAAGTAACAGCTGAGAAAGAAGAAAAGTAAAGTATAAATTCAAAGTGTTTACTGGTTTTCAGTTAATGGGCGTCGCGATTAAAGGAATATAGAAAAGATAATAACATATTGGCGTAAGCGAGCAGGATGAATAAAGATTTGGCGAAAGTATCAAGGAAAGTGAATGGACACAAAGGGGTTATTACAAGGGACGTGAATAAGGTACGAGCTCTGATGGCAGAAGGTGAAGGTTTGAAGGATGTGAGGCATGTACAGGAATGTATTGAAGAAGCAAGGGATGTTTGTGTGGAGGAGATGTACAAACATATCGGATTGTTGATTAATGAAGGCAAAGAAGATGAAGCTGTGAAGAAAGAAAAAGAAATTGAAGAAATTGATGCGAAGATAGATAGAGTGAATGAAGAAATTAATGAGTATGGTTCAAAAGGTACAAAGGTGAACGCAACGGAAGATAAAGATATGGTGCAAAATTTGGAAAGACTGAATTTACCAAGATTTAACGGAAAGGATTATTTTCGGTGGAGATCAATGTTCGAGGTAACGGTGCACAATCAAAGTTATTCAAAGAAGATTAAGATGTTACGGTTATTGGGATGTTTGGATGGAGAACCAAAGGATTTGTTGAAGGATTACCCACCAACGGAAAGTTCTTACGATATTGCACTGAATAGACTGGAGGGAGAGTACGGCGGTGAGAAAAGGTTAATGAGACAAGCAATCCAGAAAGTGAGGTATAACAAAATTGTGGAAGAAGATAATATCAAAGATATGAGAGAGTATGTATCGACGTTGGAAGCAGCAAGCATTATAATGAAAGAAAATGACAAATTGAAAGGAGAATTAGAAGAATGTGGTGCACTATACCAATGTGCGAGGGAACGATTATCGAGGAAAATGGTGAAGATTATACAAAGTGGACTGTGGACCGTAAATCTGGTGAGTCATTTTGTACATTGATTTCATATTTGTCTGAATGCATATATATTTTAGATAATTCCACTAATGATGTAATGATGAATAAAAGTAATGCTTATTCATCTAAAAAGTCTAACAACATGATGTATAATCATAATACATGCATTACAACTAAAAGACAACACTATGATGAAAGACCATTTAAACCGTTTTGCATATGGCATAAACACAACATGAATATAAATGAGAAACATTATCTTGATAATTGTAAGAATTTCAAACGCCTGAGCATAAAAGAAAAACGGGACTTTGTATTTTCTAAAAAGTTATGCAGTCTTTGTTTAAAGCCAAATCACATCAGTATTAACTGTAATAATGCTAAAAGTAAATGCAAAATTTGTCCCGTTAAAAACAGACTCATTATTTATTACATGAAGATAGAAGTAATGATAATGCTAATGAAAAATGTTCGTCAAATCTTACGGGCATAATAGAAAATAACAATTGTCTATTTAATGCTCATAATGCAAATGAAAATGTTGTGTCATTGCAAACCGTGCCGATCATAGTATCAAACGGAAACAAAAAAAAAGCTAGTCATAAATGCACTTTTGGACATGGGTAGCAATGCATCTTTTATAAGTGAAAGTGTTTTGAATGAATTAAATTTGCATGTTTTCGGCTCTGAAACTAAAGCTTTAAGCACTTTGAATAGAGTTAATGAGAACCTTATGATTTCCAGAGTCCGTTTGACTTTGGAAAGTATTGATGGCCATATAAAGAGAAATGAAATTATTTCCGTTTAAAACATGTTAGATTTCCCAAGTTGGCTAGCCGTGGTAATCACGAGCTATTAATAGGAGCTGATATGATGTTTTATCACAGATGCCTAAAGGAAGTTTCTGGGCCTCATGATGGACCTATTGCAAGATTAACTCCTCTTGGTTTGTCTTGTGTAGGTCCAACTTGTCCGAAGACAAAAGTGCATTTACGACAGTTGGAAATTCATCATAATGAGGTTAACGATTTGAATCAAATGGTAAAACGATTTTGGGAATTAAATGCAATCGGTATTAAAGATAATCTGATGTTTCATACTGTACAAAATGATGAAGAGAAGCAAGCCACTAATATTTTAAATGATAAATTGAAGCAAGTAAATGGGAGATATGAAGCTCCAATTTTATGGAAGAATGATAGATCTAATCTAAAAAATAACTTCTATGCCGTAAAACGCAGAACGCAAAATATGGAAGATAAAATGCTGAAGTCTCCTAATGTAATGAATAAATGTAACGAAGTTTTTGAATCGTATGAAGATAAAGGTTATATTCAAAGAATTTCTTTTCAACATGAAGACGAGGAAGCATTTTATATTCCATATTTTCCGATTATTAAAGAAGATCGTAAAACAACTAAATGCAGAATTGTATTTGATTGCGCGGCGAAGTATGACAACAGAAGCATTAATGACGAAATTTTGACGGGTCCAAAGCTCCAAAATGACATCATAAACGTTTTAATGAGATTCCGTATGTATAAGTTCGGTATTATTGGTGACATTTCGGAGATGTATCTCCAAATTTCCTTAAGAAGCGAAGACAGGAGATACTGTAGATTTATTTGGAAAGGTAACATCTATGAATGGGCTCGAACAATCTTTGGTAGATCAGATTCTCCATTTATTGCACTGTCTGTCGTACGGAATCACGCAATCAAGTACAGTAATGATTATCCAAGAACAGTAAATTCCATTTTAAAATCCATGTATGTTGATGACTTGGCGGATAGCCGTGATACAGAAGCAGAAATTTCTTCTCTTATAAGTCAGTCAACTAAGATCTTTAGTGATGCAAAAATGGAAATGAAAAAGTGGATGACAAATTCCAAAAATGTTATTCAAGATTTGAATGCTAGCAACGACGTTGAAAATATTCTTGATGACGATTCTCTTCCCACAACTAAAATGTTAGGCCTGTCTTGGGATGTCGAAAATGATAATCTTTTTTATTCCACCAATCTTGATAAAGTTATTCTGTCCAGAAATCCAACTAGAAGATCACTCTTGAAAACCATTGCAAAAATTTATGATCCTCTTGGGTACTTGGATCCATACATGATAAAGGCACGGGTATTATTCCCGCGTATTTGGGCGCTAGGGTTGACTTGGGACGAACCTCTTTCAGATGATCTTGTGAAAATTTGGGTTAAGCTGTTAAATCAAATCCAGATGCTGCATCTTATAAGAATTGAGAGGTTTCTCCATCTTAAATCTAACCAACCTTTTTCTATTCATGTTTTTGTAGATGCTTCGAAAGACGCTTATGCAGCAGTTGCTTATGTAAGAACGATGAGTAATGACGAATTCCACGTTAACTTGATCATTTCCATTAAAAGCCAAGTCGATTCCGCACTTGGAACTTATGGCAGCCACTATAGCTGTAAGACTAGCGCTGACGGTTACAAAAGCTTTAAATTTTGACATGAACGACGTTGTTTTTTGGACAGACTCCACAAATGTGCTCTACTGGATAAGACGTCCAGCCAAGTATTTTAAGCCGTTTGTTTCCAACCGAGTGGGCGAAATCCAGTCAGTGAGTGAACCAAGACAGTGGAGGTATATTAACACGAAGTTGAACCCTGCAGATATTCCAACGAGAGGTAAAGATGTTGACAGTTTAAAGGAAGATGACTTATGGTGGCAAGGTCCAGGGTTTTTGCAGCAGAAAGAAAGTGAATGGCCTGTAGGTCCAAGTGTGTTTGATGAAAGTGAAATAGTTGAAAGAGAAGAGAAACAAGTCATCCACTGTTCTTTTACTAATATAATGAATGAGGATTTCAATTTACATCCCGGACACTGGTCTGATAAAAGAAAGTTAACAAAGAGGGTGGGTTATGTTTATAGATTTATTTATAACTGTAAACAAAAGAAAGAGAATCGTATCTTCACACATGAATTAAAGTTCGAAGAGTGGCAAAGGGCCGAGAGGGCATTGATAAAAGTATGTCAAAGAGAATCTTTTGCAGAAGAGATTAAGTCAGTGAATGATCCTAAAGTGATAACTAAAAGTAAATTGAAAAAGTTAAATCCATTTTTGGATAATGACGGTATTTTGCGGTCTAAATCTAGATTGCAAAATATCGAGTGGTTAGATATGGAGTCCAAATTGCCTATCATTTTGCCCTGTGATCATTTTCTAACGGAATTGATTGTTAAGGATGCACACGAGGAGTTTGGACATCCAGTTGGTACCAATGCTACTCTTCATAATTTGCATAAACGTTTTTGGATTATCAAAGTTAGAAAAGTTTTAAGATCAGTAAAGAGAAAATGTATACCATGCAAGATTAACAACGCTAAAGCGACTCAGCCTCCTATGGCTCCTCTTCCACAGTTCAGAATTTCGAAACCTTTACAGCCTTTCGCAGTAGTTGGAATCGATTTTGCTGGACCTTTCTTAACAAAGAGTGGACGTGGTAGGGCTAGGTTCAAAAGATACTTAGCTTTATTCACTTGTTTACAAACTAGAGCAGTCCACCTTGAAGTGACTTACTCGCTAGAAACTAGTAGTTTTATTAATGCTTTATCAAGAATGATAGATCGTAGAGGATGTCCACGTGAGATAGTAACAGACAACGGCAGAACCTTCATAAAAGCTGAAAGAGAAATACGTAATCTAATGTTGAAGGAAAAAGATAAGTTAAATGTATTTTCTCAAAAGTTAAAGTGGCATTTTAATCCTCCTTATGGAAGTAACTTCGGAGGTGTTTTTGAAGCAATGATTAAAGCCTCTAAAAGAGCTTTGTATTCGATTTTATCTAAGGCAGAAATTAATGATGAAGAATTAGTTACAGCTTTTTGTAAGGTTGAATCGCTGCTTAATGCAAGGCCGTTGACTGTTGCTAGCTCGGACTTAAATGATGCTTTACCTTTGACTCCGAATAACTTTTTGATTGGAAGAATAAATCCTGAAATTGTCTTGGAAAGTAGTGATGAGAACGTTGATTTGCATCCAACTAGACGATGGAAACTCATTTTGACTCTTGTACAACATTATTGGACCCGATGGCAAAAAGAAGTTTTGCATAGTTATAAGAGCAGAAGTAAATGGGTACGTGATTCAGTGAATTTTAAAGAAGATCAGATGGTGATAGTTTTAGATCCAATAACATTGAGTAAGAAGTGGAAGTTGGGAAGAATCGTGAAAGTGTTTCCGGGTTCAGATGGTGTTGTACGAGTAGTTGACGTGAAGTATGACGGATCTATTTATCGAAGACCAGTTAATAAATTGTGTCCATTAGAGGTTGAATCGGGTTGATTCAGGGAGGGAGATATGTTATAACTAAAGATTGATTTTGTAATTGATAGTATTTTTAAAGATAAATGTAAATGTATAGTGTAATAAAAACAATCAAAAATCTTTTTGTTGACGCTGGAGTGTGATCACCTTCGGAACGTAGTTCCGAAGGTTAACGGTGGTTCCCGTCACGTGGTAATATGTAATTAATGCTAATGTAATTGAAGTGAATCTTTATGTTATGTGATTGTAAGTGTAAATGTGTAATTGTTCTAATGATAATGATAATGAAATGAATTATGCCTGATACTGACACAAAGCCGCGTCTTTTCATGTGATGACGGACGAGGAGAACGAGACAAACGAAGACGATACGAAGTGAGAAGACAAAAGAAGAGCAAGCTAGTAAAGAGAGGACGGTGGCGTTTCATGAGAGGGCTCTCACGGCAGCTGATCGCGCGGAAGTCCCGACCCCCTGTTTCCCATTACGGAATGGGTTTTGAGGGCGGTCGCCCCAGTCGTCAGTTGTCCCGCCGTCGGGTGTGGCATTTAGGGTCCAAGAATTGTTGAGTGAACAAGAGCCTCCACGTGCTAATGTCACACCCAGTAAAGGATGCTATGAACTTAATGTGAAGACTTGAAGAATACGGTAATGAAGAGGAAGAAAGTGAAGATCAAGAATGTGAATGAAATGCTATGACTTTAATGACGTTCATTTTATTGTAAGATCTATGGTATGATAATAATTTCTGATGTAATGGGAGAAGTGTTAGAGAGTTAGCTGCGGTGGTTTGAAAATTGATAGAAAACTTTGGTAACATCTTAAAATTTGAAAGTGACTAAAAGAGCAGGGCATCCTTCCGCAGCTCACTCTCTCTTGTACGTTGGTTGGGAAAGGTACGAAAGTAACAGCTGAGAAAGAAGAAAAGTAAAGTATAAATTCAAAGTGTTTACTGGTTTTAAGTTAATGGGCGTCGCGATTAAAGGAATATAGAAAAGATAATAACAAGAGCCTAATTTGTTGTTCTGGTGATAGCCATAATATATTCCACTGATAGCAAAACCAATATTCCAAGTGCCTTCTGCGAGGTCTTCACATCTGATGGGTGTCACTTCTTCTCCTTCCTTTTTATAGTATGAGCACCAATGCGATAGTAGTAAAGAAAGCTTTTTACCATCCCATATCTTTCTATATGGAGTATCATTGTCGTCTCTCGCCTTCCATTCCTTACTAACGGGAGTAGGGATGTCCATATTTAATGTTGCAAACTCTTCAATAATATCGAGTTGGCGACGAATGTATGGATTCACAGGAATGACTACGTAGTCCCCACACTGATTGTTCAATATCTTCACTTCAGTGGAAGGAAGCATTCCCGCTTGCAATACTATACTATGATCGTAATAACGTATGGCTTGTCTAAATTTACGCTGTAGTGGGGTAGGATTATGTACCTTTGTTGTCTCTTCTACTGGCCTCAACATAAGACGATCGGATTGTAGAGATCCTTGTAACGTCTGAACACTATCTTGTCCTGTAAATGTAGTAGATGTAGTAGATGCCTGAAAATAAAAGAGATGCTATTAAGTTAACACTCAAGGAAGGAGAGGAAGGAAGGTTCCGACTTACCATTTCAGATGGATAATAAAATAGAAATGTAGAGGGAGAACGTGCGTCCGACACCTGTGCGACTCAAAGATAGATTGATTGTCACTCTGAAAACCTCATTATTTATAGAGAGATGCTGGATTCTCATTGGATGTGATCCTCATGGGCCAATGACATGAAGCTGATTCCAAATCTGGTCTCAGTTTTCTCGTCCGATGCTTCGTTCGCCCGCTGGAGTGCAAAACACAAAACTCAACCTCTGACGGCGCTCTAACAAGACCAAAAGTCTCAATGTCACTCCCAAGCCTCAGCCAAGGAAGATAGGGCCAAACTGTGCTTTCCAATCAAGCACTCTTGGCTTTCAAACGAGCTATCGCACGACTATCTTCCATTTCTAGAACCAAAGTTGGAAGATCGCTGCCGAGGGGGGGTCGAAGTTCTTAATTTTTAGCCCTATGATGTTGGAAACAAGTCTCCTAGTCCCAAAATTTGCCAAAAACTCCAAATCCGCCGTCCATTTTCACGTACGAGGCTTCGTTTTGCCGCTACAGCCACTGTCTCACTCAAAAACACACCTAAACCACACCTACACCCAAGTAACACAACATCTCGACCCAGAATTTCATCAGGAAACCAAATCTAAACACTAAATAAACCTACAACCATCCCTACACACCAAAAACAAAGACCGCCGCCCAAGAGCAACCACGACGGTCGACCAAGACACCCGGCCGGTCGACCCAGAACCACACCAACCCAACGCGCGCTCCAGAGGGGGGGGGCGCTGTGCGCAGTTGGGAGGATTCCTTACTACTGACGATATCACGAAAATTGAATTGTGGTTAGAAGGTCATATGAGCATCTCTATTTTCTGCATCGGTCCATTATGTTTCATGTTAAAAGAAAAATCGACGACAATTACGGTAACTTAAATTCGATGTGGTCAGTCGATCTGGTTATGCTTGTGACATCAACTATGAAATTCAGATAGCTCCAATGATTATAGCATGGGCCTGTAGGTTATGTGCTTGTCATCCTTAGGACAAACCATTGTATGAGAAAAACTCTTGGCTTGAAATCCTATCACTCACGACGTCAGCTGCAGTGAATGCGGAAATCCAAATACAACGCTACTTCAGATCGCTCTTTATTATCTGCAAGCAGAAGCTTGAAACGTAGTTGCGCTCAAAGAGCATGGGCAGCTGATATGGGTAGTACTTCGCGTCTCCCGTAATCAATCAGTTATCATATAGATTCATAGAATTCCATTAATTTAAGTTGCAATGATAGCTTATTGCTACATGATCAAGCTGCTGTAGTGCCGAATCCATAGAGGTTATATCTAGTATGATAAAGCAAAAAACAATCACGTGTTACGTATGTGTAAATGCCTTATATATTCTAAATTACTTCACTACAAGATTCAAATTCATAAATTGAAGACATGATTTTTATTGGACAAGTTCAAATTTTAATGTACCGACCCATTCATATGTATTTGCGCCCGTCTCAGAAAACGTAGAACTTACGAACTGGTCTGCACATTGGAGAAGAATTTCAAATCTACATAAACTAAATTGATGAGTTCCTTTAACCAATATAGAGATCACCGGTACACAGCTAGATTGTTAAATAGCCGAAAGGCCTACTACAATTATATATTGAATAGGCTATATTACATAGGTTTTTATGACTCCTGATTTACTTAGAGGTAATATATATACAGGGTGGCGCACGTAAACCGCCGGATTTTAAACTTTTATTACTCCTCAAATATTCATCCGATCGTCATGAAATTTCGACTCATACTAGTTTGGAGTATAGGATTTATGATGATTATACCTGTTGTACTGAGAATTGTCAGAAAATTCTGATTCTATTGACCGAATGACATGTACTCATTTAGTTGACATCGAAAATCTAGATCAAGCTAATTAACTTAACATGAATCGTATTCTGCACAACGAATTGTGCGCAGTCTTGAAGTGAATATTGTTCAGTTACTTCCATGTCATATAAAATGCCATTCGACGATTAAATCACTATCTGAAAAGAATCGAACATAGAAGAATGGATGATTATTCGTTTGCAGAAGGAGTAAAATGCGCGGCTTGGTACGAATGGCTCAAGAGTCCAGTGGAGGTACAAAGGCTTTATCATTCAGAGTATGGCAAGAACGCGAGAGCACCGGATGCCCGTACCATAAAGCGGTGGCACACAAACCTGTTGACCAGTGGTAGTGTGATGACTGTCAAGCGGGACCGGTCATCTTCTGAACGAACGGAGCAGAATGTGGAACGAGTTGTGCAGCACTTCGAGGAGAACCCAAACACATCTACCCGTCGTGCATCCAATGCCCTTGAAGTGAGTCGCCGCACTATCCAGCGCATCCTCCATGACTATGGATGGCATCCGTATAAGGTACAGGTGGTGCAGCGATTACACGAAGATCTGGAAAACCGAATGGAGTTCGCAGAACAGGAACTACAGCGCATCCAAGCCAACCCGAGCCATTTAGTGGAACTAACCTGGTCCGATGAAGCTCACTTCCATCTGGATGGTGGTGTGAATCGCGACAATTGTCGTTATTGGGCCAACCAGAACCCTCACTGGATCAAGCAAGAGTATATGCACTCGCCACGCACCACCGTCTGGGCGGCAATCAGCCAATCAGGTATCTACGGACCGTTCTTCTTCGACACCTCTGTCAACAAGGATCGGCATCTCAAGATGTTACAGGAGGAATTTTGGCCAGCGGTGCAGTCGGACAGAAGAGGCAGAGCATCATATTCATGCAGGATGGAGCACCTCCACACTGGGGACTTCCTGTGCGTGAGTGGTTGAACAAGAAGATGCCTAACAGATGGATGGGACGTGGATCTCCTAACATGCTCTGGCCACCGCGCTCACCTGACCTGACCCCTTGCGATTTCTTCTTGTAGGGTTTTGTCAAGTCCAAGGTTTACCATACACGGCCAACATCCATGCAAGACCTGAAGGACCGCATCATACAAGCATTTCAAGAAGTGACAACTGAGATGTGTCGAGAAACTGCTCTGGCCAACCGAAAGCGACTCGAATCCGTCCTCGAGAATGGAGGAGGACGCGTTGAAGCTCGATGACTACTAACACTTTTTTCTTATGTTTTTCATTTAATAAATGTTTTCTATGACATTCACCTTAATTCGTTTTGGTCATTATTGATAAAGACGTGGGGGAAACAAAGGGAAAAGTTTATCATTAAATTTTACATGTTAAGATACATTGTTGTTATGTCAATTTTACTACATGTCATTCGGTCAATAGAATCAGAAATTTCTGACAATTCTCAGTACAACAGGTATAATCATCATAAATCCTATACTCCAAACTAGTATGAGTCCAAATTTCATGACGATCGGATGAATATTTGAGGAGTAATAAAAGATTAAAATCTGGCGGTTTGCGTGCGCCACCCTGTATATGAAAAATTCGTCAGAAAAGGATGCAAGCTTGATTCATGCACATACAATACAATAAAAACATCACATTAGAAAATAGGTACGAGTAAAACCTGACCGGTTACAACCCTGCTATGGGGCTCTATATTTTAATGGAAACTGCTTAACTATCAAAAGCCATTCGAAAAATGTATTCATGTAGAATTACAAATTCACACTTTATTCAAAACATTATCGTCGAGAAATCATAACGTCCAGTATTCAAAAGGAAAGTAAGAATAAATCAATTTCTTGACTTCAGGCAACATTGAACGACTAGCCTCCGCGACGGCTGATATTTTGCCAAAACCAGAATTTTGCGTTTTTGGATATAGAAAGTTATATATAGAAATATGCTATATATGAAATACAGAATGTTGCCTATGATGTAAGAAACAGCGCGTCATTCACTGTTCGTCATCACTAAAAATGAAGTGCTTTTATTAAATTAAAAAGTATTTGCAGAAAATAATATGTCAGAACATCTGATGTTTAAATGAAAAAAATAATTTTGCATAAAAAGTGAGTGAGCAATAAATATTTACTTAATTTCTTTGTAAAATTTGTCGACGAAAAACCCTATTCTCCTCCACATCCTCTCTGACACCTACTGTTCTGCCATCTTTTATAGCCTGGTCACAATCGGCTTTTCTTCTGTATCTGCATTTCTCCATATGCCTCTTGTGCACAGCGATCATTCCCCTCGTTGCATCCAACATATCTCGTGATTCTTAATTTCCTGCTTGACAGTTGCTTCAGATAAGTAAGTGCCATCTACCAAATGCACCACGCCAATCGAATCTCCTCCCCCTATTCAATAATTGTCAGTCAACAGTATCCTGCCACTCATTGATATCACAATTCCTTTCTCACATTTGCCAAATGCCGAGCCAACTCACTCGCTCGCACCAAACTATCGCCATCCGAACACTATTGCTCACATTGGCGCGCTGCTTATTCCAGCGTGTCTCATCCAACTGTTTTCCTAACTGCTCCAAACCTTCCCCACCCCATCTATCGCCCTAAAATAGGGACGTGACGGTCTTAGTGTCAAAAAGACACACAAATGGTACATACACCGTACCTCATAGCTTGAACATTCCCTAATTAAACAAAACTGCTTAATCAAGTCATTCACTCTTCGTCTTTACGTGAGGCAGCGCGCTACCACTATCCATGCACCATTAGATAAAACGAAGTTAAAGAGGCACGTAACGCGGGTTTCCAAGGGCCTCACCAACAATACTATCCATTAGTGGATTGATGTCATGATAGGAAGCAAATAACATAAGATTTTTTCAATCGTCATTGGAGATTTTTACCCTACGTGGTCTCTTATCGTCTCTGGACACTTGTACACTCTGCCAGCTTACCTTAACCCACTTATTCGCAATGCCTAGAACGCCCACGGATTGCGTTTGAAGATGACTTCCGCATAAGTGGGGTAACAATCATGAGCAAATTTGAATAGCATCAAAGATGAAAACCTGTTCTCCCATGCTTCTGAAATCGCGATTAAAAGTGGATACTTAGAAGCAATGAAGAGAGAATAATTCCTATCAGACAAACTTTCTTTGATTGATATTATATCAGACAGTAAAGTTTGACTCAGATTCCTGAATATGAGGCAATTGCAACCGATTTTTACATCGAAAATTCCACATTTAGGCTAATGAGGAGCTCATACAACAAGTACATTGCAATTATATCAATTGCCATGGAGTGTAATTTTGATCTATATAGTTTCTGTAGGAGCCATCATCAACAGAAAGATAAGAAATAAAAATTTGATTTCTATTCCTCGTCTCAGTATTTTAAATCAACGATACATTTACAACAAAAACGTCTATGTGAATGAAGGGACTCTCAACATACCTTCTTCAGTTTTCCTTCATCTCTTTTTTTCGCTGATGTAAGTAAGTACAAATTCCTTTTCGCAAGATTGTAATCCACTAACTTTCTTTTCCGTTTTTCCAGTTTTTCCTAAAGAATGAAGGCCATTCATCATCATCTGTTATAGATACACATTCAACGATTCATACATGATGATGCGAAGAAATGTCAGACAAATGTATTCACATTGATTTTCTTGAAATAAATAGATTGAGGATAATTGAAAAGCTAGTTGTCAGGGGAGCTATAAATAAATATTTATTCGTACCGATGATTTATACTCTGGACGAAGTAATCATGACACATGCACTTTCTTGCCGAAATTCTTCTCGTGTAGCGGTGTAGCCACTACACTTAAATTGGTTCAGCTTGTTTTTGTATTGTATCTAATGCAGTCAAATCCATACATGCACAAATGCGATGAAAAATAAGAGAAAAGAATAAGTAGAACGAAATTATACACAGCCACCGATTTCAACTACACAAATGATATGACAGGAAATCACACATTAGTAGTTAATAATGTGAACGCAGAAAGTGAGGATTTAAACGAGGATGCGTAACATGGCGTTCCAAACATGTAAATATGAACATTTGAATTCGAACCGCGTTCCAATCATGTGAATAGGAACCGCGTTCCGATTGGGATTTGAATTGCGTTCATGTTTCGAGGTTCGGTACAATGAATTGTGTACTGGGGTTGTAACAGCCTGTTCCGAGATTGAATTAAAGTGAGTGAATTAGAACAGGGATGCGAACAATTATTTCGGAACCTGAATAGATAGTTGCTTGTTTTGAGACTGCTTGCTCAAATGCGACAATTGTGACCATTGTGACTATGATGACAATTTTATTTATTTTCATAATGCGTTTACAGATTAGAAATCATGTTATGAATGTTCTATTATTATTTGCTAATCAGAATCCCATCTACAGAATTTGTGAAATAAAAACAAGAGGTTTGCAATGTAAGTGTAGTTAACCATAAAAAATGAAAGAAGGTAAGTCACGTCCCTCGGGGGACTCCGTTAACTTCAAGAAGTCCTCGGCCCATTCGAGGAATGTTGCATTGTTTGTGAACTCGTGTTCACAATCGTGTATAGGACAATTCGCCGACAGTCCTTTTCTCCTTTGGAGTGCTGTCACTGTTAGAGTCTTCCAGAGTTCCACCTTGCATCCGCAACACAAATTAACCTTCGTATCCAACGCTCCACCCATAATTACTTGGCTTTCATTGTGGCAACAGAACAGTTGTTTCTGGGTACTCATCATGAAATAGATTCGTAATGGATTCTTAATGTCTACTCAAGTCACGAGGATTAGAACTTGCTTAATTGGAACAATGTCATTCTTATATATCCTTTTCGGGAAAATCGGAACCTCTCTGATTGGCTGTTGGGAATTCCTTTGCTTAAAAAGTATATAAGTCCTAACTGTGTAAAAATTCTCATCAAGGGTTCTAATCCTCAAGTACCATATTGAAAGTTATCTCTTATAATTACGCTAACCATGCATAGTATCACTACACCTCCCGCTTCTCCAGCTCAAGTTGAAAGGATCGAATCGGAACAGGTATTCGGAACAGAACCCGTAACTCCGGAGTCATCCGAAGATGAGGATTGCATGGTACAGAGTAGTGTGATCGAAACACCGGTGGAGGCCATGATAACGGTGAAGACACGCTGTGGAAGAGATGTTCGGAATGCGTCCAGGAGGATCCACACGAAGCGAATATGTGTGCGAATGGAACCCGATGAAAAAAATCTCACAACTGCGCTGGAGTTCAGCATTATAGATCCGCCAACGCCACGCCGCTGCCTTGGTGCCCCCAAGAAGACAAGAGTGTGTGTTCGTGTTGACTTAAAAAACTCATTCCTTTTCCCAAAATCAACAACATGTAACTTTTTATCTTAAATATGACTATACATAAATGAACAATCTTGTTTTCTAATTTCATAAATTGAATTCCTGTTAAGGTTCGAATGGGAACTGGGGATATATTCATTTCTGAAAGTTATCAACAAGTATTTCTGTGTTTAATGTTTCTAAGTCTAATATTTCAAATGCTTGTACCACTTCAGGATGATATCATAAACATTGCATACAATACATCATTGGTTAGAGAATTAAAAGAGCTTTCGAATGATATAAGGCATGTACCCATTCGATGAAAAAATCTCTGTTGTATGCAAGTGTATGCACGAGATAAATTAATGATTTCAAATTTCAAAGTTTCTCAACTAAATTCTATCTATCTTTCAAAGGTCTATAGCTGGTCTGGATGGTGTCATACATGTTGCAAACAATGCATCGTTGGAAAGAGAATGAAAAGAGCTTTCGAATGATGCACGGTATGTACTGATTTGATGAAAAAATCCCTGTTGTATGCAACTGTATGCAATTGAGTCCAACAAGAAAAAATTCTAAGTTTTTATCATAAAATGACCAAGTTTTTAAATTTCTAAGAATTTTCAAAGTTAAAGTTTGAATCTCAAAATCAGTAATGTACATAACTGTTTCATCACTGACCTTTGACCTGACCTTGACCTTTAACCTTCATACACGACGGGGGGCCTCAAAATTTCTCGGGCGTTTTGCGCCCGAAAAATTTTTCAAATTATAGGGTAAATAAATTTTCGACTGCGCTTCGCGCACTCGAAAATTTATTTACCCATGAGCTCCGGGTGCCATAGCTACCGTTTTTACTTATTTCCGAACCCTAACCCTAACCTATTATTTGAATTTTGGCGCGAATTTAAAATTTCGATATTTGGCGCGAAATTTGAAATTTAGATATTACAGATTTTAATGTTTCCTACAAGAGTTTTAAGCCAATATTTTGGCGCGAAAATGAAACTTTAGAAATTGACATGCAATTCAAATATCTGAAAATAGTGGCTTCAAACATGTTGCCATGTACATATTTACAAATTGAATAGTTAATTTGTATGTAATAATGTTCAAACTCTCTGAATTCATTTGAATTAACTTGCTTGTGTTCATAATAGATACATATAGTAGATTTTATATTATTTATAGGAGTCATATTCATAGCATTTGATTGTCATTCCATTCTAATGGATAAAATGAATCAGCTGATTATTATTTTGTTTAAAATTGTCAAGTTTGTTTTGCTGTACCAAATTGATGACATGATGTCATCAAGTCTTTGTTCATGTTTCCTTTGTTGAATTTATATATAGAGAACTTGTAGAGCTCCGTTATCCACTCAGTTTTGAATTATTTGGTGTGCATACCAAACCTCGTTCTCCGCTTCTCCGTTTCGTCGATTTACAATTATATTTCTGAAGTGAGTTTCATCATCTAGTATTTACTACTTTCTAAGTTTGGGAAATAGGTACATTACTAACTTCTTATAACCAAATAGTTTAAAATATGTGGTTGGCTTTTAGGATAGGAAACAACACTATGTTATATTATTAATCACAAATCTTTACTTCGCTTTTATTATAGCATATGCAATACACATGAATCAAGCGATCTTGATTGATGTAGTGTTTGAATTTAAATAAACATCGCAAGATTTCGTTTCTAAATAATAAAACACTTACACATTAATTTTAATTTCAATCAGCTGTTCTTCTAATTAAAATAATTTTAATCAATCTCTAAACTTTCATTTTTTCGAAAAGTCAGTTTCGTTTCAATGTTTTTTTCGAAATTAAATAACATTTACTCAGCTGATTCCAAACTTGATGTTTCTATATGAAAAACACCTTAAAAGTTGATTTAACGTTTCGAATCTCGGTTTCTGTTTCATCTTAATATATTTCTAATTGAGATTAATAATACTTTTTAAGTTTGGAAAATAGATTCATGAATGAGTTCTAATCTACAGAGAGATATGAATATAACAAACGATTATTTCCTTTGTAGAAATGGTTCGAACATCAAGCATCTCCCGACAGAGACTTATTTTTCATTATTGCAGTACTTGCAATTTGCCGGTTCGCCACGCTAGCAAAAGCAGTCATAAGGATTGCTCTTTTAAGGAGGATGGTACGTACCTGTATTGCCTTACATGTAAGACATATCTAAAGAGCACTGAGAAGGCGAACAGTGACGAAGATAAGGCGTTTATTCAAGCCCATACTGCCTGCGCACTTGGAAATGGACGCAAAGGTATCAATCTGACCTCGACCGCAGAGAAGCGGAAATTGGAAAGATTGTTTGCCAAGGAGGACAGGCCCGCGACAGGGGTTTTGAGCCAATGTGATGAGGTCGCGAAAACTTCTAAACCTCCAAAAAAGGCGCGATCCATCAAAGTAAAGTCGCGAAAATTCATTGATAGTGACACGTCACTATCTGATTATGAAGTGAGTACTGTTAAATGCTTATTTTAAATTATGTTTTCGAATGAAACAATGATGAATGGCACCTATGAAGCTAGTGCAAATATGCATGTAGTAAACATATTTTCTTAACATTTCAGAGTTCAGAACCTCCAACGAAGAGTGCCTAGGTAGTTTTAAATATATTGCCTACAGCAAGAGATGTATGTATTTTACAGTCAAAATGTTTATGATTTTAAATATGTTTTACTACTAAACTCTTTCTTTCAGCATTTCAACAGTCTGCCATCTGTTCCGAAACTGACTATGGTGGAGAAAGAAGGAAATCCACATCCCGTAAGTATTATTTACAAGGTCTATACCTGCATAACTAGAAATTTCAAAACATTGTTAACTTTTCACCTGTTCCAAAGTCTACCCCCTATTCCCAAGTTGAGAACGGTGGAAAACAATGGATGTCAGAGACCTATACGTATGATTGTTGCAGTCTACACTCACGCAAATCTATCATGTCTTAATAATCACTCTCTAATTATTTTGTCTTTATTCCTGTTGCAGGCAATTCGATCTTTATCACTGAAAAAGACTCGATATCGCAGTGTCCTCTGGACGCCACCTACCTCAACGTCCATGGAGGACAATGAGGAAAAGCCCTACAGCATCCGTGAGTCCTCGTCAGATGAGTCCTCTTCGTCAGCGACATCATCGCCAACTTCTTCTGATGATGACAGTGATGATGGTAGAATTGCTAAGGTAAGTATAATATCAGGAATGAAAATGAAAGCAGATAATTGAAATGTAAAAAGATTGTAACATTTAAATTTTAATTTCAGAATAGTTCATACAACGTTGCGGTGGAAGATGGATCTGATCATGAGATCGTCATGACTCCTAAGGTAAGATAGCTTTCAAACACTATAAAACATGTTTACATTATTTAAATATTATTATATTGTTAACTCTACAAACATTATTAACTTCTTTCCCATATAATGATGTATGGATAATACAATTATTTTCTATTCTCATTACAGGATACAGCGGTCTGCGCATCACAGGAGGAAGTCTCCTTCTCCAACATCCGATCGTCTCCAACCTGCAGCGTCCGCTTCCCCTTCACTCCTATACTGGAGTATAGGGGTGCATCACCACCGCCCACAGCACAACCACCTACCCCGGGGACTGCCCCTCCTACGACTTCCCACGATCCTACTCCTCCTACTACACCATCACCTACGACTTCCCATGATCCTACTCCGCCTGCTCCCCCTACGATCTCCAATACTACTGTCCACGCTCCTGTGCCTGCTGCTTCCATAATGCTACGAACCAAGGAGTATAATGTCGATTTAGATGAATCTATTGACAGTAGTGAGTTGAGGCGCTGTGAGGATCGACTGCGACTCGCTGAGGAAAGGGAAGCAAAGTTGAGGAATGAGAATCGGGATTTAATCCAATCTGTCCGAAATTTGACGCAGTCAAACTTGCAGATGGCATCGCTGCTTTCACGAGGTAACAAGCCTTTCGAAGAAGAGACATTGATGCATTTTGAGTTGTCAAATTCGAACATTGAAAAGGTGAGGCTGACTCACATAGAAGACAGGGGTGCTTGCTCTTCACAGTGTCAGCACATCAAGATGTGCCACAGTGGCATTGTAAAATGTATAAAAATGTAATGTACCTTGCTTTTTTCTTTGGAAAATGAAAATTGTTGTAAATCCTGATTTTTTTCCTTTACATCTCAATTCTATTGGGTGGTAATAGAATGATGAAAATATATAAGGACTATCAAAATTATAATCCTCATCATTTACTATTAAGAATGGTTGTCTGTTCCAAGTGTGGAAAATCTTTTACTCTTTATGGCAATTTGCAACGTCATGAAAAATTTTGTAAGTTGGGGATAACATATCAGTGTAGCAAGTGTCCATATCAAACGAATAGGAAGGATAACCTAAAGCGACAACATCTAGTTTGCAATTTAAGTTCAAATTCTCAAAATATGTCAGTTGATAATCAAGTAGAATTACAAAATAATCACATCTCCAGATCTAGTATTGTTGAACCAACGTCTAGACATACGTCAACCAGCGCTTCAAATAATACCTTGATGCAATGTTGCCACCGTTGTGGCAAAAACTATAATTCTGTTAGCAAATTTCGTCAGCATATGAATGTACATAATACAAAAAGTGAGATCAATATTCATAATAATCACGGAACTCTAAATCTCAGTGAAAGCGCACTTAACGGTCACGCTCGTGTATATGACATCACACCATCGACACATACAATCGACATTAATTCTTTTTTATTGAGTATGCGATCTATATTAGGGAACTTAGTGTCAAACCTTCTAGAACAATTTCAACTACGTGGCTGTCTAATTGCACAAATTCGTTATGTGCGATCAAATCCTCAAGAAGATGAAACGTTTCTCGCACACTTTACATCATCATCCACAAACTATATTTATGACTATGATACCTGGTTCCAAGATAATGCGAATAGTCTTTCAAGTCATATTGAAGCATTTACAAATAAGGGGAGCAACTGGGTTGTAGATGAAACATTAAATATTGAATTCAATGTAATTACCAGTCCACTACTATCCGGTGGACAAACATTAACTCTACCAAAGAGCTTGAAAGATTCTAAGGCTGTAATCAATGTACACTCGAATGCAAATGACTGCTTCAAGTAATCAGTTTTGATCAATACTACATTATGATGAAGTACTTCACTCGAGGAATGAGATGAAATCATATAGCAAGTGGACATCTGATCTGCATATGGATGGCATTGCCACACCAGTATCAATTAAAGATATTCCTAGGTTTGAGAAGAATAATGACATTAAAATTAACATTCACTTTTATGAAAACGGACTCAAAGGTGTTCGTTATAGTAGCAACTTCATTGGTAAACGAACTGTCAATATACTGTTAATTGTTAACAATGAACGCGCACATTATTGTGGAATCAGAAAGATATCGAGACTATATAGGAAAATTAATAAAAGATTTAAACATTACTGTGATCGATGCACCCAATCGTTTACATAAAAGACAAGTCTTGACCGACAGTATCAATTTTGTGTTCGAGGAAAAGCGCAAATAGAAAAAATGCCTAAACAACTAGAGGTAAGTACAAGTAGCATGGAATATCATCTAAGTCCGCCTTTAGTTATTTATGCAGATATAGAGTGCTACATCGATAATAAAATGCATAAACCTGCAGCAGTTGGAGTTTATCATGTTTGGCACAACGCTCTCCAATCAAAACTTGATGACGAATATTATGTCTTTAAAGGAGAAAATTGTATTATGAACTTCCTAAATCACCTAGAAAATGTAGCTCAAAATTTCTATGACAATCAGCGTGCAATAAGTAGACAACCGATGTCTCTATCCCATGATGAAGAAGAAAAACACAAAAGCGCAGAGTTGCAGTAAATGTAAATCTAAATTCAGTGATGATTGTGTCAAAACGAGAGATCATGATCATATAACAGGAAAATATAGACAAACATTATGTAGCAAATGCAACCTTCGATTGAAACTGAATAGGCGGGAACTGCCCATATTTTTCCACAACTTCAAGAATTATGACAGTCACACCGTTTGCTACAAAGCAATTGGAAAGAAGAAACCATGGAAATTAGAAGTGGTAGCAGCCACAGCTGAAAAATACATAACTTTATCCACTAGTGTACCTGTGAACGAGTACAATGGAAAAACAATATATTTTAAATTAAAGTTCTTGGATTCTTATCAATTTTTAAGTGCATCACTAAGTGAATTAGCAAAAGGATTACAAGTGTATAAGCATGTAGAAAAATTAAAAAACGAATTTCCACTGATTAATGATGACATCCTATATCAAAAGGGAGTGTTTCCCTACTCTTATTTCAAAAGTCTAAATACATCGTTGGAAAATAGTTAACCACCACAATGTGAATTCTATAATGATCTCACACGACAGCATTGTTCAGACAAAGAATATGAACACGCTTGTAATGCGTGGATCGCTTTCAGTTGTTCCAACTTTGACGATTGCGTGCTTGCATATCTCAAATTAGATGTGTTATTGCTGGCAGATATTTTTGAAGTCTTTAGATCATTGAGTCAAAATGAAGATGAGGTGGATCCTGTGCATTTTGTCAGCCTTCCACACCTTAGCTTAACTTCAGCTTTGAGTTTTGCTTCATCTGATCCACCACACTACATACAAGATGAAAACATGTACAATCTATTTGAAAGAGGAATAAGGGGAGGTATGACATTTATAAATATTCACCGAGCACGTGCACGCATTTCGGAATTACAAAATGATACAAATGAAAGCCGTCACTTATCCTACATAGATGTCAACAACCTTTACGGCTCGTCACTCAGCAAGCGTCTACCACATTCAAATTTCAAATGGTTGAATGAAGATGAAATGGGCTACTTTTCAAACGAAGTTAACATTCAAGCCATAGATGATGATAGTGAAATCGGGCATATTTTTGATTTAGATTTGGAATATCCTGCAAGCATGCATGATGGCACTGCCGATTTTCCATTGGCGCCGGAAATGCAGATGATAGAGCAAAAAATGTTTTCAAGTTATATGAAAGACTTGTATAAAAAAGTAAGACCAAATACTAACTTTTCTTCAACTAAGAAACTGTTGCTGCACCAATTGGATAGGGAAAGTTATGTTGTACACTATTCAATATAAAAATTTTATTTATTTATGGGCATGAAAGTCAAAAAAGTTCATAGCGGTGTAAAGTTCACTCAAAAGTCCTGGTTAAGAACGTTCATTGACATGAATTCCCAAAAGAGAGCTCAGTCAAGAACTGATTTTGAAAAGTTATTTTACAAGTTGAAGAATAACTCTTTATATGGCAAGACAATGGAAAATGTAAGACGGAGAAAATTCAAATTAGTTAATAGTGTTGAGCAATGTCAAAAATTATCAAATCATCCACTCTATGTTCAGCATAAGATCTTGGATGAAGATCTAGTTGGCATGGAAATGTACAAGCCTTCAATAATGTTGAATAAATTAATTTATGTTGGTCAAGCAGTTCTTGATTATAGCAAGTTGGAAATGCATCAACTATTTTACAATGATTTAAAAAGATGTCTACTGATAAATAGAACGCGACTTTGTGGCGGTGACACTGACCGTTTTTTTCTTTGTTTATACACCTCATCTTCTGTCCGTCTGAAGGACATACTTCCATACTTTGGTGAAAAATTTGACTCTTCAAACTATGATGTACATCACCGACTATACTCAACTACAAACAGAGCTAGGTTGGGCTGTTTTAAGGATGAGTGTGCGGGAAAGTTGCTTGAGGAAATGATCTTATTAAAACCGAAAATGTATTCGATGAAATATCTAGATTCATCTTACCACAGCATCAAACGTGCAAAAGGAGTGCAGAGAGCTGCAGTTAAAAAACTACAACATAATGATTATAGGACTGTGTACTACAGTGAAATGGATACAAGTGAAGAAATGACAGTAATTAACTCGAAAAACTACTTAGTTACTACAAAATCATTTAGGAAGCGAGGACTTTCACTCTGGGAGGATAAGCGCTGTTGGTTAAATAAAAATTTGTCACTACCATATGGACACTATAGCTTGGGACTTCCCCCACCTTCAAAAAGGAGAATCCTTCCTGCTATAGGTGATGTAGAATAAGTCTAAATTGATTCAATAAGGTAATTTACAAGTAAACTAACCAATCGTCACATCTTCCTGCTTAGTTATGCTTACTAATATATAGGTAGTCTAAACACAAAATGAAATTTCTACATCTTTCCGATGTGTAGAAATTATTACTAAAATATAGTTCGTCTTATTATGAATTTAAGACATAGCACTCAACATCATTCCGATATGTTGAAATGTGAAATAGCAAACTTTATGCAAACAGATGAATTAGGTTTATATTTGAAAACATGCCTCATTACACTAGAATATGGAAACTAAACGACTTACAAAGCGTTCACATAACAAATTCTAAGAAAGTAGTCTTTCGTCACTCAATAGCAAATAGTGGTGGAAGACATCGTGGCGTTTGCATTAGCCTTGACGCATTATCTTTACAGAAAGACTTCGCTGATCTGATTGACAACCACAAGACTCGACTGAAGATTCCCCTCGATCAAAAGGTGTGGATGAAGTGTGACTCTACCGTCAAGCTGTACGGCTGTTCACCAAAGAGGGAAGGTGTTGACTATCGATTCTTCCGTTTCAGTGACGTCACATGGAGAAACTCTACAAAGGAGATACTACCACACATGATTTCATTCATCAAGGAAAAAAAACTCAAAACTCAATCTTCAAGAGATCGAGCGGAACATTCCCAACCGAAAGCAATGGTTATTAATAAAACACAAAATGAAGCCAACAACGAACCTGCATCTGGGAAGACCCTCAATGTTAACATGGAGGATGCAGAGGAAGGATAAATATGTGACTATCCTATTCTTTCCAAATGGAACAATTCAGTGCGTTGGTGGCTTCACTGATGGTGATCTACCATATCTACATTCTACGTTGGAAAATTTACTTAGAGACTCATTATCTGAATGGATAAGGAAGACAATGACTGTGCTATGTGAATTGAACTATCATTATGACTTTCGTAAAGTCACATCATCACATAATCCCACTTATGAAGTGGAACTATTTCCAGCAGCACAGATGACTAACTGGCACCCATATCATGTTCATGTGTTCCATAATGGAAAGGTTGTGATAACCGGCATTAAAGACCTAAATGATGTTCCTCCCATCCTATGTGATTTGAGAAAAATATTTGTGAAATCTACATTGTAGCTATGTAAATATTTAGAAAGAACTGTACATTTGTAAATACAAATTGAAATGTAAACGTGTTTTGCTTTCCCTCTAAACCCAACGATTTGGAACATAAAAACAAGGACATTTACATATAAAATAAAGCTTTATTACAAAACAGTTTCAATATACTTTGCAAGAATTACATCATTTTTATAGCAGTCTTTCGAAAAAAGTTGTAAAACACTTTTACAGTCATTCTTCAATGGTCTCTCGTTGACGAAATATAGCACATAACCGCCACACATGAGAGATACATTGCTTTGGAGTGGAAACGATGTAACTTTCTTAATCGTCCAGGAGAACCTACTCATCCATAAAGCAATGTCATGTAAGCGAGGTTGATTAAGACAGTCAAAATATTCGGCCACTTTATAACGATTAATGCACACTGCAACCCAATGTCTGCCAGGAAGATTGTTGCTATCTGTATTGATGATAAGCGAACAAGGATAGAAAGGAATTGAATTAGGTAAATTATCTCTAGAAAATACATCAAGAAATATTGTCTTGGAGTAGGGATGAGCATTCCCCATTTTCCTCAAGATTTCGATGTTGCTTAGGTTACTCATCTCTGATAGCTGACAGTTACGTTTCGCATTCTCGTTATTTCAACTTTGCTATCATAGATAGCATAAATGAGGCAAGTAATTGTTTTCTTCAAAGGTGACTCAAATGATACCTCTAGTGGTAGATTTCCAGGCTTTGTAACTCCTACGCTTTCACCACCTAGATCTGCATCTGCTGTGAGATTGTATAAAATGAAGAAGTAACCATTCTTGTACATATCCATTGTAATTCCATTTGAATCATCTGTGTTAAACATGTTAAGTGCAGTGAAAGTAGAACCATATTCACATGCAAATTTACCCTCTTTAAAATTAGGCTCATAAGCTTTGCAAGCAACAAATTTTCCATCTTGATAGAGTGTTAGTTTACTAACGTTAAAGTGTTGGAAATGGAATGGATTCTTTTCAAAAGCACCAATAAATGACTCATGTTCCACAAATGTGATATACACCGCCTTTGGCATCGCAGTGGGAAAAAGATTTGGGTAGGCATGAGAGGATGATCCCGCACCAATTGTGAAGTTTGTTGACACACTGTGATTAACTGGGTATATTGCATTGCTTTCCTCAATCCTGTCGCGTGCTCGTTGATGACTGACGGGTTCATTGTTACTCTCCTTACATTGAGCACGGCACTACTTATGTTAATTTGATAGTTTGTAGCTCAAAAAAGCCATTAACGCGAACTCAGGATTTGCACGAATAAATTTTATTTGCATTTTAACCTGTGTAAAACCCATTTTAATCTGCTGTCAATTCCATTCGTTTTTTTAAACCTCCATTTGAAACCTCATCAAATTTCCCTTGCTGATCATCATACCAGCCGGCAACTTGCAAGTGTGACTGTTTAGCTTGCTTCTGAAATTGCGTCATTGTATTTATGTATGCTCCATAGGGATATGCTCGATCCCCTCCTTCAATCTGTTTGTCATTCAATATTAAATACACATCTGAGAATAGACTGTCAATAGGAAGATTTGTCAATCCCACTTTATCCTTGGTTGAATCAATATTGGTACCATCAGTCTTCTTAATTTGTATACACAATTCTAAATCAATGGATTGACAGTCAATATAATCTTAAGGATTGGCAGGTATATCAAACTGAATAGGCTGTTGGTTACCATCAATATTTGTTGTGGGGACTATGTCTACAATAGTTGAGGAAATAATGTCAGTTTGATGAGGCGGTGAATCAAATAAACACAAAGCCGAATTGATACTCTGCATCGTATTAGCTCTACAAATATGTTGTCTTCCTTCGTTTTGACTTGTTTCCAGTCGCTGTGGAATTTCGTTTGCGCTTTCTTGCTTTCACACGACGTCTTGATTTAGAACGTGCTGCTCTGGTGGACTTTTTACTTTTCCTACGCCTTTGCTTAGTAACTCGGTCTGATCCAACTTGTCTTGACTTCCTACGTTTCTTCCGAACTGTACGTCTCGTCTTTGATAAATCATCTAATGCGTCTATGGCAGATTGCTGTGCGCGCAATTTCATAGATTCACCGATATCCTCCCCTTGAAGTGCATCAGCTGCAACATTTGCACCAAAGTCCAAAGCTCTGTTTCCAACCCGCTTCATGAATGGTACGCCATACGTTTTGAGTGTTGGGAGAACCACACGCCTTAGTGCACCGAATATGCCTCCTCCAACTTGTCGTCTACTTCTAGCAAACACGGGATAGCCGCTCCGATAGGATGGACCACTGTAAATGCCTGACATTATGTCCTGTGGATAATAATAGATCCTACAATAGCGTAAAGGCTTATTCTCGTGTCCTGATGTGTAGTGCTAAAACAGTACCACCACCACAGAATGGTACTACTTCACCTGTGTCATCATGAATTGATATGTCAATTCTATTGATGAAATTTCTGCTCATTGGTACATACATCGTGTTAATAAATTCTCGATTGATTAGTTGCTTCCTCACGGATGAGAGCGGAAATGTGCGCAAAAGTGGGGCTTCAATGTCACCAACCCTTGCATATTCAAAAATGTTACAATAGACGTACAAGTTGCTTATATCCCGCTCAAATTATGGTGTTGTATCGCCTATTGATGTACCTTCATAAAAAGTTGATTTTGAGAATCCTAATGTGGTCGTTAACATGCTATCCAGTTTGATAAGAGAGTTCTTCCCTACATTTAGAATAATGCGTTTCTTATGTGGGTCATAAGAAAAGTGATATTCATCTGCATCAAGGTAATCTACACCAAACTCATTTAACTTTGTGCACAATTTAGATGGCGTTTTCAAGCTTTCAATGTTCAAATTAATTCATTTTACCAGTTCACTAGAAGTAGTCAATTCATCTTCCACAATGTCTTCGCTGTATACGTGGATATCCCATGAAACGCTTGTTGATGCTTTGAGTTTAGAAGAGGATAATTGAACCTTGTATCTATCATTTAATTCTGTCAGCAGTGGTGCGCCTTCAAGGCCTTTAAACATCCGAAACATTTCAGATCTGAATTCAATGACAGCAGACTCAGACCTTTCCAATGGTGTCTTTTTAGTAAAAACAAGAAATTCTGCCTCCGTTTCAACAGTAAATAAAGTTACTTTCTTTTTCTTATATTCACAAGTCATTAACGTTTCTGGCACTGATCCTTGAATCTTTCTTGCAACGTCTTCAACACTTCTAATAACTTCAAATTGATTCTTCACGCGGATGCTCCTTTTTTGCAATGCATACAATGGTACGATTCTATACATCGAAAATCAGTGACTTTCCTCTCAGAATTCCGCCCACGTCCATTGTACCAATACCTTGATGAGAATGTTGTTCTGGAGTACCCTAAGGTATGACTCAAATCCTTACCCAATACAAGAAGAACATGCTTCCCTTCCTTCAACAATTTTGTTGACCCCTTTATGACTGGTCTGTAGAATTTATTCAAAGTCAGCTTAAAGGGATCATTTATTCGTTGAAACATTCTACCGATTTCCTTTTCTGTGTCTTGCAAGCTGATAGTGGGAACTTTAGAATCAAAAGTGGACGTTGCAAATGCCTTTTGAATTTTATCATGTTTTTTGGACAGATGGTAGAGATGTTGAAAAAGGATGTAAGGTTAGATGATGAAAAGCCAATGTACCATGTAGACTATTGTGAAATATGCGAAAGCAATCATCCTTCTCTCGCACTTCTTTGTGTAATTCAAAATAGTTTTTTTTTAGCAAACTGATATCGTTGTAATAAGTAATTTCAGTTAGAGCAACTTCATGGGATCCATGCAGAGTAACTGGATTAGCAAATTCAATAGAGTATTGAGATGGTCTGTTGCCTGGGAATATCTTTGGGTTGCTATTGCTTGGAAGAATGATGTTGAAGTTAGTAGACATGTTGAACTCATGTATGGAAGAAGTCACATGTGATATTAGCTTAAAGGCTACGGGTGTCTCCCACCCCCACATTTTGCAGATCCTGGTGTGTTATCCAGCTATTAAATGAATCAGGATACCCTTTCCATTTAACTAGATATTTCCTTTGATTGCCATGACCTTTCTTCCTAATTATTTTATCAATCATATAAACCTCATCACTTCTGTCTACTACTTGCAATTCATATGAGTAAAATTTTTCGTCAATTGGATTACCATGGTAATCAATCAATTTGTACATGATGAGTCTAAATTGTCTATTCACTTCATCTGCAAAAAAATCTTCTTCCGTCCAATTAGGTAGATAGCCCTTCTCAAATGTAGACTTAACCTTCGAAATCCGAACTCTATCACCAACATTTATTTTCTTTTCATTGGAAATGTTTTTCGCTTTCTTATCATACAATCGAAGCCATACATCCATCGCATTATCTGGGGTAACATCAATTGGTCGCATCTTAATAATACGATGATAGCTTTCACTGTAATTCTGAACAAATTTCTGCAACTCACCTAGCCAAACATGTGTATTTTTTGCAGTAAAATAGCGCCATATTTTTCGTTTTCAATGTGCGATTGAACCTCTCAACCATGGCAGCTTTATAAGCACTTTTGACGCCAAACAATTCTACATTATGATTTTTAAGGAGACTTCGAACATGAGAGTTCTCGAATTCCTTGCCTTGATCGGTCTGTATTCTTTGTGGAACACGGCCCTAATCGAAAATACTCTGAAAAGCCGCTTCAACTTCTGGTCCTCGTCTTGATTTCAGCGAACGTGCCCAAGCATAGCGAGATAAAATATCTATTACGGCTAACATGTATTTATAGCCATCATTGTACTGTGATATCTGTTGCATGTCAGCCAAGTCCGCTTGCCATTGATTATCGATATTGTTAACAACATATTTTCTCGTTGGAAATCGCTTTCTCGCATTTTTGTGAAGAGTGTAAATCGGGTGACTCCTTAACCACTTCTTGACTGTCTCTATTCCCACACCTGCTGCACGAGCTAAAACCTCCGGACGACTGAAACTTGCGGGGTGATTTAAGTCGTAATAAATCTCCCTCAGCTTCACGGCTGTACTCATCGTCTTTGTTCTGATTTCCACGCGTATTACTCGCACAGCAACTGCCAACACAATTGATATCAACCTCTATGCCCTCTTCTCCTTTACCTTCGAGCGAAGATTTCAAACAGCAGCAACATTTTTGTAGCGACATGATATGAGAGAAGCAAAGCTTAATTCATATTTGCTTAACATTTACTATAATCCTTCCCAACACGCATTGAGCGCCTAGTAGCTCTTTTTGGTTGAAGATCACCGGGATCATGAAGCTCTCGCTTGACCGCCATCGTGGATGTTTTACTTTTTGATCCATCTTGTAAGTGACCCTTGTCCAACTCATTCACAGTCGGTCCTCCAATAATATTGTGAGGTACATTTTGATCAGATAAAATTTTCTGAAAATATGACCACCCTTGTGGTGCACCTAGTTTTCGCCTTACATCTCTGACAGCATATTGTAGAAGGTCATCTATGTGACTATTTCTAATAATATCACCAGTTGTTTCATCTATTATCTCCCCTCTCTCATTGAACTTCACATGTGGATCAATGAAGTCAAATAATCGCTCAGCGCGCACACGATATGGTCGAGGTGTTGACAAGGTTATAAATCGACGCAACTTGTCACGAATCTGTCGCCTCTCATAAATGTTTTCAGCTGCTAACTGGATCCTTAATCTTCTGAATTTCCATATCCTTTAGTGTTGGTTCCTTAAGTTGATTCGTAATAGGTTGATCTATATTTTTGACTTCCTGTGCACTTTGTAATGTAGTCAATTGTACATACTCCTCTTGAGGAATGACTACCATCTTTGAATACGACATGTCTAAAATAATAAGGCAACAAAGTACATTGCTTAAAACTAACTGTGAACCGAGAAAACTGTCATTGGTTCAACGGAATTAGGTATGATATTAGTTCGAAATCGAAGTCGTTCCGGACATTCCTGGGTTAGATCAATAAATAGATAGCCATGAGGTTTCTTTGTTACATCTTCATATATTTTTGAAAGAACTTTAGATTGTTGAGGTAATATCTGTCTACTGAGATGATGTCTCTGACTGCTGTCTCTTGGATTTTTAAATATTGCCAAATAATGTGTATTCAAACTCCTAGTTCTTTGCTCTTTCCCTCCATCAAACATGTTTTGGGTGATATAGATTATGAAGGCTTCCCTATGATGTGCTGTCTGAATAAACATTTCAGTTACATCTTTCGATGATTTGCTTTCACGCAATAGATCATCTAGCACAATTAAGTCACCTGCTTTGATGTCTTCAGCTGTCGGTAACCCTTGCTTCACATCATAACCTTTCTAACGAAGTGCAGAATGCAACTGTGGTTGAAATATACCATAATACCATATACCATCTTTTAATTTCTTTATTAAACATCTCATTTCTAAATTGTAGTAATTGAGTTACAAAAGTAGTTTTACCGGACTGACTTGGACCGGCCACACACATTGTACGATCAGTGAATAGGCGAAAATCTGTCATTCTGAAATTTCAAAAGCTTTAAAGACTAGCACCCACAAGTTTGCTTAGAATAAAACAAGTCATGTTCCATAACAACTTTATTTACATTTAGAAACTTTCATTTTATATTCACAGCATTTGTGCTTCCTCATCAATGTCAGCATTAAAATAACTTTTCGCGTCAATTTGAGCATCTTGGCGCCTCAATTTCAACTTAGCACTCCCTTCCTTTGATTTTCGTCCCCGCTTTTTGCATTCTTCAACATCCTTCCCATCTTTTGAACTAGGTTTATCGATGATGATTAGGCACTTATCAATTGGCATTGGCTCATAAACCAACTGTAGAACTTTCATTTGTAACGATGCCACTTTTCCGGTTGACCCGTGAGCATCAATGTATAGTCCGTTAACGTGTATTAAACCCATGTATCGTCCGCGCTTCAGATCATCACACTCCATTGTATTTCCAAGTAGATCGAATGCTTGAAAGTGATCGGACAATTTCAGGAATAGTGTATCGAACTCGGGTAATTCCTTATAGCCAATTCCTTCCTCTAACGCCTTCCTCCAATGTGCAGGAGCACTTTCGGGCAACTCAACGCATTCCTTCGCCAAAGAGTCGATGGTTTAAGTATCATCTGCTGCCATTTCGGAAAGGTCACTCGCATTGTCTCATGTTGCCATATCCAGATGAAGACATACCATTACTGTGGAAAAATGGAACTTGAAGGTAGAAACCATCGTCACCATAGCTCAACATTTGGAAGTAAAAGGTATTTCCAATCCCTTGAACCTTCCTTGTCGGTCGGAATTTTAAGAGATCACGTTCAAATGAGTCGCTCTCCTCTCTTACTATATACATTTTTTGAGACATATTTCAAAGTTATACCTATTCGGAGCTTTTCAACCACCTTTGAAGAGTACAAGCGCGTCTCTCTTATATACATATTCACATGAGTCATCAACGATGACGTGTCAATCCATGATTCGTCGTCTACAGCAACACTGCGGCACCTGCTACAACTTTCCCTAGTGGACTGTTGAGTACATTGTAAATGCTGTTTCCAATATCATTCAACATATTCAAAAACCCACCACCTCCACGCTGAACTAAGTTCCGACTTTTGGTATCACTGCTTCTTGGATTTGAAATTTTTTATTGTTGTTCAGAGAATCAGCACTCAATTGGGAGGCATTTGTGTATTGCAAAAGCCAAATCACGGATGAAATCATCACTTGAGTTTTGAATTAATTTGCACTTAACTTTATTATTTCGCATGCTGTTTAACTTTCGCAACGCCTTCTTAAACTGACTTGAAGGTTTAAAAGAACCATTCTTCCGAGAAAGAGATGCCTTTCTTTTTGCAGTCATTTTTATTATGATAAAAGCAGAGCATTTATGAAAATATACATTTTTGCTTAGTTCCATACAACAAAGTCAAACGGTAACAGATGGTAGGTCATAGTCATCAACATCACTCAAGGTCTGAGTCGTTGCAGTTATAAGCTGTTCTATATCACACATTTAATCCTTTGATAGAGGACAGCATGAACAGCATGGTTTTGAAGCGAAGACTTTTAAAAGATTAGCATAGTATGCTCCGAACTTGATTATATCCCGCTCATCTTGCACTGCCACGTTGACACTCATCGACGGGGGTCCGGCAAACATGTCCACTTTGAATTTGCCACCATTTTCCTCATAGTGGCTAAATGTGATTATATCATGCAAGCAAGTCTTCAATTTCCGTGTTCTCATTTCACAATAGCAACGAGAACTCCGTGGAATAGATTCCGTCAAACTCAGAGGTTTGAACACTTCATCGAGCCAAAATCTTACTACTCGCGTAAGGGCATTGGTCAATGTCCTCATAAAGAGTTACTGAAGTTCAATATCATCTTCACGATGGCAGAATGCGACAATATCCTCCATCAGATCTATAAGATCAGCTTTGTAACCAATAACATCATTTGCAGAGTAGAAAATCTTGCTAGTAAACAGATTGTCTTTGTGAATAATTGAAACAGGAATGATTGTGGTAAATGGTATGTTTTTTAATGTCTACAATCCTCAACAAGTATGATTGAAATGGAAGTGTGAAAACCTTATATACAAAAGCTGCACAATAGCAACCAATCACAGACACACATGATGACTCATCATGAACGATATACATTGACTGTTGAAATTATTTCTCCATCACAAGGGACAAAATATAGTTTCCAAGGGTACATACACGTAACATGTAGAACACATAACAAAATGAGAACATGGAAACAAGAGAAGGGATCTTTCCCGTTCAAAACACCTAATACAGTTCCGTTCACATAATAATTTAAACGTCTCTATTTCTAATTTCTTTCTGAAGTCACTTTCATTGATAGAGCATTTCGATAAATCAGTTGAAGGTTTCACTTCTTTTATCTCCGTTTCAGATAGTTCCAATTTCATCCTCCTAATTTCACTGTCTTTGAAATGTAGCATTGAGAAATCCTCTATCCAACTACGATCCAAATTATAATTCATGGCATGCTCATCCAGATCCATTAGTCGTTCAACTAAATCGCCAGCTTTGATATTTTCATCTAGATTTGTAACAGTTTCTATAGCCTTTAGCGAATAACCAAGGTCTCTTGCAACAATCCATGAAATTGGAAAACTAACCATCAAGCAACTTCCACGTATTTATAACTTAACCTAGTTATGAAAATAAATAAAATTATCATCATAGTCACAATGGTCGCAATTGTCGCATTTGAGCAAGCAGTCTCAAAACAAACAACTATCTATTCAAGTTCCGAAATAAATGTTCGCATCCCTGTTCTAATTCACTCACTTTAATTCAATCTCGGAACAGGCTGTTACAACCCCAGTATATAATTCATTGTACCGAACCTCGAAACATGAACTCAATTCAAATCCCAATCGGAACGCGGTTCCTATTCACATGATTGGAACGCGGTTCGAATTCAAATGTTCATATTTACATGTTTGGAACGCCGCCATGTTCGCTTCCTCGTTTAAATCCTCACTTTCTGCGTTCACATTATTAACTACTCACATTGTAAGGTATTGAACTTCCATTTCATGAAAGCCTAATGCTAAGCAATCGGTCGTTGAACTCGATATAAGTAAGGATGAGGTCATAAATTTAGTTGGGAAACCAAGTACAGAAAATGGAAATTATTTCAAAAAATTATTTTTAAAATAATTCCAATAAATAAATTATTAAAATATCTAAAAATTAAATAAAATAATTTATTTAAAAAATAAAATACGAGGCATATGAAATAATTACCATCCTCTGAATTTAGTTTCCCAACTAAATCTACAAATGAGTGAATAACCAAGGCATCTTCAATACTTTAGGAATGAGGTTATTCTTTCTCTTGATAAAAAATCATTCAGTTCTCCATAAAAGCGAATTGGATTTTGCAGTAGTTGGTTTTCCATATTTTCATCTAGTTTTCCAAAACAGCAATTTTGGGTTTTCAGCAACTGGTTTTCGGGTAAGCCAATATGCTTTCCTTTCGGTAAAGACCGAAAGCCGAAATTGGATTTTTATTGTTCTAGTGCAATATTGAATAGCTGCAAAATGCAGACGACTTTGTAATCGTCTGATTATGGCTTGAAGAAAAATCTACCTTATCCAACACAGGCCACACATACGGTTTGAGATGAGATTTTCTATCCGTGAACAAATTCTTTATGATGTTGAATGCCTCCTTAGCCAGTGCTTTTCTCCTGGGGATTTCCTTTCTGCTGCGACTGTCTGAAGTTATCAATGGATTGGCTTTCTTTGCGCTGAAACTGAGCCCAAGCTTATCACTTCCAGTCAAGACTACACCGAAAAGTCGTTGCATGCCTTCAGCAGAAGTAGCCATTAGGACGGTATCGCCTGCATACCGAACATTGTCTATCACTTTCCCGTTTACTTTGACACCTTCAGGTACTTCTTCCACTTCTCTCATAATCATTTCGCTGTATAAATTAAACACGTCAGGCGACATGACGCATCCTTGTCGAACTCCTCGCTTGATTTCTACCCAGGATGTAGTTCCTCCTTCTAGTCGCACAGCTGCCTTCTGGTTTTTGTACAGATTTCTGATGATCCTGAAGTCTTTGTTGTCAATCTCGATCCTCCTTAGCATTTTGAGAAGCTCCCTATGACAAACTTTATCGAACGCATTTTTGATAGTCGATGAAAGCAAAATCAATTGTCTGTTGGTATTGGATGGCACGTTCGCCAATCATACGCAAGTTAAAAAAATGGTATTGCTTGTACCTCGGTCTTTCATAAATCCATATTGGCATCTCTGCATTTTCGTTAAATTCTCTGCAGCACTATCTTCAGCAGCGTTTTGAGTTTGTGACTCATCATACTTATGGTTCGATGATTGGAGCACTCCAACGTCCCAGGTGACAATAAATATTTCTAATTATTGTGTTGATTATGTCTAATATGTATACAAGATGAAATGTCGTGAATATATGATGAATTACAAAAACAAGTTCGTGATAATCTTTTCGAGTCTCAGACTATTTCCTGTCGGTTAAGTGTCAGGGAGGGGGACCATAAGATCTCGAATCTAGCTCATTAAATTCCGTGTCACAGTCGGATAGACGCAATTCACGTATACGTTCTACGATGATGATGCTCATTTTGTACTCTGAGTTGGCCTTGTTACTATGTATAAATATCATTTCAAAATTCAAACAAGCTCCTTTGGTAGTCACATGACAATTGTTGAAATGATGGTACAAATTTCATGAGGTCGTAAGAGTGCAAACTTTCGTTGTGGTCTTTTCTCGCAAGGGCAATCAAATGAATTGATCATGTCACTTAGATAGCATTTCATAACAGTCTTGCAAATACAGAACTAAAGTTTATGCGAATTCTGCATTATTTAACATTCAGAAGTACATTTAGTAGAATAACTTTGAGTAAAAGTAATCAGAAATACCTTCTGAAATCATGGATACATCAAAAGTATGTTTCGAATATCACTTGGAGAAACTTGTAAGCCATAAATGCAGCAGCTAAAAAATAGAGAATGTTGGAAAAGTTTATTTTGGCACTTTATTTTCATTTCTCGGGAACCTCATGCGTTCGTAATACAGTGTTTATGGGTCATCTCCGCCCACACTTTCAAATTTGTCTACAATCTGCGCACACCAAAATTTGTACAAATTGGAGTACTTCTTGAATAGGAGACGACAACGTGAAGTGTAGTGACGTCAGCAGCTTGATCTGTTCGGCGCATCATTGTTACTCGTTGGTGTATTTTCATGGTTCGTACGTATACGGTTAATTATTATTCGTGGAAAATGAAAAGGTAGAAACCTATGTTCGACGTAAATTTTAATTAATTTCTTTTTGCTTTTTAGCAATTTTAAATAGAAAATTGCGTCGAACAAAAGGAGTGGTTCTACTTTTTCTTTTTCCACGCGTGTATTATTGTCTCTCTGTCTTCGTCTCACCGCTGCCATTCAAAATCTTTCCACGACCAATACCCTACCACACTTTCTTTAAGTTATTGGCATAAGGGATGTGGCCTGGTCATTATCACTTCAAGAGTTGTCGCGAAATAACTTTATTGCCCTAGCACCATCTGCTCAAACGATGAGGTCAGACGAAGTCTGATCATATTGCTGACATTTCACGTTATCGTCTCTAAATCAAAAAGCAGCTGGCCGATCTGCATGAATTGTGGCATGCAGCTAGATAATGTCCTCACCTACGTGTACTTGAAATTTTGTGACAAATGATTCATTTTTACGGATTAAAGACAAATTTGAAAACTTGGAGGGGGAAGATAACCCATAAATAGTGGTACTCAGATGCCACGCAACAATTTTACCTCCCAGACAATGGCCCGAGGAAAATATAGGAAAAGTCACAGGTGTAAGAAGTATAAAGATGTCGTTCAATTGTTTCACAAAAAACCGAGAAGAGCCGAGTCGGTCAGCTGGAAGAAAATAGCCTGACAATCGCCTGCTATCATGAAAGTTCCTCATGATTCGTCTTTGATTCACTTGGTGGCTATGCTTCTTCTGTTGATTAATTGTGATTATCCACCGACTCCGGCGTCCAAAACATTCAATCGTTGCATTAAAGCTGCCAATTATCATGAGATAAACACTGAAATTGGCAGGTGATCATGAATGCGACGATAATAATTAATTGATATATCGTTTTCGTTAACATTATCATGATTTGATTTATGCGAATTATCTTTTCTAAAATTTGTTTAGGTTTATGAGATTGAAGCTGTATACTACATTATCCATACTCACCTTGAGTGTTACAAATTCATCAACATGACTTCCGACTTGCTCTAATACTGTGCACAGAGTGTTGAAATAATGCAACCAACTTGAATCCAAGTTCTGAAAAAATTGTAAAGAAAAAATCAAGCTACTTGCACATTGAAATGCGCTAATCGACCGTACAAATTAACGTTAAATGAATATTATCACATACTAACTTCATCATTCTTTTGACAACTTTCTGATATGACAAATACGTCAAGCGTTTTCAATGTAGGCATTAGCAAAATGTTTAGCAATCGATAGGGTTTATCATTTTGTCCTAGATACTGTAATTGATTGTTCCCATACTCGATTCAAGAGTTGACACTAAATAGGAAAGGAGGATGTAAAGCTTCTTAGTGATGTAATCTTTGCTGGGCGGTAGCCTATGTCCTTCCTCCCCCAATACCTCTTTCGCTTGCGGCCAGATTTAAGCCCCACACCTCCTGGTCACTAGCTAGATCATGTCATTAACCACTGATGCTATAATTTGGAAATTATAATATGATAACCAATATAGCTTATATCAAATTCATATGCTGCATCATATGGATCATCACATGGATGACTCATAAAATCATTGAAAGTGTGTTAAACGTAGGATACAAAACACTCAACAGAAAACGTACGGTACAAAACACAACATTTTCAGAAAAAAGCGCCCACTGAATAAATAGCACCACTTCACCAAGGAGAAGTTTCGTGGAATCATACTCTAACTTGCAACCAATCACATTTTTGCAACCAATAAAAATGGAGTCCTAGTCGATGTCAAAAATGTAGATGACTGTGCTGTTCAAAGAGACCACAGTTTCCCGCAAAGAAGAAATAAGTCTCTCCTGTTCACTTTTATTCTGCTGTTAGAGTATTGTGCTCCTGTTTGACCTTACGGTCTCAATATTGAAGAAATGAATCTATAGGAAGGGATCCAGAGTGGCAAAAATCATGCACAGAATTCCCCATAAAGAAAAAACTGCAGTTGTGAAAATCCGATCGAAAAACTCTGTGACACAGGTGAGAAACAACTTCTGCCCCTCCCCAAAGGGATTGCCCAAAAAGCAGGACGATTTAGAAAATTTTGTTTGGCTTCACCAGTAAAATTCTCAGAATTGCAGCCTTCATTTTATTGCAAAACTTCCAGCTTTGTTGAATAATTTTCGTAAATACACAAGATATCTCATTGCATGATGAAATGATAGGATGATGCGTGAGAGTTCTTGGCTACGGCAAAAGTTCTGTTGCTAACATGATTGAGTCTGCTTTGACCTCCATCTTACATGCCTTGAACTGCATGTACTTCTCACTGGTGTTGCACAGATCGAGTGAAAATGACATAGGTACATGCATCTTCATTTAGAAGAATGACGGAGTTCAACATGTGAACCGTGCAGACCGTGTGTTAACGATCCGAATTCTAACCCAAATTTCGGATCAGCTTCAGCTTTGCACAGCTGTGTGTGTCAATAAGCTTACACACGCATGCGATCTGAAACATTAAAGAATTGTGTAAATCGTACTGAATAGTTAAATTTTCATCAACATCAATGTATTTTCAATCAATTAAATTGATAAAATTATCTTCCAGTCACTGTTTTAAAGCTTGAGATTGAAAATGTGCCGAATTTTATAAGTTCTTAGTACTGTATCATATTTACCCAGAGAATAATGTCAGACTTGGATAAGCAAGAAATGTTGTCACGAAAATGACCACTATAGGGAAAAGCAAAGATCTGAGCACTAGGTTGAAACCAAACCCAGCAGAGGCCCATATTTGGAGCATAGTCCTGCATGGATATGAGGGCTAGACTTTGTGAAAGACGGGGAAGAAAATGATTGACACATTCAGCTGTGGTTACGTAGAAGATTGATTTGGGTTAGTTGGAGAGATCAGCAAGCGAATGAGTGGGTGAGGACGCAGGTAGGCATCGAGGAAGTCCATGGCATGTTGGAGGAAGTGATGAAGTGAAAGAAAAGGAAATACGATCATTGGAAGCGCTGAGGAGAAAGTGCTGTACTGATAGACAAAAATAGATGGAGAAGTATGTGCTGAAGAACAAAAAGGACGGATAAAGGATAGATAGCATCGACACAGCACGAAAGGCTGCCATTGAATGGAATACCTACGGCCCTCAACGGGCTATGACAGATGTTGGGAATACCTCCAAAGGAAGCCTATTCCACAACCTTGCTATCCTATGAAAGAAGGATCTTTTGAAATTTTCTGTGCGCCAACGAGGAATAGTGACAATGTATGTATTTGCGTAGTCACTTCCTCTCATGAATCTGGCAAAAAACGAGGACGTGAGGTAACAGAAGAAACCTCATCAGAACAAAGAAAAAGGAAAGACAGGAGACTGCTCTACGGTGTCCGAGTGATGCCAAATTTGAAGTGAGACCAGCATCATCTATCAGGTGAACTGCCTTGCGCTGAACACGATCAATGATATCTAAGCTACTCTGAGGTCCTGATGACTAAATGTGTGAGCAGAACTCCATCAAAGGAAGAACCTGAGCTTTATTACGACTGCTGAGGACTAAAGTAAGCACGAATGTATGATGACTTTTGGCTATGATAAGTAATGATGAGCATAAGTAAATATATGTACATATACTCGTAGATTATACAGTATAACATGGTACATGAGCATGATAACAGTGATTAAATGTGATCTTAGCGGTGTTAAATCGTCTAGCAAATAATTAATGAAATATCAGCAAGCCACCAATGCATCTGTTAAGCAAGATCCTATTCCCAAGGAAACCTGTAGCTTTACTTTAAGATAAGAAAATACTTTATGCTAATTAATCTCCAAGCACGTGGTGTTACTCCACGTGCCGCTTTGGGTTATCAATGCATGAAATCTCAATGCTGTTGAACTAATTGCCTTTAAATTGAATCGGTATTGGCAATTCTATTATCCAGATATTCATGATAATGAAGCACAGCTTAATGTTAACAATATAATCATGTTTGCTTATTGTCGAAACTATTGCGTAAAGTCAATGTGATCTTTTGGCGTTAAAATGACCTACAGGTCGCTTGATCTGATCAATGACGATGAGGCACTGCTCAGCAAATATCATTATCATTGCATTTGTAAATTGCGTAAAGCCTCGGGTTACTAATAGAGGTGTCATCTTGAAAGGCCGACAGCCGGTTTCTGATGCATGTACATTCTAAATCCTGGTTGAAACACTTGTCGCTAAGCGAAATTCTGCATGCACGCCGCATCCATGTGTCCAACCTCTTCTCACTTTTTTCATGTTCATTGGTCTTGACTAAGGTGATGTAACTTTGAATGCATGTACCAAACACTTTCCCCTACGTTGCTTGAAAATCATGTGTTGCAGAAACCTTATTCATCAATCGACTTGTTTAAGGGCTTCAACAAAATGCATCATCCATTGTTACTTAACAAATAGAAAAATATTTTGATTTCTCTGTAGATTTCATTCGCCTTTTCTGCTCTCATCTAGAAGATCTAAGACAATGTGTTGAAATGTTGTGCACCTACTATTCCTACTATTTCTCACATGTTGTGCAACTCAAGGGTACTAGGACCTTTCCTATTTATATTATTTGCCATGATGACATGCTCGTATAACCCTTCAGCTCAAACTGACCAATGTTCATGTGTGCTGATAACATTCAGTGTAGTAAGTCATATGCATAATGATAATCCAGAGAATTCTGTAGCAAAAGTCACGTCTGAAATTTTGAATGTAAATGAGTGGACTGTTACTAACTAGGTAATTTTGAATTCTTCTAAGAAGCATTGTGTATTCGAAAACGCAATAAATGATGTCACTCTGATTCCCTTTAAAATTGTGGATTCTTGTTTACAGCTTGGTGCTATGTGGAATGGTTCTTTGAAATGAGTTACACATTCAAATTTTGCATAAATGCTGCTCCCGAAAGGTTGAAACAAGCTTTCATAAGACAAGCAGCCATAGTTTGTGGAAGATTTTTTCGGACAACTGTGGAAAGTCTTTATTTGTATGGTCATCCTTTACAAGACTTTTATACAAAATATACCTAAACCCACCAAAAAACACGGAATTATGCACTTGCGACCAGGTGGAAGCGACTCAACCTTTTAGGCGATTAAAAATCATTCTATCATAAATTTTTGAAGAACTTCTCCGTAAACATTGTGCAACGATTGTAGGCCGTGGGACCATTCAGAACATGCGTCATTATCACATTACCCTAAGTTGAAGTGTCAGACTCCACTCCTATCGTGCAAGCTAAACAATAGTTGTCAGACCCATCTAATCAGTTCGACGATAGAACTGCTTTGTCACGCTATCACGATTGTTGCCAATGTTCTGTGTGCCTTTTGCTTGTGCCCTTTTTCCATAATATGTCATATGTTTCTAATTCTCACTCGCCAAAACATCGTGCTCGCACCGCTACCTTTAATTTTACCTTTTTTAGATTAGTATTCTTGAAGTAGTAGGAAACTATGGACAGTATTCAAAATTATTTTTCGCTAGTTTTCCTACCGGGACATCATTAATCCCCAATGACAGGTCTGGATCAGACACTGACACGATCAGACTTTAAGAGAGTCATTCTCAGCCCAAAAGTCTTTACTAACGATTTTCAATTAAATCTTTGGGGAGATTCGACCACAGGACCTCAAGAATCAAGTCGCTTGTCAATGTGACAATGAGATCACATGCAGAATTGAGCGGATTTTAGAATGATCATTCTACGATTGCTCGATTGCATATTGAGAAGGAAAGCAAAACTTTTTATCAGTTGCATAATTAAATGCTTCACATTACTCCATATTCCACTCACTTTGGCCAGCTTGTTTTCCTCTTGTCATTAATGTTTGTTTCAGTATCTGTTGTCAGCACACTAAATGAGGAGCTAATGTCTTAAATACTCATGAATCAGGATATGAAAACTTGATTGCAAAGATGTAAGCAAGCGTGAATAACACTTCACACCCATCGGAAAAAATATGGCAATTTTACACTTCAAAGTCCGTTATCTACTCATGGCTCAATACACCTAGATGAACTTCTGACCGATCTCGATACACACCTTTCATTTTTACATCGCACTGAATTTCTATTCGTCGAGTTTCATTTTACTTCGGTATTGAAGCGATCTAACCACATAACTGGTGTTTTGATATAAATGCACAGATTTTTTTCATTCTGAAGAGAGTTCTTCAAATATTCAGGAATCCTAATAGTACTATTATAATAATTATTATTAATGCAGGAGTGGACTCTCAACGTACTAAAATCTCTCAATTTGACAGTAGATTATGAATGGAAGTATATAATGAATAAAATTACATAAATATTGACTGACTGTGTGAATTACAGTTCGATGTAAATATAAACCCCACAGTTTCATGACATAAGAAAACACATATTGTGCGATGAATAGTAATTCTGAAATAGTTTGTTGTGATGTAAATGTAGTTGACCAAATGACGGGAGATCATCTTTTCATCTGGCATGATATGTGTCTATATATACTGTGTATACTATTTTGATTACATGTCATACTTGTGCTTCAACTTGCCGTGATATTGTGCTTTTTCTCAAATATACTTTGTTGAATATTGTTTATGATATATCATGTTATCATTTGAAAAGTGAAATTTCAAAACGCGGCATGTCCATTTTTGCAACTTTCCACAGACCACAAAGTTCTGCTTCAATTTTGAAAATGACACTACGGCTAAATGAAGCATGACATTGCTCCACAGGACAGCTTTCAGTATTCTGCCAATTTTCAAGTTGACCAGTTAAATAGAGGACGCATTTTTTTGTATGTAAAGATAGGAAAGTACATGTTCTGCTGACGCTTCTTTTAAACGCAACATACACATACTTAAGACATATCAAGCGCGATATCCTGTCAGATTTCTGCGCAAACTTAGAATTGACTATTCAAAAATCTTCGCTGTCACTTTCGGCATGTCTTTCAGCATGTACATATATAGCCTATGAATTCGGGCAACTGATCCAAAATTCGGATTTCTGCACCTAAAAGCTCTTGAAATTGCAAAAATGACGAAATATTCTGCAGCCTGTAAATGTAAAGAGACGATTTCAAACTATTACCTACCATTAAGTGTATCAAATCTTGATTGAGAAACAAAGTCATCGAATTCTATGGCCTTAAGATTAATGATGGAAAAATTGTTCGCTGTTGATATTATCAAAGTGAAGCATTCACTTGAATTCTTTACTTTCCTTTTCAAAATATGAATGATTGCATTCAATCAATAGCAAAAGCAACCGACTCATGCTCTTCTATGAAGTATTAGTGTGAATATGTGGATTGCCGTTCTTACTTTTAAGACGCCTCAACAGGTGGGCACTGACCTTAACGCGAGTGAGAGAAATCAAGGCGCCTCAATGACAGTTGTTGTGATTGTACGTCACCTTTGTCTAAGCGCTGATCGACCATTAGTTTTCGATAGTCCCACGATTCTGGCTAACCCCAAAATCATGCTGAGTGACATAAGAGCCGTGGCACTGGGTGATTAACTGATTAAACAGTATTTAATCCACTCTTCCTTGGATATGTCATCAATCCGCAGGAGATCTAATAGTAGTATATTTTGCCCTCAATATGCATGTAGAAGAAAAGCACATCAATATTGAGTTGACCAAAGTCACTAACTCCTAGATGTACCAGATGTCCCAAAAAGTAATCTGGGTAAAAATAACTTGCCCATTTTCTATTCGATTCGGCTGACTTGTTCCACTCTTCAGATGAGATTGGTATTTAATTTGCAGTAATCCTGAGCGTTTGATCTGCTAGTAAATTAATCTGAAGTAGATTTTATTTAGCCTCAAACTAGGAAAGCGTGCATCCCGGAAACCTGACAATTCGTAGCTGTGAAATCGTGAAATAAATATGTTCTATCCCACCAATTTCATGGAGATAAATAACTCGTGTCAAAAGCTATGTATGCATTCACCTCGCTTTTGGCCCGGAAAATACATAGCTTTTGATACTCGTAGATTCTGAAATCCCGAAATGAGTGGGATATTACTTACTTAATACATGGGAATAAAATCTTTTGGATATATCCCGTGTTGAAAAAAACGAGGTCATCTTCATCTAAGCATTAATCGACCATAAATAAATGATAATCCCGTGATTCCAACGACCCTTGGAATTATGCTAGATGACAATCGACTTATGAAGTCTACCGAGGAGGTGTTCATCTAGCACATCAGAATGGATTCTTATGGACATGTCGAGTTTAGAAAATTACAGAAGTGGATATGTGAAAGCATAGAAGCTCATTTCCACTGTATAATGAAATTAAATTGGACTAAGCGTCATGAACACCATCTGGAGAATGCCTCAAGCATCATGATTCTGAGTGTATTTCAATTTTGCTTAAAGTGGACATGTCGCGCTTTGAAAAATTCCTCTTTGAAAGACATTCACGCAAATTTGTTGCCTGTCTTCCTTTTGCGTTTATTGTTCACAACAGGGATGATCTTATCAAAAATTCCCAGATATATTTGAAAATTTTATTATTAAAATTAGGCGCTTAGGATTTAATATTAAAGATTGTTTAATATTAGCGGTGGAAGTCTGAACATGAGTCCGTAATTCACACAAGATGTGGATCTTTAAGAAGCACTAGGTAGAATTTGCTTATTGGTTTGACGTCGCATGATCTGGTGTGTCATCAACAACTATCTGCAAATGTCATCCATTGACCATTTAATGGATTGATTCAAAAAATGTTTCTATACTTAGTAGTTGCCTTTTACAAGAAATGGAATACAAATGGAGCATCAGTCAGACCTAATCTTTTGTGATTGTCAATAGCAAAATAGTTACACAGATCATATGATGGATAAGAGAATAAGAATAGTTCGTGATAGTTAAAAGAATGTACTTAAGATGCCCAATCGATTCTTGCAGCTGTCTATTGTTTTTAAAAGAAATGTTCAACAACGTAGCATATTTTCATCTGTGCAACTGTTTGATTGACCGGAGATTAAATGTGAATTTAAAAAACATATGAAATTCATGTAGAGGTTACGACTTTTAAGCAGTGATATTTTATAAGCTTATATTGCTGACGACACAATCAGTAGGCAGTTATTTTTTTGAATGTTGCTAGAATGTGATAATCATTGTAAAGGGATACAATGATATACGGATAAGGAGGTATACTAAGGATACCTACAAGGAGGATTCTATCTGAAGACTGCTAGATCAAAAGAAGGTTGTCAAACGATAATTGACAAAAAATCTTGCGTAAAGAGTGTTCATTATAGCGATCAACTAATTGATAAATAACATGATTTTGAAAATTCAATCGGCCTTTTTGAAACCTTTCAAATGATTATAAAGGATCATTTTCCCATGTCACCGATTAAAGGCATACGTGTCGTCGTTAGGGAGAGTGCGAAGCATAGAGCGTGAGTATGAAACACAGCTATTTATAGTATTTAAGTATCTCATAGAGACGCTTCCAAATCATCAAATATTCAAACAATGGCCGCCGTGGAATGCATGGAAGAATCGGAATGAGAAAATTTGCCAGAACACTTTCCTCATCTCAGTACAAGACGACTAGAAGGAGCGCTGAGGAGGAAATTGCGTAGATGACTGCTTAAAATCAATATGCGCGGTCTGAATTTGGATCAGTGCAATAATTTCACATAAATCAGAAGTTGCCAACATCTACGAAGTTCAAATAATCAGAAATCTGAAACACAACAATCTCACTATCAAAAATGGCATATTTTCGACATCGAAAAACCCACTCATTAAACTCAGTCCGGGCAGAGAGCTTTGCATCCGTCAGAGGCGGCAAGGTAGGACAATTGGTAGAACAAAGTCCAATAAAGTTTTGAAGTGTTTATAGCAAAAGTGGAAGCAAGTCGATGACCTGACCTGAATTTCACGCAAGGAGGACCGGTATCGTCCTTTGGGATATTGTGTGAGCAAAAGTCGCTAAATGCCGTCCTGATAGGTCAAACTTACCTTTAGACTTCACTGCTGAGACCAATGGAATGTATATCTAGAATACTTAACCATCAGAAACCCGTTTCTTTTCATTCCCTCAGAGACCTGAAAAGGGGCTAGACTATGGTTAGACTATTTTCATCCGTATCCAAATGTTTGCAAGGTTGAGAATTTTTTACTTGCATAGGGTGATTAAAACTCCGCATCAAGCTAAGCATGAAGAGCATGAATGCTAGAACTGCAACTCAACTACAAATAAGCAAATTCGATAATATAGTTGACTTTTCCTCTTAATTAAAGGATGACAATCGGGTTTAAATTGAAAAATGCGGCACTAAAGACGTGGTGAATTTATCAATTTTAGGAGTTCAGATTGACCAAAGGTCTATATTTGCAAGAAAAAAATACCATTTAATACACAAACGCTTCGAATGTTGTGTATCACATAAAGGGTCTAATGCATTTTTAACCATCAGAGAAATTAAGATCCATCGCTTTCAGAATATGGAGACTGATATATTGATACAATTATATTAGTACATGGAGTGATGTCCGACGGCTTCTGGTACTCAAATAATGTGCACGTCAGGAAGAGTTTGTCATTGCTAGGTGCAAGCGTTTTAGGTTTCTGCATTTTTCTTATAATGCTATACTTCATGATTCATTTAGGACACAAGATTTCTAAAGTAGCTCAGTTAGGGAAAGACTTGGTGATTGGCATATTTTGATTTTGCTTGATTTACTGGCATTGATAGATAGAGACCTATATGCATTGTGGACCCATAATATATAGTCTAAAAAACAAATACCTTCATTCTAGCAAAAAATTGTAATTAAGTACAATTAAGTGTCAAGATGCCATAATGTCAAGAAATTAACAAGACAGCACGCATAAAAAGGCAACAGCTTCGTGATAATAAGTATTTAACTATTTATACATTACTCATTAATCAGAAGGAATTTCCTTAAGCAATATAACTAGAGAATAGACTTAGCTCAAACGTTAGAAGTCTTCAATATGTGATCGAGATCGTTCTTCAACGATATGACATGACATACACACATCCACTGAAATTCTGCATGTCCCTCTAGCTCTCTGAATCAGTGAAAAGAAATCATTTTTTGTACCCATCAGGCATACCAGTGGCGGCTGGTAACTCATTGCTCAGGTGTGGTGCGAGAAGGGCTTCTTCATTTTTAATGTAGCATTACACATACTTCGACAAAGCCATCAAAACGCATGGATTTAGGCCCTATATCTGAATCAAATTTACTTGCAACTTTTTAATTTCAATTGACTCAGACCTATAGCGTATGCCTACAATGTTTCATTTCAGGTAAGCTCATTTCTGATCAGCCTATTGATCAACTCGCTGTGAACTGACACTAGGTTGAGGCTCTATCTTAGTCCAAGCTACGAATGTGATGGTGTCACATAGTTTCCTCCGCAGTTGATGATATTTCTACAGTGAGTCATAAGAAGGTCTATTTCACGTCGAATTGTGCTTTCATCGATGATGTTCAGATCACAAATAACTTCATTTTCCACTTCGACAGTTGATGTGAAACACGTAATTCTTAATTCTTTTTTAATCTTTCACTCATCAATCCAGAAGGTTCAGATCTGTTGAGGACGGAGATTGGCGGATTGGCGGAGATTGGATCATAACTTGTCGTCACTGGAAAAATCTGAAGTTTCAGTCTTCACATCAAGGCGAGCATTGTCATGTTGCCAGTGATGGGCATTCAGTAAAACTGGTTGAGAACTCAGGCATCTCCATTTGTCTCCTGTAGATCGCACAAGCTCCATGTAGGTTTCACCATTGATAGTTTTCCTTTCGGCGCAATCATTACCAAAGTGATCTTCGGTGTGAGACACGAGGCTGTCACCTAAAGTCGTGCAGAATGTTGGGTCGTCCAAACTCTGGCCGTCGGTCGAGCAAGTTCCTGTTCAAAACGGATCCATATTTCATCTTAAGCTGCATAGACGTTGTAACGATCTTCACCATGATCCGCTAAAGTACAAGGAAGACCAGTTGCACAATCAACTCGGGATCTCTTCTGCTGACAATTCAGTCTAGTATGATATGACGGTGTGCATTTAACGCTTCTCACTCAGTATGCGCCAGACGGTGGTATTGGTTTCCAGAATATCTGTCATTTTGGATCTTCTTCTGACCTCTGCATTTGAAACTCGCTGAATCAATCAGATGCCGATGATTCGTCTTTCCAGTGATCCTTGGACGACTTGCAAGAACTTTTCCTCCCTTTCCGTGAGACTCCATTTTCCGCAGGCGTGTGTCATAGATGGTAGTGCTTGAGTGTCAAAAAATTGGGCTTTGACATCGGCCGAGATGCTCTTATTTGCAAAAATATCACGAAGTTTGCTGAAGGAGTACCATCCTGCTCTTTCCTTCTAGATAATTCTGTTGTAAGGCTTAGTCCGGCAGCCAGAGCGAGTTTCTGCTGGGAACGAGGCCGAGAGTGACACTTTCACAGAATGATGCACATCCTAAGCCTACTGCGAATCGGCACGTCTGCCGAGTTCTAGTGAGTTCCTCTTCTTGTCAGATAAAATCAAAGAAAAACACCTGTACATCCAATGGGACGCAGATTGCAGTTTTTGGTAAAAATGAAATTTTCCATGTTTTCTCTGATTAAACGAAAAGTACTAAGACCAGAGTCACAATTTTTGGCATGGAATGTCGTCAGGTCAATTCCTTTCATCTTCATGCTCCCCTGTCTATAAAGCTAAACACATTTAGATTTGACGAGCCTCTTAATGTTGGCGAACACAAACATTTTGAGCAACTTTATCCACATTCAGCCACATTCTCACATACATTGCCGATTAGATGCATGATAAAAGCACATGCACATCATAGGCAAGGACCTGAAGACATTCCATGCCAAAAATTGTGACTCTGGGCTTAATACTTTTCGTTTAATTAGAGAAAACATAGAAAATTTCATTTCAACCAAAAACTGCAATTTGCGTCCCATTGGATTTACATGTGTTTTTTTATCCTGCCTGACAAGAAGAGGAACTCGCTAGAACTCGGCAGACGTGCCGATTCGAAGTGTTCATAAGATATACATCATTCTGTGAAAGTCTCACTTTCGGCCTCGTTCCCTGCAAAAACTCGTTCTGGCTGCCGGACTAGCTGTTATTCATGTTGACCGATCTGCCGAGGTAGATATATTCTTCAGCTTTCACAGTATATCATCTTCCAGTTTAACTTCGTCGTGTAGTCGGGAATATCAAAATCGTTTCTCATTCATCGAGTTTTGGACGGTTTTGGATGTCACGAAGTTAAGTCGGTCAACCATAGTCTCCAGTTCTTTTGGAGTGTGGGCGAACAAAACAATGTCATCCGCGAAGAGGAGGGATTGCAAGTATTCTCCATCAACATTTATGCCATGAGGAATGATGCTACTTCTGAGAGCAACTTCAAGTGTCGCAGAAAAAAGGGCAGATGACAAGACATCTCCTTGCTTCACTCCTATTTTTGACCGGTACTTTGGCTGACGCCTCATTGAGATAAATGTCTGTCTCGTAATTCGAGTAAAGCTCCTCGATGACTGATACGTAGGGGTCTGGAATGGCGTGACGTTTGAATGCATTGATGACAGCTGTGATTTCTATGGAGTCAAACGCTTTTCTAAAGTCGATAAACAATACGGAAAGTGGAATTTTGTGTTTCTGTGCTCGTTCTATCAGTTGCATGACAACGTGAATATGATCCATGGCCGAGAATCCCATCTTAAAGCCAGCTTGTTCTCTTCTACTTCCTTCTGTTAACTTCAAGTTGATGCGATTGAGGATGACGCGGGAGTAGAGTTTGGCCATCTGTGACATGAGACAGATGGGAAGATAGTTGTTAATGCTGTCTTTGCCCCCATTGTTGAATAGAAGAAGCGTTGTTCTTTTCTTCCAAGAAGGTGGGATAGATCGATTTTGTAGAATTTTGTAGAAGTGTTGGGCGATGAGCTCGTACACCTTCTGTGGGGCTTCTTTCAGGATCTCAAAGGCTATCACATCTTGGCCTGGTGTTTTTCCAAGCCCATTTTCTTGATAGCAACTTTTATTTCGTCGGTTAAAATGTCTGGGACGTCCTCATGTGTGTAACCTGTTATGGAGTTGACGCTATTGTTTGAGGCAAACAATTGTGAGTAGAACCTTGATATGATCTCACTTTTCTCCTTGGCGCTGCATTGGACTGTACTTAAATCGTCTTTCAGTCCTGCAGTGGCATCTTTATGTAACAATGCTGCCTTCCTGACTTTCTTGATCGACCTCATGTTCAGGGCAGCCTTGATTGCTTTCTTTTCGTTGCATTCTTGGTAGCCAGCTCGAATTTACTTTCTGAGGATCCTACGCTTCCTTTCTTTAATGATGTCAAGGGTTTCTGTTCTCAACCTTGTTCTTCGTGTTGGATTCACTTTGATATATTGAGCATTTTCCGGCACTTGCTTTAAAATATTGCTTAGATTATCATAGTTTCCCGCACTAACCATTTTTCAATCCTCGTCGGAAACAGCATGGATGGCTTTTCGTGCGATGTCGAAATTGATGACCTTCGCTGCGGCGTGTTTTTGTGTCATCTTTGCGAATTTCATGGTTAGGCAAATTTCATGATATAGCTTTGCAACTGATGACATTTCTTCTCTTGTTTGTTAGAATATAATCAATCTAATGGTGAATTCGTTTGGGACTTTCCCATGTCGACAGTCGTCGATTTCTTTGTTTGAACATTGTGTTGATGATGCTTAATCTGTTGTATTCAGAGAAAACCATCAGTCTCTGTCAATACATTTCCAAGAAGATCCGTCAACGTTGAGTGCCAAGGTCGCCATCCGATTGTTGATGATACTGCACTTTTCAATCAGGTGTTTCAAGTCAGGGTGGACAATAAAGCCAACTCCTCCTATTCCCTTTTCTGATTTTCCTTTGAAGACCTTTTTGCCAATTTGAAATTCCTTCGATTTTCGCTGTACGCACGTTGACCGTGGAGAAATTTAGGACCGTGTGATTGCTAACGCACCCCTGCCTCTTGCTGAGGACATGCGCAGTGTCCTGCACTCGAACGAAGTCCCCTTAACGATGATGGATAAGCGGAAAGGTGCTGAACCATGGACATTAAACCTGATGATTGCTCCAGTCACCTCTTCCTCCTCACCTGCTGCCAAAAGGAGGCTTCTTGTGAGTCGTCGGTTACTTGAAGATTGATCCCACTTAGGTGGACTTGAAGTGGCCGGTCTTCGCCATACTGATGTTCGTCGGTCTTTCTATCTTCGTCGCCGTTGGTCTTCACCTTGGGAAGGACAACTAATATACCGATATGAAAATAATAAAGCAACGACGAAAAAGGAGAGCCACTCAGCAGATCTTTCCTGGCTTCGGAAATGTTCATCACATCTTATGATGTATTTTTTATGTTGGCAGTGCCGTGCGACCTCTTCACACCCGTTTCAAAGAACACCTCACAAATCCTTCATCCTCTGTATTTAAGCATAAAATTAGAACATGTCAAGCACAACGTTCCGACATCAATGCCGACATTATCGCATACGACTATGACAACACAAATCTGAGATTACGTGAAGCATTTATCATCAACAAAAACAAACCAACAATGAGCAGCAAAACAGAACTTCAGAGTTATCGTGATTACCGTTTTTACTAATAAACATATAATTTCCCTTTTTCTCCATCACGTCATCTAACAAAGATCTCGTCTTTCATGTCAGGTCAATTGATGCATGGGTTAGCAATCCTGTTTCATAAGTACTGAAAACTCATATGTCTCTGCAGAATTTCATTCTCTAGAAATTTTAACTGCATCTGTTCCAACTCATATGTGACCTGATGACAAAAGAATTTTGAATCATAGATATCATGGTACTGCTTCATAGCGATGCACAAAGTAACAGAATTTCCACATGCAATGGAAGATATAATTATCACCGCAAATTGATTCATGTCAGGTCAATTTATTATTGCTACTGGTAAAGATTCGTAATACAGTACAATCTGTTCATATCTGTTCTCTATCACATCAGATCATTGTGAATTATCATTATCACATCATCTCATTGTAAATTTCATTTTTAACTTCTTAATATTTCAAACTTCTACTAAACCTTGTCTTTTGTACCTGAAGTTGATTGCTGGTGAATAGTAATCGAAAATTTTGTACATCTTAGTAAGAAATAATAATTAACATCTTAAAATACCTGTCTCTCTCCTACTCAAAAAATATATTACTATGAGTCAGGATATGTCAGGAGACAATATTATAAACATGTGTGAAACCTGTGAAATTGAAAGCTATCAAATCATGTATATTCAAGACAGACGAATATTGCATTTCATTCACGTTAATGACTGGGATCTGAAACCCTGGCCGCAAGTCCAGACCAATTAGAGATTCTCGTCCAGTTTCAACTCTGAGTCATAACTCTAATTATTATTCTTTGACTGGTGCTAGAATATCGCAACATATCCTAATGGTTTCAAAGTTATAAGCTCTTGTAGGGCTGTAAATGCGATTAATGGGAGCATTGATAAGTCAGGCGTCGCAATTTTACCTCAGCTAACTGCGTCACATGACTCTCAAAATCAGTTTACACAGATTGATAGTCAGATGAGGTCATTCATTTCGTAATCTAATTGTTGATTCTATTAAGATGTGTTTAAATATGAATGCAAAGATGCACCTGTGAAGTTTTGTCTGCCTTCCGTGTAAGATATCTAGACTGAAATCGGAACTGGAGTACGCAGATAGGTTGTTATCAGTCACGTTTACCAGACACTACCGTGTCACAAATGAAAATTTCTGTGAATTAAATCTTTATGTCTAATTTTCTGTCTTGAAAATGTAGATAATCTCTCATAGCCGCCCATTTTCGAGTATGCAATCCAAATTTCCCCAACTGATATGATAAGGGTCTCAAACATGGTGAAAATATGTGCTCGAACGTCATGCAGCAAAAATGTAGGTTTGTAATTCCTTAACTGAATTAAAAACAAGGCGCCCTGTGCAACACAACATTAATGATGATGGATCCAGATCCAACGACGAACTTTCTCCAAGTAAACGCTATTCCGCCTTGATCCGATATGGACTTATTGTTGAAAATGTGTGTACCAGTTTACACCCTGTTATAAGTATTTTTATCTCTGAACTACAGTGTTTATTTGGTATCTATATGGATGACATTCTGCACAACTAAGTAGGCAGCGCAGTGGATAGTTACCTCTGGCGATTAGCAATCATCTAAAGCAGTGTTTCCGAAAGTGATGATATCGCCCCCTAGCTGGCGATGAGATGTCTGTTGGGTGAGTTCAGAAGATTAAGATGTGTTTAGGGAGTGATCAAATTAAGAAAAGGTGGTATTAAGGAGATGCGTTTCAAAATATTGGACAGATTTTAATGACCTTTCAGATTTCAAGTTTGTAATTGAATAGTAAATAAGTCTAGAATACTGCTGTACTGTCTGATACCGTCACGGGTTGGGTCATAAGGATGGAAACTGGGTGAGCGGCAATATATTAGAGCATCCATAAAGGTGCAATGAACGAATATAGTTGGAAAGCATTGATCTGAGGAACTTTAAGAAATATACAGTGTGATCATGATCACGGCGCTTAAGAGCTAGCGAGATAAAACATGTTCCTACATGCTGCCTACGTAGGCCCTGCAATACCTGCGGCCACTCGCCAATAAAAAGATTGCATGATTTTCATACATTTGTCATTCCTCCCCACCCAAGACGGCACGAAGCCGTACCAGCATGATAGGGATTGAGGAGCCTTTATGCATCCGCAACTTTCAGCAAGTCAGGTTTAGTAACCTACCGTGTTGTGAAGGGGATGGTGCCTCCCGAGGCGGACAGACTCAAATCCTTCTGCACCCCTTCATCGAGAAAATTCAGTTCTATTTGTCACAATTGATTCTGACGACCAAATGAATAAACATAATAAATGTTTTTCGATGGTTGCGAACCAGTGTCTACTGAAGCAGTTGCCTAAGGCGGTGACCATTAAGTTTTCGAAGCAGTTGACGTTGTATACTGACTTATTATGTTATTTAATTCGTTGATGACCAGATATGCCATTATACTGAACATTCCGTACAAAGGCTTTGTTAGTTCTGCAATAAAAGTACCAATGTGATAAGTGCGATTTGTTAATGTTGAAGGCTGGAATTTGCTATCAGAATTCTAGTTTTTGACTGACACGGGCTCCATTCTAGTTGATAAGTATAATATATTTACAAGCATTAAATGAAACCTTAAATCCGTGGCGTAGAATAACTCACAGCTAAAGCATCGGCGAATTCCTTGCGGCCTGCCCAACTGTCTTCATACGCCTCCAACATCGTTTCATGAAGACTACGTGAAGAAGCCGAAATATCTGAAACGAGGAAATGTGAAGTATAAGTGAAGGGATGGGCGAACTTAATAACTCAGGGAAAAGTGGAAGTTAAGCGAGGGAGATCATTTTGTTTTGGAGAACCAAAAGCATCATTTAAAGTGTGTCTATCTGCGCTCCACGGTTTGTCGACTAACAAATGTGTTTTTGGAGGGAAGTGAAGACAGAATATTCAGAATCTTACTTAAAACTTAATTTCATTCCGATTGAATTCCGATGAATTCCGATGTTCGTCGGTCCTCTCTCTACGTCGCCGTTGGTCTTCACCTTGGGAAGGACAACTGATATACCGATATGAAAATAATAAAGCAACGACAAAAAAGGAGAGCCACTCAGCAGATCTTTCTTGGCTTCGACACAGCAGATACAGCATCTGGTTTCGGAGTGGTTCATCACATCTTATGATGAATATTGGGTTGATGCGGTTTGAATTGAAAGGCTAACTCACTTGGAAGAAATATGGTACAAAGTTGAGCTCAACATTTGATACTATAATCAGGAGCTTGAAAAACTATTCAACTTTTTATTTCATTGTGCTACATAGTTGGTACGACAATCAAATCAGTGCGATATGGAGACCAGCCATCCTCCGGCTGGACCGGTACGGGTTGACGGTCCCGTGCGGTGGCCGGTCGTCCTCAGGGTGGTCCCGTACGGTGGCCGGTCACCCTCAAACAGGCAATCGGGAACATGGGAAGGGCTAGGGAGGGCTGACCCCCCTTAAATTTCACTTAGTCGCAGCAGCTCCGAAACATTCAGTTAGACTAAACATGTAGTCTAATTCATCCATAGACTATGGCCAGCAATACAAGACAAATATTTCCTTAAGATTTCTACATGATTTCTTTTTAATTTTACCATCCACATGCCTGTTTTTCCTATCGCGTGACTAATGACTGCGGATGAATGAAGTAAAGCTGCTACAGCGAGTTCGGAGATGCAGAGCCTGACCACTGAAGCAGGACCTTTCATTTTTAGATTATTTTATCTTTTAGGTTTGCTGGAGTTGCGATTAGCGGAAAATTTTACTGGGGCTGCGAGAACTTATTGAGTGGGCGGAGAATCTCATGTAACCCATCTGTTGAAAAGTGAAAAAAAAGCCTTTCATGTGCTTTTCTGTGTCATGAGCATCTTCAGAATGTTCAAATTGTCGCAATTACATCACATTTTAAGAAATCCCATCGACATGTCAAACTCCTTTTGCCTACATCAGAATGTGATTGACTTGTGCCAGTATGACAACTTGACCATGAGATCCTAGAAACATCGCGAAAACTTCGCCCGACGGGTCGGCCAGAGAAATTCGACTTGTGCCTCGAAACGACCATCAGGACTCGTGGATAATCTGGTGAATGGTAACAGAAGACGAGGATGCGACCTACCAGAATGATAGGTCGGATGATGATTGCAGCAGTCCTCGAAGCCTTACTCGCCAATAAGGAGAGGGTGCGGGTTCTCTTTTGAAATATTATCTCAGGGTATGGATTGCAGAGATGGAGCTGTGGGTATATTAACACTCTTAAAATCATTCTTTCATTCGGAAAGTCTAAGGAAATCGCTTGCTGAAATAGTTGCCAAAGTAAAATGCTAGTATAGGGCTCCGCAGAAAAAACTTCGCTTTTCATATGAAAACAGATTACATTGTAATTTAAGACAAGTCATGATATTGTAATTGTTGCAACTATACAACACAGTGACAAAGTGACTATTGAACATAATTTCCATTTGCATCAACGATTCTTTGCAAATGAAGAATTAAATTTTCAAGTTCTTTAAGAAGCTTGCTGCTCATCATGGCATCCATGCATTGACGAAAATTGTGGTGAATTTCATGTGAATTTTCAAAGTCATGTCCCCTTCTGAACACTTCATAATTTCTAAATAAGAATCTGTCCATCAAGTTTGTGTCTGGTGAGTATGGAGGCTGCTTCAGCAGAGACATCTGTTGGGTCTCAAATCATTCAGTAACACAACGAGCAACATGAGGCCGAGCGTTGTCGCGTTGAACAACCATCTCCCACCTAGGCAACTCACTTTCAAACTCAGATGCCATGTTTTCTATGAAATCAATGTATCGTTGAGAGTTAATTGATGCTCCATCATGCAATACCTCAAGGTAATGCATTGATTTGGAGTAATTTGATATGCCAGTATGATCAGCACTTTGCGATCGGAAATTATCCTCCTCGCAACAGCAGGTCTATCTCCCGCACTATCAACCCAGGCTCGGTTGTTCTCTTTAGCTGGAATATCCTTGAAGTATACCCACTTTTCGTCTATAACAATAACATTTTCTCTGGATCTTCTTCTTGAATATCTTTCAATCATAGTTTGGCAACACTCAATTCTTGTTTCTTTATTTTGTTGAGTTAGTTCATGTGGTATCCATTTGCAACATACAGACTTCTTATGCAAATCTCTGATCAAAATTCGGTTCACAGCATCACAGTCAATTCCCGTAATTCGGCTCAAATCACTGCATGATAAGCGATTATTTTCTTCAATTTTCTCATGAATTAGTTCTACGTTTTCGGTAGAAGTGCTCGTACGTGGTCTTCTAGACCCTGATTTTCTCTTAAATGAATATCTTTTTCCTTCGGAAAATTCGCTGGCAACTTGTTGTATCCGACGAGTGCTTACAACATTTTCTTCTCCCCAACGCTGAACTAGTAACGTACGCATTTGTGCACACGAAAAGCCATTTGCTTGCAAGGTGTCAATGAAAAAGTACAAATGATCCTGCTTGAAATCTGCTGTAGCCATGACATCGAGGTGTAGAGAGACCAATTTGACTAATGATGAAAATGAAATTGAATAGATACATGTAAAACAAAGCTTGCTATGCTATGCTAGGTAGCAACAAAAGCTATGTTATAGTAATCCATGCTATAATATTGCTATAATTATGCCCTCTAGGACAGAATGGACAACAAATAAGGCATGACATACAACCAGAAAAACAGGTCAGTACAAATGCGAAGTTTTTTTTGCGGAGCCCGATACATGATAGTATACATAGCACCGATGAAACGGCCAGTGTCTTAAAGGCAGCAGTCTGTACCCAGTCAATAACCCGGTTTTTTCACTTTTGGGCTTTGCTGCTTTTGTAGCCTATAGAACAGGCTTTTAGCTAAATTGTGAAGTCAGAGTAAATTATCCGTTATACTAATTCTATGAACTTGTCAATCACAAGGTGATTGGAAATGCAATTAATTATTGTTCAAAGGAGAAAGACAAGTAAGTCGCTTGCTGTAAAGGATTAGGCACATTCACTGGTCGGCACAGCTACGAGGAGGAGTCATGAGGCAGTGATGCAAATCTACCAGCAATTTTCAGAAAATTGGTGATTTTTGAAAGGATTATTACTTTCCAACTTTTGGTAGGCGTTGAGCCTAATTTAAAGCATAAGTATTACAAATGAAACTCTTTTTTCTTCCGACATGTATATCAGAGGAATTTTGTGCGCATCTGATCGAGGTCAACGATTCGTACTATCAGTATTTAAAATCTCTACCCGGTACCGTGCTAGCATTGTAGTGGCGAAAAATGAAAGGGAGGGACAATCCGAAAGCACTTCCGTAAATTTTGGAGATTTGAATTTTATATACGTATAACTTATCACTATATAGACTTCTATGACTTCAGCCCGACTCGAGCAGTCTATAAATAGATATAAAAGATTGACCGAGTATGATTAATGCTTGCAAATTATACAGCAAATGCTTTTATAAGTGTGATGCCTATTAAAGGTCAACTTCGATATTCACAAAATCTCATCATTGGTCGTTTAGCCTGCCAGAAAATGAATGACATAATCCAAAAAAAAATTCCGTCCTTAAAGGTATGGTGATTTTGACTGCATAAGACAACATTTATGTTCAAAAATATAAGTCTTCTTGCATGCTAGTTAGGCCCAATTTTGGTTAATATGACTTAAATGCATGTAGGCCAACATATTTTGAATGGAGCATTCAGAGGATTTTGATTAGATTTGAACTGATCTGCAATGGCTTGTGCGGGACGTGCTCAAATTAAAGTCACTTCCCCCTGAACGAACGCTGCTTGAGAGGCATTACACATCTGTTACAACCACAAAAACAATAAATGACAACATTAAAAAGCGCCATTCATTGAAAAGCGGCTTCAATTTCAGGCAAGTAAAATAATACAACATGATAATGAGCTTAAATAGTTTAAAATTAATTCTAGTCACACATGGCATAATTAATGATAGTGCTGATATTTTAAGCCGTGATCGTTGTTGTAGACTTGCATGTGCGATGAACGATTGCACACTTCAGTGAGCCTGTTTAATAAATATCATTTGTTGAGTGTTTGACATATGGGTCCTAATATCAATGGGGCGTTTTTTTACATCAACTTGCGTTTGTCTCACCAATAATCATTTTAGTTCGACTCATCGGAATCTTTTGGTAGCAATATTTTTCTAGGTAATAGGCCTATAGGCCAAATACATGGTAGAAGTCAACTATATAACAAAAATGCAGCTCAGATGAATTGTCTTCTTATTCCAACCTTCGAGTGTCATATCCAACAGCATGGCAATAAACAGTAGCATAATTTTGCTGTAATACAGTATTACAGCACATATGCAGCATATTGATAAACAAGCGCTTTAAAAATATTGCCAAAATGGATGTATTGGTGGAAAATTCTAATTTCCTAACACTAAAAATAATCAGAATTAAACTTGTTAAAGCACAAGCCAATTCAAATGGCTACAATAAAATCTAGATAAGTTTTCATCTATACTGGTACAATGAAATGTAGATTGACATGCATGTTGTTATGAAACGCATGTTTACTTTGGATAGTGAGCACCATTGTCATTTAGTTTATGCCGGCCGCCACTTTCAGGTCAGCTCAGCACGATGGCCGGTCAACTTCAAGTCAGTACGGTGCGGCGGCAGGCTATCTTAAAGTCAATCTGGTGCGGCTGTCAGCCACCTTCAGGTCAGCTCGGCACGGCGTTCGGTCACTTTCAAGCAGATTCGGCCTTCAGGCTGATCCGAAACGGTGCCCGGTCATCTTCGAACCGCTCCGGTACCACGGCCGACCACCTGCAGGCTGCTCCGGCACGGCGGCTGGTCACCTTAAGTTTGGTGCGGCGGTCGACTACCTTCAGGCTTGTCCGGTTCCGCGGCCGGCCACCTTTAAGTCAATCCGGGGCGGCGGTCATCCACCTTCAGGTCAGTCCGGTGCGGCGGTCGGCCACTTTCAGGTCAGTCCAGTGCGGCCACTTTCAGGTCATGCCGGTTCAGTTCCTTGGGACTGTTGCGGCACGTCGTCGTTTCGCTGAACGTCTCAATGGAATTTTCATACGTTCAAGTGCTAATTTATTCAAGCTCTTTTCTCATTTATTTTCAGTTGTGGGCCTAAAAATAAGTGTATCTTCAACTACATTCTAATATTCTAATATCGAAAATCGTAGGATGTTTGAACCAACCATTCTACATACTTCCTGACTACTGAAATCGTTCAGTTCCTTCTAAATTATCAGATATAATGCGGTTTCCTTGATACACAGCGGAAACCAGATATCGCGCACCAAAATAGACTACAACCATAATGATTGATAAGCACCGAATGACAGTTAACACATGAATGATAGTGCTTAGCTTATGTTACCTTTCGAGTTTGACATTGAAATTGTGACCCAACAAATGTACAACACTGCATTGAAATACTCATGCACCGATTATCACGGAAAAGGAACCTCAATGGTAAAGGAACCTTCAAAAAAGAGTCAAATACTTCAACAGATCATCACTTCAAAATAGATCAATTGATGATATGAGCAATGAGCCCAAATTAGTCATCAGACGATCATTCAAATGAAGTAAAGATAGAAAAATAACACGGCATTAAAGCAGCAAACGGTTTGGAGGATTGGGACTGCTTGTACAGACATTAAGCATAACTTGATTGATATTTTTTGACACTTAAATAAAATAACACGTAATAAATTTAATCTGAAGCGGTAATAATCTGCTTTCTTTAAAGTGAGAACAGGTAGCAGCTAACGGCTAAACCAATGATGGAACCGACCCGGCCTGGTTTAAGTCATTTGCAGCTCAGTATATGCAGCATACTTTCATTTAATTCAGTTTCAGGTTGCGAATCTTTAGAATTCTCCACTCATTTTATGTAGAAAACCTCTAATTAATTCATGCGAAAACTTTCAAGTAGTGCACATGGTGAAACAGTAGGGCGTCAATTTGCAGACGAAACTTAATGCGGCAAAAATATTTATCAGTTGTACATGTTTATAATCGATGTCGCATCCAGTAAAGGAAGATTTTCACCTTCATTCAATCACATGTTAGATTAATTATACAGATAAAACACTTGCAAGCCGCATTCTTAGTTTGCTGTGCAATATTTGGATACTTCCTCAAATCAACTTCATATGTAATCTTCACTTCAATCGAACGTTGTACATTAAAGTAAAGGAAAGTCAGCGAGTTTCCGATCCTGTCAGCAATATCAAGAAGCGTTTTTCGGAACCATGGTAACAGCGGAGAGTCCGAACGACACTTTAGTAGCGCTGATATTGTAAGTGAACTTCGCTCACGTCTTGATTCAAGTTCTGAGGGCGGCAACCGGCCTTGTCCAAAAATATCCGGGTCGGTTCCTCCCTCGGGTCGAACCATGTTGATCCGTAAATATCTATTTAATTCCTATCTGTCCTTTCGAAGTACAAAGCAACGCAACAAAGCGTCTTTTGATTCTTTCTCAAAATTATAGTTTCTCACGTATGAAATCTAGCAACCGTAATGAAACAATTGCAAACTTCATTAAATCAGCTTGTTATGCTTCGAACTCCATGTATTGATAGCAGTTGTCGTAGACTATCATATTATTCAAGTCAATTCGCGAAAATGATTATTTTTAGGGCATTCTTTCTGAAAATTGCGCTCGAATGTCAATTCAACAAGAAGTTTACATACTCACTTTTCAATGCCTTCAGATGTCTCTTGAGTTCTGTTTGCAGCTTGACCGTAGAAGTCTACAAAAGATTTCAAGAATTTCATGATAAGTAAAAAAAAAGTGAGTTTTAAGTAATGATTAGTCAAACCCAGTCGTTAAGTACATCTTTATTGATGACGAATAAGTAGGAAACAATACAATGATAAATACAGGTTGCGAAGTAATGCCATTGAAAAGTGAAAATGGGAATCGGCATTATCTTCCCACCCTCTCTCATTAATATATATAAGTGTTAGTGCCAGGTGACTTAAGCAGGTCCCTTTTTTAAGACGTCAGTCCCTTCACTTACTTTCTGCGATCGACCAAAGAGGAGGTTCACTTTATGTATCTACATTCAATTTCCAGCTCAATTTCACACTCGTGTAATCAAAGTTCATATACAGTAGTGGCCAATTTAAAGGGCCCACCTCACTTTTCATGCTTTTTCCCACTTATACTTAATTAAATTTATTGTTATTCAACTTCTTAGTGCCAAAATATTTAGAAATTAATTCTATATGATGAAAGACAAAGCAAATATGATATCCAGTCATAATTGGTATTGAAGACAACAATGCATGTCAATACTTAACGGGGAAACCTCTGTTCTTTATAACACTTTGTAGTCTACGTGGCACGCTCCGCACCAGAGTCTTGCAGTACTCCTCTGTGATCTCCTGCGTCCAGACACGCTTGATTATCTCGCGCAGTTCCTTTTCTGAAGATGGTTGATGTGCGGCGACCTTCTGCTTCATGAGAACCCAACAATTTTCAATGACATTGAGGTCCAGTGAGTTGGGAGGCCAGTTGGGCAGCAGAGCGACATCGTGTTCATTGAAACACCGCTTGACAACTTTCGTGGTATGACAAGGCGCTGAATCCTGCTGAAATATTGTTGTTTCACTGATGAAGGCGCACCTTCTCTTCGAGGATTTGGAGGTAGCGACTTGCGTTGACTTTCTCTCCTTTACAGAACAGCTCCAAGCCGCATTGTCCACGGGAAGTGATTGATCCCCATATCATCACTGATGGCGGATGCTTCACCGTCTTCTGTGTGAAATGCGGGTCGAAGCGATGACCAATCCTACGGCGGACGTAACCCAAGCCACCACAGCGGACTAGCTGAAAGGTGCTCTCGTCTGAGAACATGACACGATCCCACCACTCGGCATCCTTATCCAGATGATCGCGACAGAATTTCAGGCGCAATCTTCGCTGCTTCTCAGTGATCAAGGGTACTTTCGCAGGCCTACGAGCCACAAGTCCAAAATCATTTTTAAGCCTTCTGCAGATTGTGCTCGCACTTAGCTCCACTCCAGCAATGTCACTGATTTCTTTGGATAGTTTTAGTGATGAGGATCGAGGGTTCCGGGTGATGAGGACTTAAGAACTCGGTCCTGTCGTTTAGTACTTCTTCGGAGTCTTCCGCATGCGGAACGCTTGGAGTCTGGAGATGAGATTGTTTTTCTAACTGCTTTCCTGGACACATTGAGACGTTCAGCAATTGCTCTTTGAGAATGTCCCTCATTGTACAGCGCAATCATCTGACCACGCATCAGCTGCGAGGTGTCACTCGATCTTCGAACCAATGCCATAGGTACTCGATGGATGACCTGAAAGCTATTGTTTTCCTTCGTAATTGTCCCTGCCGCAACGAAGTCAGCTAGATAACTTTCACCCGGAATACCATCGCACGCTAAAAGCATCAAACTATCAAGTTTTTCATCATTAAATCATTCATTTAAGATATAACAGGCCACATAAAGCAAATAGTATAAATTATCTATATCCGCGTTAGTGGGCCCTTTTAATTGGCCACTACTGTACATGTAATCATGGAGTTGCGCATCGGATCGGAATTGAGGGTTGAATCCTATCCGACTACTCGAAAATAAAATCCGAATACAAAGAGACGATGAATCCGATCGAGTTCGATCCGACATTCGCATACTCCGACTAATCCGAAAGAACCTTTTCATGATGCGCACAGGCTACATCTCCTTTTGTATCCTACTTCTGATTAATTGCATATCTATGTATCTTATGTAAGGTCAGATTTTGTTAGGCAAACTGATGTTAGGCACAAACACAACAGAAATCGAAGTTTGCCGGAAAAGTCATATTGATTATTCAAGAACGAATAGTAATTATAACAATAATTATGTAGCAACATCATTATTATGACGAATTCACCACACATTTCAAATTATCCTTCGCATGGTCATAAACAGAGCTGGAAGCGGGGCCGGGCTGAGCCTGAAATATCTAGTACCCGGGCCGATACTTATTATGTCTGAATTTAGAAGTACCTTCCTCATTTGATCATTCAATTGCTCTGAATCATTGGTGACTTCTTCACATGGTGACTTGTCAACCTTATTCTTCAGCAATAATATGGAATAATAAATAGCGGCATGCGACGGAATAGTTATAAATGTGCTTTCTGAAACAGAAACAACAATCGATAGTCGATTAGCAAGCAACATTGCTCTGGAACTTTGGTAAAAAGAGTCGATTAAATATTTAGTACAACTTTTGACTTGATGACCTCACTCTTCAAATAGGCTTTATATCTTCAGTGCAATTCGTTTTCCACGCTTTAACCTAAATTATACAACTTACAACAATGGCAGCTATCGGTGCATAAAATAGGATCCACATTGATAATGAGATGGTTCTCCACGTGCCCGGATTCAAGTGTTAAATATAACCAAAAAGAGGCAAATTTCTACGGGCACTAGACGCTTTATTTGATTCGTGCGAGCTTTCGGCTATCCGCCTTAATCATGCACATAAAGTGATGGCAAGTAAAGAAGATCGCAAACAGAATTTACACTAAAATCAATAAATCATTAAAGACAGATACTGAACGTCAAAGGTCAAAAGGGCAAAGCAAACATACTTCTAAAAAGAAAAATAATAGGGTAAACAAAGGATCCACATTGTTTGTGATAGACAGGCGCGCTATGCATGTACAGCATTTAAAACAAATGAAAATTCACTATGTCTTATCTGTTTAAAAATTCATCTTACTGCTCAAAAGTTATCAATTTACTTACGGATGGTGCATAGGACCTAAAGCATTCGATCATGTAATCAACATTTCGATTTTAGAATGATTATTTAAGGGATTACACTGAACAAATGTAATTGATATATTCATTAAGGATGATAAGGTGCGCAAAACGATAAAATTTCTCACCCGTGACCAGATACAAAATTTATCCGGGCCTAATATTTTGGAGTCGATGCGGGCCCGGGCCGGTTCTGGGCCGAAAAAACGGTCCGGTTCCACCCATGGTCATAAATTGCTGGATTATTTTAGGCTGTGTAAACTACATGTATTATCAAATTCAATAATATCCTCTATGAAGAACGACAGAGGAAATAGCAAGACAAGAAATGAATGAAGTGAGTAATACTGAATTTTTAGTACTTCTTCTAAAGCTCCACGGAAGGTGTATGCCATTGACGAGATTATGGAGAAAAATTTATGGATCGCGATTGTGACTAATCGTTTTCAAACGTAATTACGTTGAAAGAAGCAAAATATGACATGATGCCACCTCTTTGATTGAGGACCACACGACAAGAACCGTTATTCAACATAATTATATTTACACACTGAAATTGAAACAGAAGGGAAAGTATGCACTAAATGTTTGCATGCCACCAATCTGAAGCTGCTTTTACAACAAGCAATTTTATCAATGAAGTCAGACTGGGCGTTGGCATACAAGAGTTAGGCAAACAACAGCGAATATAAAACGGAAAATAGCACCTAATAAACCACAAAGTGAACAGTTGATTGAATCGTTCAAAACGGAATAATTACATCAACAATGTTTTAACAAGATAGGTATTTAGCAGGTTAAATTAATGCCACATGCGCTTGGCTATGAGCAGTCCCTTATGCTCGTAGAATCGAACTTCATATTATTGCATTAGATTATTCGCATTATCTGCTACGTAAATAACAAGTGGGGGATGAAGTCAAAGTGGTGAACAATGTCTCAGAGAATATGACAAAACTGCTTCATAATATTTTTGCCTGTCATGATTCGAACAAGATTATATGAAATACATAGTCAATGTAGATAGAATAGAAATGCTAAATACTAACAGCAATTTATACAACCCTCAGTTGAAAAATGAGAACAGACCTGAAGTGGTGCTATTTCATCCAATATCAGGAATCAGTAGGCAAAGCATCAGCCACTAGGAATCCGAAATATGGATAAATGCCTATTTATCAAGCTTCTCTCCTTCCTGATCTGTTTTTTTTCGACAGCATTGACCGCAAGCTGTATTGCATTGCATTGTATACATTGCATTTCTTTTTTCTAAAGTTTTTCGGAATTGAATATATTTGACTTTTACCAAGTTCACATCTCTCAACAGTGACACGATACCCTATTTAGTATTTGAACATGTACTCATACCCGGAGTAAATTTAATACGCTCAATTAGCATATTAAGTTTATTACCACGGATATTCATCAAATATTGTTTTTAGCCTATTAGAGGTTAACCCAGTAACGACATGTCGTCTACGCTAATGCACCAGCAAGAATTAATGCTGCTCTCTGAAAACACATACATACACGTACATCACATACGTGCCTTCGTCAATACTTAGAAACTCTGTTTCGCGGAGCACAACTCTACTAACTAAACGAAGATCGTGCTGATAAGGTCCAGAACTTTACTTTTGGGATCTAAAGCAGTGTAACGATGGAGATGTTTAAGATTTTTACTAATTAGATTGAATAGCATTTTCGCTTGCGTAAAATATGCCCAGTGTATGAGCTTTCTAAACATGCTAAATATTAAACAGTTAACTATAAATATTACATGCAATGCATTTATATTTGTCCTTTTCAGCATTTTGTATGTTTTATAATTGCATTTTTTATTATTTCACATTTTAAATGCATATAGTAATATATGCTGTTCAATTTTCTTTTCAGGAACCGAGGGAAATTGCTTCCGGGAGAATTCCTACTACCTCTAAATAATCGGAATCTTCTACGTTTGTTCACCCGGAATTTCGGCAAATTTCTGAATATTTTTTCATAATTTTCACTAACTGACTTAATTTTCATTAAGTCGAGGCTAAATGGAACCATCGAGGTCAAAACCCTGTACTGAAACTTCATTATTTGTCACATAGCATTTAGAAGTCGCGAAACAGAAGCACATCGGTATATTTGGAAAATCTTCGAAAAACTTGAATCATACATCGTAATGCGAAACAAACTAAGCCCGCGTGCATTGCCTTTGATGCGAGCTTGTATCGAGGGTGCAGTATGGTTCGATTCATTGGTCAGACGAGCACGGTCAAAAGGTGTTGATGTCATTCATCAAAGATTTCTTAGTAGCCCTTCTCTCCAAATGGCGGATATTCAACGTATTGCAAAGAAATGAATTCTTTGTAGGCGCTATCTCCATTATAAATTTGAGTATCGAAAACACCATTTGATGATTCATGGACTCGCTTGTTCTCTGAAGTGAGCTACAACAAGATAAAATGCTGACATATTGACACAAGATAATAACAGACGCTAGGAAGTAAATTTAAAACTACGCAGTACACAAGAATGAAAAAACGCGATATTCGAGCGTTTTCATGGCTATTATCGATGACTTTGTTTTACCTTCAGGAAGGATATCGTATCATAAGGAGCGGATTTTTTTCTGGAAGCTGTTTGAAGTCATAAGCGTTACCGAATTAGGATGGTAATGACACCTGTGCTCCTTTTGATATCAAAATTTTATACACCAATGATCCACTGAACGAGACAAAAATTTGATTTGTGACTCTCTGTATTGGAGTTCGCCACCAAAACTATGGGAGTGTGAGTTATCCGAAGTAAATTGCCGATTATTAATTTCCACATCGGTAAAGAGGCAGTCTGTTTTTAATAGATGAGTATTTGAGACTTGACAATGGGCTCTCCACTGAGTGTTTCCTTCAGTCAAATTTTCATGGGATATCTGGAGCAGAAATTATTTCAACACTTTGACAAACATCAATTAAAGTTTTACTGTCGATGTGTGGACGACACGTTTATTCTTGGTGGTCGAAATACTACAGAACAGTTCTTCGAATGCTGCAACAATTTACAACCATCTATAGTATTTACCAAGGAATCTGCGAGCAGTTTTTGATGTCCAATTACACTTCGACGATGGCAATGTAGCGACATGGATTTCTAGAAACCCGAGTTTTACCGGACAGTGTGATAATCATCAATCGTTTGGCTCAATGCGGTGCAAAGGGAATCTTGTTAAGACCTTAGCGAAGAGGGCGCATGACATCTGTTCGTCCCAACATCTCCAGAAAGAGCTGGAATTTTTGAAATCTTCTCTGCAGCAAAACCTCCAAGACTCCCAACCGTAGAAAGAGCTGTAACCGTACATCAGCTACCTTGGACAAGAAGATTTGTTCAAGAATCTGATATTCATACCCTGTCCTCAAACCGACTCCGATTCGATGACTGAAACCGTTTCCATCAAAGAGGTACAGCCGATATTATGTGCACAGAAAGACCGACTTCATGTCTTGAAACTAACTTGAAAATTTGTTTCTGATTGATTAAATTATTTATTGACAAGTCATTCAATGCTAACTATTGCTTCATTTACTCAGTAACTGTAAATAGCTTTTACATGAGATCTGGCATTTTAGAAGGTGCTAGCAGCTGACGTCAATATTCTTGAGTACTGCGTAGTTTTGAATTTACTAACTAGCTCTCGTTATTATCTTGTGTCAACGTATCAGCATATTATCTTGTTGTAGCTCACTTCATAGAACAAGCAAGACTATGAACCAGCAAGCGGTGTTTTTGATTTTCAAATTTGTATTGCAAAGAAATAAGTGGAAAATCTTTTCAGATTTGCGCAGTTATAATCATAAAATTTACCTGCTTTTTGATCAATATAGTTTCCGATTTCTTTATGAATTCGTCATCTGTTTTCTCCCCTTTATCAAGATTGTGCAATACTTTCTCCTTTGTTCTACTGATATGTTTGTTGATATTTCTCCGAAATCTTGCGGGATCGAATCGGAGACTTCCACCTGCAAGGGAATTAAATACTGTTGCGAACACTATTTCATGGCACCCATAAGCAAATTGTGAAAATTAATTTCCAGAAGTTTAATTCAATGCACAAACAAAACTTTTAATAAGCTGCACAACTTTACATGCATTTTTCATTGATGAGCACAGATTGAGTCAAGATAGGCGTGATGATGATACATCTACCTAAGATTGTTTATATACATGTACCGGTATATGCTTATATAAGTTCATACATGCATATTTACAAAATTCATGCCTTGCTATCTTGTATATCATGCTTCTGATATCTTTTGTACCTATAGTGTATGTAGCACCCATTCGACTGCTTTAAATTGACAGATTTCTGGTAGGGGACAGTGGGGGACTATCAGCCATCTTTCAATTTTTTTGCCATTGACTGCATTCTATTGATGTCAATCAATTAAATTGATTTTTTTTGATAAAGTTGGTTCGTCGGCATACTTATGGTAGCTCCGCTTGATTGAGCTATTTTTTAAACATGCCTAGATAACGCTTAAAAATTGCGAAGTGGCTCATGGCATCCCCTACTGGCCGACTTGCAGTACTCAAATCCGAGTCCGGTATCAGATTTTATGTACATGTATACTCGTATCTCTACTAATGAATCATACGTAAGTAGAAAAGGATCAAAATTGAGTATCAATTTGTTTAATAGTTTTATAATTTCTTGCCGGAAACGATCGGAAGTGCATTTAGCCACCACAAGTCTGAATTTCAGACTGCATTTAGAAACATACGTAAGTTCCATATGGTAGGGACCTGCGAATCGTCAACTTTTGAGTCGAATCGAATCTCGAACTATTTGAGATGGTCATTTTTCCTAACATGGGCAATTTGAGCATGCATCGGAATAGTGAGGGCAGAAACCAAACTGTGAACATACATATACAGTAATTCGACAACCCTATCCTAAGAGACGGTCACGAAATTTTCCAGCATTTTTGATATCATGGGCGACATCGAAACGAAGGGTACCAGCTAGTACATGTATGTCTACACTTTCTGAAAGGATTTAGGAATTCTTGGGAGTAATCCATCAGTAACTGGAGCCTTGACAGGTTTGGGATTTCGAGGGAGTGCATGAACTAGGTGATCAGATACGTTACTGAGGCTCACTGATCGACTCGTTGCTGCCACATAAATTCACACAATCAATTCCCTATTAGAAGAAAAATTCCTCACCGATTAATAGATTGTAATTTTCCTTAAGTAACATACATACATATTACATTTCTATCTTTTACTTCTGCAAATTTTGAAGTGGAGCAGAGATGTCAAATAAGACTGCCAATCGACTGCTTAACTAAATGTAATTTATTAAGCATAATTGAGATTCCTATGCACCGTTTGTGGTGACTTTCAGAACTGATCATCTGTTTATTTGAATTTGCTATCATTTCCTTCAGCATAACCTCGTGGTGATTATGTGCCTCATTAATGCCTATTAATGCCTATATTATGCCTATATATTATTAATCCCTCCCCTATTAATGCCTCATCAACACAAGTCAACATAATGAGAGGATTCAGAGTTCGTCTTTTTCCGTGAATAATTTCAGCAATGCATATTCAAGTCATGAAAGTGAATGCGTCAAGATTTTGAACTAAACGCTAGGCCTATATTGTAAATACTCTTTCAAAGTAGCGGATTCCCGGGTTGAAAATCGTCCTCATTATCGTTTTCGTCATAAAGTGTCCAATTATAGTCCCCGTGACCAAAAAGTGCTGGATTTCAGTTTGTATAGCATCGTAATCAATATCATCAATTGATCATTTCAGCTATCCAACTGATAATGAGCGTTTACAACATTCAACTGTGCAGACAGCATGACAAATTAGCCTCGAATAATCAAATATATACATCAGGATGGCATGTGTCAGTGTCATGAAGTTGATGCACATTTTTTCATCCATTTTGCTGCTATAATCCAAATGAAAAGCAATAAAAGCATATAATAAAACAAAATTTTAAAGCAGAGATAACGCAGTGCATAATAGAATTTATGAGCAATATCTGAGCATCTGTAGTCTATACTTAATGACTGTTAATTACTGCGCTCATTATATAATTGATACCCCTACTACTACTAACCTCCCATACTTCGCAGAGATAAGGCAGATGGAACTACAAAAAAGTGAAAGTTATTTCAAACACGTTACGCTCATGCAGAAATTTTTAGTTCTGCTGGATTTGCAGCTGCAATAAATAACTATTGCGATAAATCACAACTTATGTAGCTTAATGCTCATCGTAATAAAATGTAATTTTACGATTTACAATTACTACCAGGTTGATATTGTTATTGACTATCCGATCAAAGTCTATCTTTACAAGAAATTGGAATGAACATAGTGAAGCTTGAAAATTGAAGTTAACTGATTCAAACCCTCATTCAAACATCATCGTTACTGTCTATTAATCAATTTTCATTTACATTTGCATTCATAAATTCTAATCAAAAGGCATTAACTTGATATTTTTTGCTGATTTAATTAAAGTCAAAATTCTAAAGATGATCAGCTCATCTTCAGTCATCGAAAAGGATTCCAAGATCAACGGATCAAGGATTAAAGGCATCCTACATATATTCGTAAAAATGATGTCACAACTGTATTAAAAAGTTGTAAAGCAATGCCGATTTCCAATAAGTTTTAATAATGAAAGCAACACAATTGACTTCATGTGTTTAATACCCGAGCGCTTTCGTGGCCTCTTGTCAAGGGTGGACGGCCAAGTGTGAACATGTACAGAGATGGCTGAGAAACATTCAATGATAACTGCCGCCAGTGACACCAACCAATCAGTGCCAAGGTAAAGACAATGAATAAAGGAACTCTTCATGTACACATAAAACAGGTCGCCTCGCAGCTATGTACAGTGCTTCCAATACAGGCAAAGAAAAACGATATTTACAAGATGATAAAATAGAAAAATATGTACAAAGTGGACGGTACTGAAAAGATTCACATTCAAGTATGAATGAGATAGAACTTTGAGGTGCTGTTCAAGCGACGTTTGAATTTTGTAACGCGTAGCAGCTTTCCTGCTGCTAAGCCCATTGTTGTGTGCTCCACAAAGCCTCTTCCTGTTCGTTCTCTCAAGGATCCGCTTAGTCCTCAAGGTCGTTCATGTCTTGTCTATAATTTTCAATGTGACTGTGGACACAGTTACATCGGACGTACCGAGAGGACTTTGCGGGTCCGAATGAGAGAACATGTTCCTAGGTGGCTTGAGGATAGAAAGACAAGACCGCGATCTAGAACAGCACCTCAAAGTTCTATCGCTCGACACATACTTGAATGTGAATCTTTTCAGTACCGTCCACTTTGTACATATTTTTCTATTTTATCATCTTGTAAATATCGTTTTTCTTTGCCTGTATTGGAAGCACTGTACATAGCTGCGAGGCGACCTGTTTTATGTGTACATAAAGAGTTCCTTTATTCATTGTCTTTACCTTGGCACTGATTGGTTGGTGTCACTAGCGGCAGTTATCATTGAATGTTTCTCAGCCACCTCTGTACATGTTCACACTTGGCCGTCCACCCTTGACAAGAGGCCACGAAAGCGCTCGGGTATTAAACACATGAAGTCAATTGTGTTGCTTTCATTATTAAAAATGTATTAAAAAGGTCAAGTTTATGACTGACAATTTCAGCAATGAGGGCTTGAAATGAAAATTAAAAAAAACTTATAATAGAAACAAATAAGCCTATGAACATATACCTTTCACGTGAGCTTAGGGAATCGGGTACACACAAATTATTTAGTTGCACGGCGACCCTAGTGAGACCTGTAGGCTATATGGGACACAATCCTCACTGCCAAGTCAGCATTCAATAACGTATAAAACAGTTCTTGAAAAATAGAAGGAGTTGAAAATTTAATTCTTCTCTCACATTGTCCATGTGTCCTTATCCCCACATTGATCACATAAACACTATGCAGATTGTTAAAACTATTTTTCCGGAAATCCACCATCTGTGACTTTTTAACTTTAATTTTGAATACAGATGGTGGATTTCCGGAAAAATAGTTTTAACGGTGACTTTTTAACTTTAATTTTGAATACAGATGGTGGATTTCCGGAAAAATAGTTTTAACGGTGACTTTTTAACTTTAATTTTGAATACAGATGGTGGATTTCCGGAAAAATAGTTTTAACAATATGTTACACCCATCTGGAAGAATATTTGGAATCATTAAAAACTATGCAGATGTTGTGACTCGTGTTTATTATAAAACATGAAAATAATAGACTATTTGCGAGTTTTTATTCTTTCACCATGACAAATTCATCAGTAGGTTTATTAATTTACAAAATTGTATTAAAGCAAATACCCGCAATTATAGTTATCAAACTTCTGGCTTACTAATTTCAAATATAAACATTTTGAAAGCATCTGTATTTAGGAGGCCCCTAAGTGACTTCTAGGCCGTTTGAATCCATCGCGCAAATCCAAAATGGTAAGAAAGGCGAGTTTTGGCATGATGAATTGGAATAGCATGACGCATGAAACAGCATCATCATAATTCGTCGGCATACTAATGCGAATATACGAAAGTAGGGTCATAACTTGTATGTAAAATTTAGAAGAAATTTAGGAAGATTAGATTTAGGCAACAAATCAAATAGCCAGAAATGGAAATTATCGGCACTTAAACATTTCACTGCTTCTTGTTATAATTCAATAAGGTAGTATAAAAAACAATGGCAAAACAAGAAAACGGTTCAATTGGAATTTTTCGAAATGGACGTTTTTAAAATTCCATACATTTGGGCATCAGACTTACTTCTCTTAATAGTACCTACATTTCCAGTTGACATTTTGATGAGATACAGAAGAGCTGAAATGAAAGAACGAGCAATATTAATATCCACTGCAATACAATGTGACATTCACAAACAAGCTAAAATCGCGATTTCTTATGTTTGTGCACTTGCTGGAAAATCAAAAATTATGGGTAAACTGTAAAATCCCAATCAGAAAATGTTTCAAGGAACGTGTAATCGACAGGTCTACAAACAGAGTCACAGACATGTGATTTCATATAAAGATCCAAACCAAAATTTTTTTGCATTTTCAGGTTGCTGCGACAAATTAAGGTTGAAACTGGTCGACTTTTCCGTGCGACTCTAGCAGGGAGCCTCTATTCAAATACTCAGCCTACAGGGTCGGTCAACCAGTCCGGCCGATAATATAATGCTCATCAAATGTGCATGCATTGCAGCTTCGTCTTTTCTGAATTCTGCAATTCGTTATGGTGATCAATTTTATAGAAATAATGAACCAATGCTATAGAATCATGACATCGCGGTACCTTATGGGGGTACAGGAAATATGGGGACGCTGTGAGAAATTGGGCAACACAAGGGCACAGTGAGGTGATGCCGAGATTGACGCTGGATCATAAATTGTTTAAATGTCTACCTTGCGTCCTGCTGCATTACGAGCAGCACCGACAGAACTCAAAAATTACAACGGTATTTCTCTTGGATTAAATGGCGATTACACATTCATGTGTCTGAATTTTGGATTGCAATAACAAAGTACATCCCATCAAAATCAAATTTATTCAACTATCTCCGATGGAGAAACATGGCTGACACCTTCCTCCTACACGCGCTAAATTATCAGACACGATCAATTTCTTGTGCTACGAAATCTTTTATTTTGAAACAATCCCTTGTTTGTAGATTTGTGTGATCAACATGTATAGGATAAAAGTTCCTTGGAGTTTGGGACACAGCAAAATGCAACGTCGCTCTACAATTGCTGCATTAGTGCAGAAAGACAGACAGATATATCAGATATTATAGTAGATACAATTGACCGATAACAGATTTAATGTAGCGTTTATGTCAAAAAACATGTCTCGGCTTGTCATTTTGAAATAATAGAAAAATATTTTGGCAGGGCCTTGATCTTTACATTTAGTATCATTCCATATTCAACATGCATAAATGCAATAATGCTCAAGTATCATTAATGCATTCGATGATTAAGATTTTTATCACTGATGACTTAGCAAAGTAATAAGATGATAATTAATATCATAAATGATGCCGAAAAGCAAAAATACATAATTGACATCATTGATTATTCAGAAAAATATGGGTGTGTTGTGGGAAGAACCAAGTAAACTGACATTTTGTTTAAAATCAGAATATTTTTGGTAATTTACTTCGATCTACACTCATAGATCATCATCAGACAAGTGAGTCATAGTTTAGGAAAAGTTAGTCTACCGAAACTATGATTTATTTGTCTGACGATTAGCTACATATGAGTGTGTAGATCAAAATATATTACAAAATGAAAACAAATTAAATAGAACATCAGTCTACGTGGTTGTTCCCACAACATACCTACAATGTCAAACCAAGTCATCTTCACTCTCAGAAAAATGTGCCCCTTTCGTTCTGGGAACAATGCTGAAAATTCATGATACTATAATGATCATGACATGACATTGTTTTATGCACTTTTGCTCACAAAAACAATGAAAACAGCCAAAGAGACTCAGATGACCAACGCGAGGCGGCCTGGAGATCAATATTACGTCAAGATTCAATTTGCAGAAAGTACTTAAGAATGGCACTGTAAGAATCAGAATGGCTTCTAAAGTGTTCGCAGGTTGAAATTTGAAACTCAATATTCAGTATTTAGGCTTTGTAACCTCATTTGTTACAGTTTCACTTTTCTTTGCATGAAGCATATTTTAAGAAATAATGCACATACCTATGAAAACGAAGGAATCCGCCGTAGATGCAGGTCGATATCAATTATATAGAATAAATGGTAAGACAGAGTGGCTTACAAAATAATTCAACTATACCGAACATCTTCAAATTACCAACAGCTTCAACTTGCATTATATGTCATCAACTTACAGAGCAACTAACCATGTGAAGTTCAAGTGTTAAAAAACACTGAGAAACCAAAGGTCAAAAAGCATAATATATGATAGAAAAAGATCCTCTGATAATTCTTATTATAAGCAATGTTTAAGATCGTGACGAGCTGAGGATTATAACTGTATCTGAACTAACTACATGCTTTGTAACGCCAAAATCACTAACAAAACAAGGACAAATGACAAGTAATTTCCTGTGTCACAGTAATTGATCTCATTGGATTATCGATAGGATCATCAACATTAGGAAACCTTGTGTCAAGCAGCACAACAAATGATAGAAATAATATATTTCTCATGATTCCTTTGAAAAACTAGGTTTGCGCTAGAAAAGTTCGTGATGAATTGAGAAAACTAAGAAGGTAAACATATTACATACTTTATAACGCCTGAATCACTGACAAAAAAATAAAGATGACAAATAATTTTCTGCGTCATAATAATTGCTGTGTCGATTTCCTGCGCCATAAAATTTATTGTTAGTGCCTATCAAAAAATGCTAACTTCGCAATGCATCTTATGCTGGCGAATATCAATGTACTATAAGACAAATAATGCATCAGCAACTTGATCCAAAATATAGCGATGTTTGTATGTAGTATCTCAAAAGTAAACACATCTCCGTCAGTTCAGTGACTGATAAACACATTATTTCAGTACTCCAACACAATTTCAAAATGATTTTCGAACAAAAGTACTGTACCAAAGTCATTACACCGCATCAGTCATGAAGGTTATGTTGAAGCAAAATCCATGGATTTTTCTTCAAATCTGTACATTGATGTTATCTTTAAAGAAAATTCCAAATTTGAAGAGGGCATTTGTGAGCACATTCGGTATTGAAAATTTCAATTACGTTAGGTTGTGCTCGTGTACAGATCCTTTAGGTCATGCTCTTGTATGGAAATTTAAAATTTCTGTCTGAAATGGAGAGCTTTTGAGATGCTTGCTTAGAGGACATCTAGAGGACATTCACTCGTGTAATTTTATTTTACATCTACGTCGCGACGGAGCGCAGTGATCATAGCTTCTTCGTCTCATGGTAAGCGTAGTCCGTCGTTTCTCTTGGATTATTTGCGATAAAAATTGACTGGATAGGTTGAAGAATCTGAGGCAGTTAGCTCAAAGTTAAAATGACGTCTTCATCAGATGCCTGAAATGGTACTTCTTCAAGTGGCACTTCTATTGATTACGAAGAAAAACCAACCCCTAATAACAAGTGCCATCCCCTGGTTTGGCTGCAGCTCTGGTCAGAAAAGAAGCAAGTGCAAGAAATACTTCATTCATCTTAATAGAAACTGCACATAGCCCGGGACACGATATTTCGCCAACTGTTGTAGAAGCACGTGGTAAAAGGCGTTGTAACCGGATGCCTCTCTTTCTCTGCTCCCTTTGATCTCGCAGAAGCTAATACAACTAATGTTTCAACTAATAAGGAATTACAATCTTCAAGTACAAGGCTGTTTTCACAAATTGTAAAGCAACTTCACAAATAATCAAATTCAAGTAACATATTAATGCATGAACAATGAGGAATCTAGCTTTTTCTGCACTATCGATTAATTGTAAAAGACATAGAAATCACATAGTTGACCAGTCGTCGGGAGATCATTTTGATTAATGAGAGTGTGTTAGAGAAAACTCCCCAAGTTTAGGTCGATGCTTTCTTGAAAGTTAAGTACAAAGTTAAAACAGGTCAGACGGGCCTTCGGCGTCCAGCGCCTTCGAAACGGTCGATGGTAACGACCTTACCATCGACCGTTTCGAAGGCGCTGGACGCCGAAGGCCCGTCTGACCTGTTTTAACTTTGTACTTAACTTTCAAGAAAGCATCGACCTAAACTTGGGGAGTTTTCTCTGACATAGAAATCATTGGAATCTTTGGTTTAATGCCTCTGCAATATGGTACTCCGATATGCCCAGAATGCTCACGTCTTTGGGATCATAGAATGTAAGGCATGACTTTGATTAAATTCAACATTGCGGAAAAGTTTGCGGCTTATATTCTCATGTCTATTTCTCAACGCTGTTCCACCACATTTGCATAATTTCGTATTGCTGGACACGTAATTCGATGTGCTCGGCGTTCGACACGATTCTAGCAGTAACGAATAGGTCAAGCATTAAAAATCGCGGGATGAAGTGATGCAGGGTCCCATTTATATTACACTATGATGACAAAATATTGCCTGATCTATCTAGTTGATCGACTTCCTGTCCTGGTCTCGGGCATCGACGATGCAGGTACATGTTATAATTATGTAAACTGCATACAGGGTTGATCATGCAGTCACTACATGATGCCCAATCAGCTGTGACGTGTGCTTCATAGTTGATGGGACTAGTGGGACAGTCTTCAATGAATAGGATGTTTTAATCTACGATTAAATGGAGTAAAAAATATTGTCACATATCCTGTTTGTCCTGAAATTAATTCGCATATATCGGCCAAAAATTATCAAAAGAATTGGGTTTGTAATGGAACATTAGTACAAGCGATTGATATCTCCTTCGTTTCATATACTTCAAGTTGTGATGCTTCATTTGTTAGAAAACTACTACTCACAAATTTTTAGCAATATTCGAAGTACATATTTGTGTAGATCTGATTTCTATAGTGTTTATTAAACATCATTTCGCATATGGCTCCATACCCAGAAGTCCAGCATATGGCTTTTTCATGAACATGGAGTATGCCTATAACGACCAATCCAATGATTATTCATTTTTGATGTCTGGGGCTCACGTTTTCAAGAACCCTAAGTGGTTGTGTCTGTCCCATCCTATTGATGCATCCGTAGCTTACCGTTGACGATTCCGTAGCTTACCATTGAGAAAGAATGTTGCCTCATCACTTAAACGGATATCAAAGGTGACTCATAGGATCCTGTATGTATAACCTTCAATCACTAAAAGATAAAATTGAAGTCGCTTAGGAATAATTTCCGGTTTCAAATATCTTACTGTAAAACGGCATGCTTTAATTGTTTGATAACCCTTCCTTGAGTACTTTGGTTTGGGAAACAGAGAAAACCTGACTTCTTGTTCAATCAACCATTCTTTGCAAATTGATGGAATCATCTTCGAAAGCTACAATGATATTTTACCCCCGTGACATCAGAAAGTCACCGCGCCTCGTGATCATCCACACATTTTCTCGGAGCCTTGGAATGAGTTTTCATGATCAGTTTTTCCAAAGAAGCGATGCTCTTGCTAAAGAATCTTTCTGTCGATGTCAAAATTCTGACTACGTCTAACCTTCTCACGATCATGCTATCACAGAAGTGGCAACTGATATTGTCTCAGTTACCTCTAGGAAGAGGTCAGATAGTAAAAGTTATAAGACAGTCAGAAAACATGGTTAACGTCCAGCAAAGCAACCAGTGCGCTCCATTCCATATGATTGATTTTCGCTTAACTAAAACTCAGACTTATTCACTGATAACGCCGAGTAACGTCGAGTGTGCTTGAATATAGTTAATTTATCCAAAAACTTTGTTCAATACTCAGCAGTATTCACCGTAATATTTATGACAAAAATCCGCAAGAAGATCGCGAACACCTTATATACATATGTATGCATGTGTATATATATGCATGTATAGTTTTAAAAAGAATGACACGGTCAATAAATAGGGTCTTATAAGTCCAGAAATGCGACCTTATCAATTGAGCGTGTCATTCTTTTTAAAACCTATTAATTTGGTCAATGACGAAAATCATTACTAATATACATCATTACTATTATATATGCGCACGTTCATACCATCACATCATCTCCAGACTTCATCATGTCAGTGAAGCAAATTAAGCAACCTTTCTACATTTCCATCCCGAAATACGTTATGACTTAGTTGTCCTCTTTCTGTCTTTCTCCGCTTATTTCAGCCACTTCATCTAAGACAGACTTATCTCTCGCAGGAGTAGCATTCCATGAGCAGCAAGCCTCCGCTATCCGCAAGAAAGCGTGCTTTGTGACTGGCATCCTTACTTTTAGCCCATCCCCCACCCCCCCCCCCAACCCACCACTAAATCGTTCCCGCGTGCGAGGAAGCCAGACTGAACGTTACTCACATTTCAAGTGAAATTACGTCCATTTTATCAACATTCTGAACAGGAAGGCGGGCAGGAAGATAAGCAGAGTTAAAGACAAATCACATCTGCAAAAATGTATGGTTGCAGTGGTGTAGAGGCAAAACAAATACTCAAGGAATTCTGGCAAACTCGGCAAAACTCAACTTCACGCATTGGGCTCACATGAAAACCGGACTATTCAACAAGTGATTTCACTGTAGAACCTTGCGAAACATCGCTTCTCAACTTTGATGAAATGAATAATTCAGCCTGTTAATTGAGTTCAGCCTCAGCTATCTGGACAAAATTCCATAAATTAAATGAAACTTGATTTATCGATCGAATGCTTGCATCAATAACAGATCCCTAGTATCGCAGCCATTTCATCATAATTTTTCAGCCGGAAACTTGATTTGTTGGAGTTCCATGCAAATTTATGAAAACTCATGCGGGCACATCTTCGGGTGAGAGCCTGATTGGCAATCTCTAGCGATATATATCCAACATGAATGCGCCTAAACTTCAAATTGATTAAATAGAACATTTTTCATATGCACATAATATCTAATTCCTAAAAAACAGGTTCCTGAAATAAAAATGAACCGAGGGAACGGCGATCCAACACCGCCATGCCACTACTTTTTGTAGTTCTCCTTAGAAACTTAATTATTTGACCGCTGAGGAAGAGATCGAGTCATGGCTATTTCAATGAGTGACCGGCTTATTCACATGGTTGTTAATACACATGTTGAATGAATAAATTAGATACAGGTAAATTTATACGTTGCAACACGCAAGGAACATTCGAAAACGTTCGAGAAACCGAACAGAAACTGCTGCGAGAAACCGTTTAATCACAGAAAATACTTCATATGCTGTACAGTTCTTTCCTTCAATAACATTATTCTTCATCTGCTATTCTAGCATTGGGCAAAGTTTCAAGGCGCAATTTTTTGCTACATTTTTTTCGATCGCTTAATGCTATTGTGATATGAATAGTTAATCGCTAAGATGGACTGATCATCGCTGAATTCTGTGACCTCATTTTGCCTTTATTTTATTGGAGTAGGATTGGCAAGTATGTTTTTAGCAAATCATTTCATTGAATGTTTTTGCAGTTTGGAATACTATACTCAAATTTGTGTTTTACGGAAAATACTCAAACTGGAAGTTCGACTATTGCAGAAGACGTTTCGATGGCTGATCGCCCGTGTAGAAACTCAGCCGTATGCTGGAAAGGTAGACAAGGAGTCTTGTTTTTGAGGGAAACACTGTTAAGTATTTCATCTAATTAATTGGCTTCTCACAAAGATTTCTGCAAAAGTTTCGAAAGTTCCTCACTTGTAGCAACAGCAACTCAAGCTGAAACAGCTGATTGTATATCAGCTGACTGTCTTGAATTTGAATCTTTCAAAATATTAATTGTTTTTTTTGTTTTAACAAATCAAAAGTTGGAACCATAGAAATCAGATTGTTTTACTGTATTAGGCCTTTATATAGTATAGTATCTGATTTCTATGGCTGGAACCGCTGTAAACACAGGCTGTAAGCATTACTGGAAAAATGGAGACCACAGACATGCATTGCTGACATCGTATGCAATGTTTCATACATTTCTAATTTTAGTAAATGCACTGTTTGCAATTGGGTGCATCAACGTTTCCTGTCGGTTTGTTGAAGATACTATGTTTGTCGAGTTTCCGATTAGATGGCGTCAGCATCACATCCATGATCACATCCACAGACATCGATGTCTATGATCAAATCTTAGTCGTGAAATCTTCTTGCATGACTGATATTTGCTGGTTTTGCATTTTTTCCTACATAGTTTCCTCATGCAACATCTTTTAACAAAAAATGGAGAAATTTTGCGAAACATACAGGAAAAAAAGAAAAATTCTAGTTATGTATATTATTGCCACTCAACGACTTCATGGAGGAACATGAAAAAACACACATGGGAGGGAGGATAGATCAAGTCTTGACTTTGTAGGGTTACTTGTGTGATGAATGATTAGATGTCTGCATTTGCGCAGACGCCATTAAGTGCTTCATTACAAGCTGCATTTCGAGTTTAGATCGTCATCATAGAGATCATCGTATCTTGTTCATGGTCATCTCATGGGATCCTCGTCTAGAGACAAGGCAATCTCTGACATGTTTTTTTTCTAACGGTCTAGCAACACTTAAAAGCTGTATTATTCAATAGCATAGAATTTATTATATTTTCCTCCAAATTGTCCATAAGATAATCGCTTGTTTATATATTAATGATTTACAACTCTTGCGGCAAAGTTGACCTACTTATTCGCTCAACCTACTTAATAAATATTTTCCCAATTGGAAGTTTCTGCCAGTGATGGACAGTGCGAGAAGGTCGTCACTTAGTTATTCTGCCATGGATTCCTCTCAATACAAAGCTCTGATTCCGAAAGACCCAGATGACATAACAGTAAAGAAGAGAGGTAAACTAACGCACCAAGAATCATACATTGATATTTTCTATCTTGGGTAGTTCAGGTTACAGTTGGTATTTCCACGGCTGAACCGATACAGTATTCGTGTGCAGACGTATTTCTCAGCTGTGACAGACTCTAAATCACTCAGTATAACGAGCAATGTGCATCGATTGTGTCTAGACTATTCGCCATGGATGTATTCAGATTTGAACTAAGCAATTGTTTTCAAGCAATAAGCAACTCCAAAACACTCAGTATGACAAGAAATATGTTGTAAAAGGTGAACTCAATCTTTTTACATCTTTTTAATCAATATTACCGCCTCATCAGTAGAGCAGCCGCTGCATCAAAACTGCACCCTCTCAGACATGGTAGCAACAGTGAGACCAAAATTTTGCCGATTCTTCTGTGACAATGCATGGATGAGAAATTCCGCGCATCTAGGGGCTACCAATTAATCTCCCTAATGTAGGCCAATTCCTTTTTTCTCAGTGGTTATTGTTACCATGAAAATGTCAAAATACACGCTGTCACGACGATTCAGATTTTTCAGCTGCTGATCAATGCATGATTGATATGTACTTTCACACTCAAAAGACTAACTACATGAAACTCACTTTTTTGTCGAATTTCCTAGAAATAATTAATTTGTGGATAATCACATTCGAACAGAATACGTTCGTTGATCTGTTAATTCACATACTTTCGATCAAAGGAAATTCCCCTGAGGTAAGCGTGAACCGGTATATATTTCTCTATTGCTTAGTTATGATGCTTGAGATGATTCAAGTGTAATTCATGTGTTCATAGTGTCTGCCAGATCATCCAAAAATCTAATTATTTCCTAGAAGAAATTCGTCCAAAATGCAGACTTCGAAATGTATCTGGCTGTTAAACCTTCAGACAGGAAGTTTATGGATCCGGAGGATCCGTTTCCGATTCACTAAAGGTAGTCAAGTGTGTCGAATGTTCACGATTGTTCGGTATCCGAATCACAAAGTAGTCAAACCCCTCGAATGTTCACCATCATTCGTTAGTCTGTAACACTTGCAGCCGGTCGGAATCGAATGAAGCGCCTCCTCGCCCCTCTGCGTCAATGCCTGCGCTTTCCGCTTGATCGCCAAGCAGGCCTTGGGTCCATCGCATCGCGTTCTCCTCGTCTGACAGACGTGTCGGTCCGTTTCCATTCACCACTGACCGCGAAAGAGTGATGACTGGTCTTGTTCTCCTCCGATCGCAAACCGGTAGGCCTATTTGGGCACTCGCGTTCGTCACTTTTGTCGTATTCGTGTAAGCTCCGGAGCTCGCACTGGTCGAAAATTGTTGAAATGAAACCTTTCGCGTTGACGCAAGCGCGGGTTCAGGACTTCGACCGCTCAGGCCTCTCGCCGGCTCAACTGCATGCAGAATCTCCGAAAGTCGTTTGGTAACTCGGTAGGGGACTAAGAATTGTGAGGGGTCTAATGTGTTTTCCGGTTGACCTCATGAAAATCCAATCACCTGGGGTCGATTGCATAAAACTTTATTAGCTAATATTATGAGCTCATAGGGTGCAGTCAGTTGCATATAGCTTTATGAGCTCATAAACTATTAGCTCTCATAAATTCATCAACTAATAATATGCCGTTGCATAAAAAGACTAATAGAAATCTTAGCTAATGAAATTTAGGAGCAAATGACTGATAATCGTCATGAGTTGAAAGACTGTCATAAATCCAACAATATTGTCTAGATGTCTGACAGCGATAGCAGCAGTGACGATGAATTTCGACGACACGACCGAGTATTTAGAAATCGGATAAATTTTTATCGTGATGGTGAAAAGGAGCAACGAGAACGATTTCGAGGCAATGAGGATGTCATAGCCTTTCTTTTAGATCGAATCGGAGGACAACTTCAACATGGAACACGACGGAATCATGCCCTTTCGCCGCGGCAGCAGCTTCTCGTGTGTTTGCGTTACTTGTCGGGGAATGGATTTTGTCATCTGGCAGGTGATTCACATGGCATTCATAAGTCTACCGTGTGTAGGGTGATTAAACGAGTTGTTCTAGCAATCAACCGAACTTCATACGACGAATTGGTGCATTTTCCTGAGAACATTGATTCAGTGAGACAACAATTCTTTAATATTGCTGGAATGCCTAGTATGTGTGGACTTGTTGACGGCTCTCTTATTGAGATAAAAGCTCCGAGCGATAACGAATACCAATTCCTTGATCGACACGGGAATCATTCCATCAATGCTGTCTTTGTATGTGGACCTAGACTGAACTTCTTTTTCTGCAACGCAAGATACCCTGGAAGTGTGCACGATTCACGTGCTTTTCGTAACGTCACTATATAACTTATTTGAAACGAACTGGCGCCCATTTCCTTCAGCGATTATTTTAAGTGATTCTGCGTACCCCACCAAAGAATGGCTCATCCCTCCTCTACCTATTTCAGCGACTGATGCAGAGCGAAGGTTTAATGTATCGGAAGACAACACGCTCAACAGTTGAAAGAGCATTCGGTGTGATGAAGCAGCGCTTCAATGTATTGAAGACGCCTATCCGAGTCAACAATCCTGAATATGCTTGCGAAATCATCAAATGTTGTGCTGCTCTCCACAACTTGTGTCTTCATTTTGATGGATTACCCGAATACATAGTTCCTGAAGAAGTTTCGACAGCAGAACCCCCTCACGGTAGTGACACCGACAGCGTCAGTAGCAATGAGCGACGTCAACAGCTAATTTCGTATTTTGATGACCATGCTTGACCCTCTAACTACCATGGGGTCAATTTTTGACCCCACTAATGATCTTGGATGCACATGATGATTTTGGATGCAATCACTGATCGAGAAAGTCGCGCAATTTCGAATGCTTCTTTTGATCGCATCCTAATCAAGCGCAAGAGATGCAGCCTATGTCTTCGCGAGGATGACAGGAAAAGCAGTTACGAGTGTTGTAAGTGTGGTGCCAAAATCTGCAGAAGTCATACGAAAATGAAGAAGAAATCTTTCACATGCGTTTGTACTCACTGCCCAACAAATTAGCAATAACCGCTCCTCTTTCTTATGTAGGCCTACTTGTTCTGTGTGAAATTATACAATTTACTGCCATGTATAACTCGTATTGGTTTTAATATTCACTTTTGTATTCCATACACAAATCGGTATGCCAAAATTTACCAAAACGATGATTGTCTTATGAAAATAATATTGGGATCAAAAAATGACCCCATGGTAGTTAATGATGGTTTTATCCCTGGTAGTTAGAGGGTTAAAGGGCGTAACTGCGCACAATCTGTGATGTTCCTATCATCACCATCAGAGCTTGATAAATGCATTCAAACAATATATGGAACATTGTTGGCTTTAATTTGTAGATATTTGTCAGCCTATAGGCCAACTGACTGTTATCTGTTAAGCCGAAATTTACGGAGAAAAAGATGCCGTGGCTCATTACAAATGATAAAAAGAAACGGAATGCCAGGCCCAAGAAACCTAGGTATGTTAGTACAAAAAATAATTCCTAATTAATTTCAAACTCATAAACAAAGCTATCTTCAGGGTTCCCTATCTATCTACTAAATTCCCTGAAGATAGCTTCGTTCACAAGTCTGAAATTATTCGGAAATTATTTTTTGTGCTAATATACCTAGGTTACTTGGCATTCCACTTCTTTTTATCATTTATAATCTACAATGATTGGCCTAATTACCACCAATTAACTGATGTAATTTTGATTAGTCGATCTTGGTAGAAAGTCTTGTTTTTTCATTTATATTCCATTACCGTGCGCACCACAATTAATGTTAAATCTAGAAATTCGCAGGACGTCGCCTGAGATGTACAAAAGTTAGATTGATTTTCGACCACAAGATTGCTGTGATGCATTGACGTACGAATACTCCTGCATTTTATTCACATCTACAAAAGAATTCTAGATTCTTAGTACAGATGAAACAACCAAATTCGAGAAATTGCTCAATATATTCAGATTCAAACAAATAATTGCAGGATTGTCACAATTATATAAATCTGCAAAATGTATAAATAGACAAAAACTCATAGACCAAAAGTCGGCTCAGAAAACTCAAAATGTCCATAAAAAGGCTAAAAAGATAGAGTCCAAGGTCCTCATTGAGAGAATAGCATACTAGCGCAACAACGAAATTTCGTTTTAGTTGACTCAAATGAAGCACTTCATTACAAAATAGAAATAATCAAACAGCAATGGTTTACTCTAGAATAATATCATTATTCAATTGATATCCTCGTGCTCCAAAGATAATTTTCTTTCCAGCTTGATAATTTCTAATTTTAATTTTCGCACTTGCAGCTTTTGTTTCAAAAGCTTGATATCGACAAGTTTCCCACTATCACTGTTTAGCTTTTGTTTCTTCGGAGGGGGAGGAGGAGGGGTGGGTTCTGGAACAACCTCTCTAAAATTCAGGTCACTCGACGGTTGATTGCATGAATTGAACATTAGTGCAGTGTACTGCGTTGACTGAGGTAGATCTACTTCATTAAAACATTCAGCGAGACAGTCGCGTACAGCAGTGTTCAAAGGGATGGACACTGAATCTGTGATGTTCAATCCTGTCACGATTGGACTGTCATTTCCCAAAATTTCGAGCACAAGATTGTCAATTTCGTCAAACACTTGTGCTTCAGCCCCAGTCTTAGAATTTTGTCAACTTTATTGAGGGTTCGTGAACGAAGATTTGGCCACACTGCATCCCGAAAGTAATTGTATGGCTTGTCGAATCCATGCGTGTCCATTCTGAAAAGACAAAAATCTCATGAGATATACATGTAAATAACTCATCAGTGGCATTATAGCTGCACATTACTACAGGCAAGTAAAATACCAAAGGTATATGATCCATGACTGACTGCCCTTTGCATAGCATTGTTTTCTGAGGTGGGTGTGTGTGATTTCTAACACAAGTATGCCCAGCGAACACCTACCAAAGGCCTGCACATGTACTCACACTGAAGATGCACATATAGCATTAGTTCGTAGCGCGGAGTCTATTTCGAAATCTATGCACCTGTGCACTTCAATTTCTGAGGAATGCATGTACAGTACATGTTTCTATCTAAACGTCAGAAACAGGAAATTGCAAAATTTTGGGATCAATTAATTTCAATTTTTTTAACATCCATCAATTTCCATCAATCAACTAAAATTTGTAGGTGGATGAATGCTCGATTTTCATTGTCTCAGTCCAATGGTGGAATATTGCTCATTGACTTAATGACACTGCAGCGCCATACATGCACATTCCGTCAAAAAGCGTACAGTATAATTAATTTTATGAGAAAATGTCAAGTAGATTTATCAGTGAATTCATGAAAATACATGAAATTTTTACCTTTCCATAAAATACATGACCAATAACCATGGATAAAGAATCTAAACTTAACTAAGCTTAAACTAACTTAAACTCAGATGCATCTGTTATATGGCTTAGACTCAAAACTTAAAAAATGCAAAAATGAAAATCAAGACTTCCTCGATTTCATCGTGGTTGTTAAGGCTTTGATGCAGTTAACGCTGTTTATTTATGAAGTTTTGTTGACTAGAAAGCACATGTAGGAGACATGCAAAAACAAGTTTAATAAATGATTACAATCAAGAAAGATACTCACATTTTCTTGATTTTCTCCCACGCTTCCAGCTTGCTGCGCTTCGCTTCAGCCTTGTGATTAAAACTTGCGAAAATTACATGCTTGCGGCATTTGATCTCATTTAGAAATACGATTTTCTGATTAATCGAGAGAGGCATGGTGATGTCAAGCGCAGGCACAATTCTGTACATCGCTTCAGAGATAGAGCCGCGATTGCAAATCTAGCAGACAAAATCAACAACCTTCATGTACAGCCAATGATAATGGCGTTACTATGTAGAAGTGACGTTTGTTTCTATAAATAGATACTCAATGTGATGCAGAAGAACTAATAAAGTTATTAGCTCATAACAGATAAATATTAGTCTTCTATGCAACTCGATTTACGAGAACCAATAATTATCAGTTGATAACAGATAAGTTATTAGCTTCCAGCTCATAACGCTTTATGCAATCGACCCCTGCTCTGAACTTTTCGCCACGAACCTTAGTATCAAAATACCTTTTCTGGTGGCGCTGAGCTCGAGTATAGGAGAGTCTAGCTTTGGAATGAACAGTGTGCAACTGTTTACGAATCTCAACTAGAAACTCATGATGGTCATAGGGGTCACGTAGGCAGGGGTCAATTATGGATTCGTATTGTAAGAGCAGTTCCCTTCTTAAGGTCATCATCGCGTTAGCAAACCCAGAGCTAGCACTCTCGAGCGTCCTTAGGTTCGAAGAACAGGATTTAGATAATCTTCCTTGTCTGTCAGGTAAGTGCGAATACCGCCCTTCAACTGCTGAATTGCTCGCTTGATTTTGCCATCTGCCTGGGGATGGGGGGGGGGTGATACGTGGACTTCTGTTATTCCTAACTCAGTGCATATAGAATTCATTAGGCTCCCGGAAACTTGATCCTGGTCACTATACAGGTGCTCGGGTATACCGTGACGACAGACCCACTGGTGAGCGAAAGCAGATGCTAGGGTGGGATGGGGTAATCTGGGCCTAAATTCGATCGTTTTTTGGTTTAGAGATTCATAACTTTTAATGAAGAGACACTTGAGATTCCGTTTTTCTCTCAAATGTGCACCTTGGGTGTGTACTTCAAAAACATTTTGATTGATATCGAATATATCGTCGTCTACTCTATTCAGAGATATGGATTTGAAGGGTAATAAATAAACCCAATTTACCGCATGCATGGGGTAATTTGGGTCTACTTTGTTTTTTCTGTCATAAGTTGCATTCAGATATTATGTTCCGTAATAATTCACCTATCTATGTTAGATAAGATGCTTCTCATGCTATTCTATAATCTGTGCTTAGAAAATGTCACATTATCCTGATTCAAAATGGGCTTAAAGTGGGATCTTATTTTTAATGAATTGGTTCGTCAGATGAAACTTCTGATTATCGGTGCATATGTTACGAAACTTGTAACATTAAATAGGGATTCGAATTTCTCGAGCGATTTGGATTAGTCTATGGGCCCTACATATTAGGGCTTACCTAGGCATATACCGATTATCCTTAGTCTAAATAGGTGAAAAAGTTAGAATAAGCAAGTACTCGCTTGTAATATAACTGGAACCCTATATGCTGGAATACTTGAATTAGGCTAATCATGCACACTAAAATGATGTCTTCTTTAAGTCACTGAAAAAGTATGCCACGTCGATCAATGGATGGCTGATCCAACACCTGCAGAACATCCTCTGCATCTATAATGTCAGTGTCGAGGAAGTTTGGGAAAGAATGCGCATTTCCATCTTCTGTACATTGTCGGAGGAATGAAGCCTCGTATTCTTCATCTCACAAGGATATGATGTTGGCTACGTATTTCTTAGCAGGCTGTCTACAAGGCCTGGATATCCTGGATAAATCCTGATTTCGTCGAAATAAAAAGTTGTTAAATACGCTCTGAGCTACATTTTTAACGCTAACAATAATGCAAATAAAATGTAATTATGCCTTTCGTTTACTTTATCTTCGTTTGTTCTTTTCGATTTCATTTGACAGCGTAAACTAATGTTCGTGTGTTTTTTTCTGTTTCAGGTTACATGTGTTGATTTATGCTTTTTTCGCATACATGAATTTTCAGACTCGGTGGGTGTCTCAGACTTCGAAAACAGATTAGTGACTCTTATTTTGTAGTTGCATTCAATCACTATCAGTTAGTGAATCTTGTTCGTCGTAGTGTCGACGTTCCCACTTCCTTGACCACAATCACATCATCTTCAATGAATGCTGATGCAACTTCATTCTTCATCGATGCACATCAAGTAAAATTTCTACAATTAACCCGGAAACGAGAACGGCTCCTATTGCAGCACCTATGAAAATTGAAGTATATCTAAGCAGAAATAATTTGGGCCATGGATATGGTGAAGAAACACCGTTCACAACGATCATGCGATGATCAACAATCTATATTTCAAGCGATGTTCGAGAACCACCCTGTTGTTGACAACTTCCAAATGGCCAAAGATAGGTTTGGCTACGTTGTGAATTTATGATAATCTCCACATTTTCAGAAAGAGATACTAGCCAGAGTACATACGTCCGAGGAGTTTAGCATATCTTTCGATGAGGTATTAAGCAAAAATTGTTCAAAGAGGACATAAAGATCTGTGGATTAGCTATTTCAACGAGCACAGTTGGTGTTGTAGTTAGTGAATATGTAGCGTCAGCATTTCTCTCTCACTCGAAAGCTGAAAACATATTTGAAAGTGTCAATAGAGCATTTTATAAAATTGGTGGCTCATTTGTTGATGTCTTCAATAGATTGTTGCAAATCAGCATGGCAGTCAATCTTTCATTTCACCGAAGATTTTTTGAAAATTTTCAGCACAAGTGTGGTAAGGAATTGCTCCAAACAGGTACATACTCACTCATTGCATGTCATGCGTGAGTGGAGCATTGCAGTATGGATTGAAAAAAGTACTTGGGATTTGTCAACTTTACTGCAAAGCATGTACTACCTTTTCAAAGATTCTCCTGCACGCAGGGCTGATTTTTGGCCACACATATTACAGGTTCAACTACATTTCCTGAGTCTTTTTGCAAATGCGGTTGGTTAGAAAACAAAGATATTGTAGCAGAACAATAGATAGAGATTCTGCAGAACATTGAGAAATATTGCGTCGATGTGAAACCTCAACCCCATGTAGCATCATTCTCAACAGTCGTTGACGCGTTGTTTTTCAGCTCCTTAGCGTCTCAGTTTGAGCCATTTCTACGGCGCTTTCAACACGACAAGCCTATGATTCCATTTTTCCACGGTTTTCTCATGGGCCTTGTCACAGATAAGGTACATTGAAAAGATTCGTTAAGGCATCGGTTATGCCCGAGGTGGGGACAGACGCTTCCGAAATTCTGATACGTGATCTGAGTAACGATGCAAATCTGAAGGAAATATCGCAAGTGGATCTGGAATTCGGAGCCAAACGTAGCATCCCAAAGAATTCTCATCCACGCAGAATGTTGGAGGTCGGTCAAGCCGCTCGCTATTGCCTTACCGCGATAGTAGATAAAATACCTGAAAGGAGTCCGCTGAAACACGATCTTGTTAAAGACGCTGCATCACTCTCTCTGCTTGTCATTTTAACCAAGTCTTCAACGCTTTGCGAAATGCGTTATGACATTTTTTTTAACAGAATGATCGATTCCAACTGCATTTCTGTATCTCTAGCTGATTGGGCAAAGCAGGAATATTCCGACTTCATTCAATCAGATCTAACGAAAAAGGAACTACAGGTAAATTTCACTGGTACTGCATGCATCAATACCAAAATTTAGCTGCTTAATGTTTTCTTCAGAAATCTGACATCGACAAACTTTGATTGGACGCCTTCTACTCCAGTCTTCTACGAAACAATGAAAGTTATTAACACCTGTGGGCAGTAGTAAGGAAGGCTTTGGTCTGATTCCAAGGTCAAGCGGTAGTAGAGGGTGGCTTCAGCATAAGCAAGGATATGCTGATAGAGAATCTTCATGAGAGTTCTATCTTTGCGAAACGTGTGGTCCACAACGTTACCCAGTATTATGGAAGGGTTCTGCATGTTTCGCTAACTGCGTCTTTGATCGAATGGGCTAAGTATGTATCCCGGCGACGTGTAATGACATTCGATCTAAAAAGGAATGAAGATCAGCAAGTTAAAGGCATACGTGTTGCTGAACTGGATTGTGAATTGAACAACATTGAAACTCAAAATTCGATCAACAGAGAGAAACAGTGTGAACTTGACGATCAAGCTACGGTGCTCAAAAACTTGAAGACTAGTTTATCACCACTTGAAAACAAGATAAAAGCGTAATTCGTTTTATAACTGAGTGTTTGAAAAATATAGCAATATAGTGTTGAAACAAACAGCAGCAGTTATTTTTAAGCCTTAATGAGATAAAGCGATTTTACTGTTATGATTAATGCTTTGGAATTAAGCGTTCTATTAGACACAAAAGAGACAGCAAAAAGAGAAATACGAAATACCTAGTAAGTAACGGCACTGTTAAAATGGCGATAACACGAGATGGTCATTTTATGACTATCATAAAAATTTTGATAAGCTCCTTCCTTGATTTTTGCAATGATATCTCCTGGATTTGGCCTGGATGTAGACACACTGTCTTAGGCTTAATGCCACGGGATTGGACAAAACCCCAGTCTCCTGCTTTGATTGATTGTGGAGAAAAAATTTATTCAGAATAGGGTTGTTTCCCGGGAAATCAGCTAATTTCGAGAAATCGATTTCCCGGGAAAATATTTCGGGATCCCGGGAAAAACATAATATTTGTGATTTAGTTACAGCAAAGATATTAATAGGGCAGATATGTCGCTCTTTTGTATTATGTGTAATTTCGGTTTCAACAATAAACAAACTGTAATTGGAAGACTTCGATTTTCTATTGTCTTAACGACCAATAGAAACGCATTATAAAATTCTTGTCTAGATTGGCTGGCAAAAAAGAATAAAATTATATTTAAATAAATAAGAAAATAATGTAAAACGGCTTCTTAAATACATTCAGAAAAGATCTAATAACTAATAAAATTATTTTTTAATCTATTCTGAATGTGTTTAAGCAATCATTTTACATTAATTCAATATTTATATGTAAATTTTATTATATTTTAAAACATTTTGCCAACCAATTTAGACAAGAAATTATAGTGCGATTTCTATTGGTTGCTAAACAGTAAACTTCGTTCGTTGCTAATAAAATCCAACGACGCATTGCAATTACACTCTTCAATTGTTAGTAACAATAAAGCGTCAAACTCACTTCTGTCGTGCTATCGAAGATGCTATAAAAGTTGATTCAAACGAACCACACACAGAGTTTGACCCATGACTTCAAACTATTCGAGGCTCAAAGGAAAATAACTGAAATCCTTGACAATCTATACCGTGCTCTCATGACAGCAAAACCAACATCTGTAGAATCTGAGAGGGCCTTCTCAACGGCAGGATATTTCTGCTCAAAAATAAGATCTAGACTTAGTGATCGATCATTATGTGCACTTATATTTCTCAAATACCATTTCAAAACTTTTGAGTGTTGAGTGAGTTTGACAGCTGTTTTAAAAAATGTTTTTTATAGTTTGTGTTTCAATAACATTGCATATGTTTACGCTTATTCTGAAGTTTTGAAATGTTCTATGAATTAACAGGAATTTACTAAGTTTGAAATCTACAGTTAACCCGGTGGAAAATGAGTGAGGGATTCTAGCTAGAATTTTTAATGTTACCATAACCATACGTGTAATAAGATCTTTGTCATTCACTGAATTAAAGTGTTTGAAGTTAACGGAAATGTTTACCGAAGTGATCGTAACCTCGGTAATATCAGGTTCTAATATCTTATCAAGTTACTTCTGCTAAAAGAAGAGGGGTCAAACTAGAGTGCTGTTCAAAAAAATGGGACACCTAAATTTTTTAATAATTCGTTACGTCTTGTCGGGAGCTCTGTCCAGAGCATGTTTTTATGAATACCAAAGTTTTTTAGCTCATTAGAATCTTTGGAAAGTTAGCTATTAAATGATGTATGCCTTCTTGCTGTGCAATAAATATAAAAGGCAGGAGAAGCGATTGAAATTGATGAAAATGTAGCTGTCCCATTTTTTTATCACCATTGTATGTATTTACATGTTCTATTACCCTCGAGTTATTCTAAAATATTGTTGATAATCTATCATCAATGTATTCGGCTTATAAACCTTACTAATTTATTTCCCGGGGAAATGATTGAATGATTTCCCGGGATAAGTTTTTTCGGGATATACAACAACCCTAATTCAGAACAATTGTCATCCATTTTGCGAGCATGAGTATTACAATCGGAAATTCCTTCATTAGATGGAAGATTTTCATTGTCAATCAACGATTGCGATGTACAAGGCTGTTGATCATCGAATTTTGGACCGTCTTGTTTAAACAGAGTCGCAGGTTTCTGTCGTTTCAGTTTCTCATTTTCTAGGCGTCTAAGCACATCGTCACGGCGAACTGATGGGTTTTAAGTGAAAATATACATGTCTGAAAAGGATGAGTTGAAATGTATCAAATCTCTAATATAATATAATGAAATAATATGCCATAGACCCAAATTACCCATGGTCTTCAAGTGACTGGCTCATTATTGATATGGAGTTGGGTCATTTACAAAGAAGTTCGTCAATAGTACTTATTCAACAATACATAATTCTCTTAGGTAAACCCATCTCACTCCTTTACAATGAGGCGCAAATTTGAACTTATGTGATGTAAAGTTACGTTAGTGCATTGGTTAGCATCAGTTAAAATTTCAGACAGTAGTCGGGCCAGCTGCGAAAATCTGCGAAGATGTATAAAAAATGAACTCGCTGCGAAAAACTGGACTTGGTCCGTCGAAAAATTGAAACCTTGTAATTCATACATTTAAATGAACCTATGTTGTCTAATAGAATAAATACTGGTCTACAGGATGGAAAAGGCAAACTAATGACAATTAATTAGCATGTTATTCATTATGTTATCATTTAGTTAAAGCTTCATATTATTCAAAGCGTCTTGTAACAGGTTTAGCAAAATAGAAGAATTACAGCAGTAGTTCTTAGCATCTACTGAGTTACTGTGAATCAAATCATTCAAATATCAATTATCAATTAAAAATCATTATTTTTTCAAATCAATTTTCAATTAATGTACAGACGGAACAAGTAGACTTCTACTCATCTCTCACTGAAGAATTATTGGACAAAAGCATAACCTTCGCTCAATCAATAATAGAAATTCGAGAAAAGATGTTGCTGTAATAATGCATGCAAGAAAATCCCTTCTTTTTGAACAAAACACAACATGGTGAAGAAAAACAATGATCTATTCGACGTTACAGTGGGCAGTTATGATGGAGCCGAAGTCTGTGAACTTGTAGGCTTATTTCTTCAAGAACTTTCCGATAGATTTGAATGCAACAATATTGGCTTATGCAGAGATGATGGCTTGTGTGATACCAAGCACCTCCGGCCCACAGTGTGATTGCTCTAGAAAAGATTTAATGCAAATCTTCAAAAGATACAAACTAAAAATAACAGCAGATTGTAATATAAAATCAACAGATTTTTTGGACATTCATTTCAGTTTGGAGAACGAAACATAATGACCATATCAAGCCAAACAGCAATCCATTATACATTCATAAGCAATCAAATCACCCTCCTTCAATCTTATAACAAATCCCGAACATGGTGGGAAAAAGAGTATCCAAATTATCATGCAACGAAGTCGAATTCAATAAAGCAAGGATGACTTATCAAAAAGCTTTAAAAGAAAGTGATCATCCATGCAATTTAACATTCAATCCCACTGCAACAACAAAATCAAGGCGGAAAAGAAATATCATATGGTTCAATCCTCCATTCAGTGCAAATGTGAGAACTGACATAGGAAGTCCAGTCTATTCAATAAAAACATTATGAAATTGAGCTATAGCTGTGCTAACAATATGAAAAACATTATAAAAAGTCACAGCACAAAGATATTCAACAAATCATCAAAAGCAGAGGAAGCAACAAACAAACAAATTGTAATTGCAGAAACAAAAACGAATGCCCATTAGATGGCAATTGTTTAGCACAATGTATCATCTATAAAGCTGCAGTAACCTACCAATCAAAAGAAACTACCTACTACGGCATGTGTGAGGGTGACTTCAAAGGCCGATATAATGATCACAAAAGGTCATTCAACAACATGCGATATAAAAACGAAACTTCGCTGTCACAGTACATATGGTCACTGAAAAACAAAAATATCCCATATAATATCAAATGAAGCATAGTCCAACAAACAAACCCATACTCATGTGGAAGCCGATATTGCAGCCTATGCCTATCGGAAAAATATCATATCATCATTGCCAATTCTGAAACACTGATAAACAAGAAAATTGAAATAATATCAAAATGCAGATATCGACGAAAATTTCTATTGTCCACTCTTGAATCATAAAGATTCGAAATTTGTATAACCATGATTTTGTAAATTGACTTCCTTTTTCTATATTGTTGTCTGATGATCGGTGGCATTCATGTGATCCGTGAAACTTAAAGTAATATTAAGAAATGATCTTGCTGAAATTTCATTATCAAACCTTTATTCTCCTACAATATTGAGCACTATTAACACTGAAGTTGGAACACAGAAATCGTCAGTATATATATATATATATATATATATATATATATATATATATATAAGGAAAAGTATAAAAGCAAAAATGGCAAGTAATATAAATGAAATCAGACACGCGAATATCAGAAAAAACTTGCAAATTTATCGCCCGACCGGTTTCACTTGGTCACCCAAGCTTTTCAAGGGCATTCATTTAATGATATTTTTTGAAGTATGACGTTTTTTTCTGATATTCGCGTGTCTGATTTCATTTATATATATATATATATATATATATAATTGCAAAGATAGGCATCCTGATTTTAAAATGTTTTACAGAAATAAAAGCGCTTCAGGACAATTTAAGTATTATTATTAACCAAAACAAGTTAAAATAATAAAAGTACAAATTTTCAAACTGTAGCTACAGTCCGACATCAGGTAAAAGGATGATGCAAAAGAATTAAAATGAGAGAAATGATGGAAGTTCAAAATCAAGATATCTGCTGTCTGAGATGTAAGTAGATATCATCGATATCGATACGACGATTAATAGAGGAGTCTGATGAGTACCACGCCTACATGAATTCTCGACCTTTTTTATGACTACAGGAATTCAGCGGTTTGGCTCCCTTCCAATCGAAGACGTGTCCACTTTCAGCCGAGTGTGTTGCTATTTGAGAGCGAGGATCAATCCTCTTAACTGCGAGCTGGTGTTCATGTATACGCGTGGATAGTTGTTTGCTAGTGTGTCCAATGTAATCATGTCTACGGTTAGAGCAAGGAATTCTGTAGATTATATCTCTCTTCTCCATTTCAGGTGCCTGTCTCATTGGTTTAACCAGTTGACTTTTTATTATTGATGTTGTTTTGTGAGCAATATTCAGTCCATGTTTTTTCATTAACCTGGTTGTTGTCTCTGATACCCCCTGTATGTATGGCAATGAATACCATTTTTCGTTTTCTTTCTCTTGCTTCATTTGTTCTTTTGTCTTGCTCTTTTTCTTTGTCTTGTTTGTTTGATGTTTTTTCCACGTTGTTTCAACATAGCGTTTCGGATATCCATTTCTTTGGAATAAGTCAATTAGGAAATCTGTTTCATTCCTTTTTAAATAGTCATTGCAGCAATGACTTTAATGATTTTACCGCTGAAGATGGAATGTTAGCATTCTGAAACATGTTCGTTCAATACAAGAAACTTTTTCTTTTTAAAAAAATATGAAGTTGGGTCAACTTTGCATCAACAATATATATATTATATATATAGATATAGACAAAAGTTTCGATTTGGGAAAATGCCCGAATTTTTTTTTTTTAGAAATGCGAGTAGGAACACTGCATTATGTAATGTCATGTTTTCCCTATTTGAAAAATTCGAGCATCCGCATCCGCTGCCAGTTGCAAACATTGGCTACCACATTTATTAGGCGAAACTTCTTTCCTACCAAATCTGTCCGCATTATGCGATTATTTGAAACAATAACCATTTCCTCTTCGCAGTTTTCTTAAATTCTTCATATGAATAGGAAAGTCAAGTATTTCTTGCTATGTGGGGTAACATTTGGAAAACATCTCCTGGTCCAAATGAATACATTATCACTGTCACGTGTCTGTTATTATTTACTGTACTCACATGAGTTTTATCCTCATAGGGCTACTATTTATTTTGTGCCTTCTTGCAGCAGTGAACCAATCGGAGAAATCAACGACGTGTTTGCTTTCATATGACTGAAGTTTCTCGAAATATGCGATGAGTTTTTTTTTAGCTAAATACTGTCTTGAGCGTGTTATCCATCTAAAAGAAATTCATTAGATGTTTCGAAAAAATGAAGCTACACACTCGGTTAATCCATTTCGGAGATGCTGATTTGCCAGCTATTGACGAAGAAGGTATATAAGCAGACATAACACAATAGTTACTTCGGTAACAGAAGAACAAATGTCACCCAAATCACAGCGTCTGTCGAGCGAATAGAACATATCATTCCATGGAAAGTGACCAAAAAATCTCTTCAGTTCATACCAGGATGCTTTTGTTGAAGTGCTACAGTCGACTCTTGATGTAAGCGACACCTTGGGATCGTTTGTTGTCATCGCTTATATCGAGAGCTAGCCGCATATCTATCAATTCGGCAGGGACCGACCTGCCGTGTCGCTTACATCAAGAGATCGCATATTTCGAGAGTCGACTGTAATTTAGTTTTATCGAATAATTTTACTTTCCCTACTACTTATTACTTTTTCCTAGTATAAATGCTACGGTTCCGAAACCCTGCCAAGCACTTTCGACATATTCAAGCCACTGAGATAACCTTAAATAATCAATCAAATTAGCGATTTTTGTATGCCATGTTGAAATATTTCCAATTTTTGCCAAAATTCTTTTTATCAGAAATGATCAATAGCTTCTTTATATCTGCGCATGACAAACCGAATGATGAGGCACGTATAAAATAGGCATGCATTTTGAAGGGGATAATAATTAAGAGCAAATGCTGAGCTGCTATGAGCTAAATCATAATAATGACAGATCTCGTCAATGATCAGACATAATGTCAACACAACTATTCATATATAGTAATTAAAGATTGTGACAAAAAGCAGATTCTGTTGCAACATATAATAATTCCCAAATTTTCGCCTTAAACCTGGGAAAACCTTGCAACAGAATCGACTTTTTCTTACTAATTTATGTCTCTTTTATCATCACATCCTTCATTTCGTTTTAGATGGAAGGATCGAAAAATGTCATTACGACAAAATCACTTCCAGAATCATCAAATTATGTTATGGACTCAATATGGAGTTTGTTGATCCAGTAAGTTTAAATAGATGCTTTCTAAAGTAGTTCTCGTATTATCATGACGTCTTTTGTTGCAGTTTTCTATAACATACAAAGTTTCGAACGGCATCTACGATGGTGTTACGACGAAGGAACTTGACAATTTGGCTGCTGAAATATCTGCGACGATGACAACAAGGCATCATGACTACGCTGTATTAGCCGCAAGGATTTTGGTGTCAAATTTGCACAAAGAAACCAAGAAAGCTTTCAGTGGCAAGTCTTATGACATAAAATCTGTACATAAATTAAAATCTATAGAGAAGCGCGTGCTCGACAATTTTCTCGCATTCATTGATGTAGACTAGCAGACTTTTCTTGAATTTGAATACAGGCTGATTCCGAAACTGAAGATTTTGAATGATACAAATCATTTACAATTTCAGAGGCCATGGACGACATGTACAATTATGTGAATCCCAGGACATCCAAGCACTCACCTATGGTGGCTAAAGACATAATAGAAATTATTCGCAAAAACGCGGCGGTAAGTATTTCGAAAATGCGGAGATAAGTATCACCTCAATAGTGTATAATTTCATGAGCATGTCAGGCTGCCGATGTCTTTATTTGTCCATTTGAGTGTCGGGATCAGCTTTTCGTATTCTGAACAACCAAGCAATTTTGACTGTCACAGAATCATGGTACTGAATGAGGAGTTGGGATCATCATGCATTTTCGTCAGTGTTCGTAAAAGGTGACGCATATCCGTCCATAGAGTCTCTATCTCGCTCGGTCGTAGAATCTTCCAATTTCGCATGCTTTCCTTCTACTTTCTTGAGTAGAACACGGTCTAAAGAGTAGCACTTTTTCTATCTAAAGCATTGTACTTTTCCTCAGCACCATGCTCTGCCACGTGATTGGTCTCTCACTTTCCCGTCTTCCTTACTTTTCGAAGTTCCATAACTTCCAAAGTTGGTGGCGCTCATCTCATCTCATATGTGACCTATCCATCTCAAATCACTGTTCTGCACCTCAACGGCGTGCGTCAATACTAGTCGTTCTAGTAACATGTCAGTGTTATCTCCGTTTATTAGTTTTGCTCTGTACATTCTTTTGAGAGGAGCACATTTTTTAGATTTCGGATTCTTGGTGGTAGATGCAACTGCTTTCAACTTCTAGATAGGAGAAACTGTTTGATCTGCGAGAATAGTCGCTTGCTGTACTGCACTTCGGTGCTATTTCTTGGTAGCACTCGCACTTTTGAAGTCTTGATTAATATCTCCGATTGGAGAAACTATGATAAGTGTATACAAGTTCTGATACACTATGTACGCACACTGTAGGCCGATTATCTTATATACAAGGTCGCACTTCAGGAGTAGCTTTCTCATAAAAACGAATCACCGATCGTGCATGCATGAAGGAAATAATACAATACATGCAGTGTACTGGACGTATTCATAGATATCTTACTCGGCTATCGACTACTGTCTTTGATACCGAAGACACTTCCGGACACATCGAATCAAAACACTAATGGTATTACTGACAATGTCAGATAGGCCATTTTGCATCTGTTGTGAAAATCGATATTTCCCATCTTAACTATTCTCAATTTTATTGTCAGGATGATATATGATAACAAGGATTTACCCTGTCTAATTGTTCAATTTTGACCTATCTGTCAGATTGGCCATTTTTGGGCACTACTGCAGTTTAGTGCACCCTCTTTTACCCCTACTGCAGTTTAGTGCACCCTAAAATGCATGTGAGAACAACATGATTTAATCAACAGAATGAATGCCGTTCGTTCTTCCCTATAGTTATAAATGAGTGTCTTCGTCTTCGCACATTACACCGAGCGCGCGCGTCGGTGTAATGTGCGTAGTCATCGTTTGCGGGAGAATGCGCCGTTGTTTTAGGGTGCACTAAACTGCAGTAGGCGCGTTTCCGTCTCTTTCATAGAGGGTGCACTAAACTGCAGTAGTGCCCATTTTTGCATAGCTGTCGGAATGCTCCTGAAGCAGAGCATGGCAGAAGAGTTTAGCAGATGTACTCTTATGACATTATTTTGCTCTATAGATGAATGCTCTGTATTTAATGACAAAAATATTCATAATTTTCGTTCTAGTATAACTGATAATTTGCAGCAAAATTTAAGTCTTAGGAGGCACTAGGACTTACTATAGGCCCGCCCTACTATACTCTCTAATCAAAAACACAATTTCGACGCAAAACATTTCATTAGAAAAGTATTTTAACAAACCATCAAAGATATCCTTTCAGTACCTTGTATACCGACCTGCAGCTGCGATGCACCTCTCAATTCGGGTTAGCATGAAATCAGTAAGATCATTGCAGGTCATGATGATGTCACCAGAGAGATAAACATGGTTATAAAACTAATAACTTTACCTGATTTCTTTAGTATTCCCAATTTTTTTGAAGCAACCCTGCAAGTTCTCAATGAGGTTCAAATCGAAGCTATTTTCCGACCACTGTAAGACCTCAAACTCGTGCAAATTCATGAAAATCTTCACCTTTGTAGCTGTATCATACGTGAATGTACTAAGTCATGGTGGCAATCCCAATTCGCTCATTCGAACCATTGTTTTCCCTGGGGAACCGGACGATGCAGCAGTGCACTCAGATGCTTGCCATGTAGTCGGGGGAATATAGAGTTGCATCGTGAAGTAAATATACCAAAAGCGAAATACACTTTTTCTAGACCAAAATTGCATGAAAAAACGAATTTGAGGTGCCTAGATTCAGCAGACCCGTCAATTTTGCGTAAAAGCGAAATGTTTGCACCATACTACTCATGAAATGTGAAAAAATGGATTTTCAGTCAAGTGAGATATACTTACCAACTAGAAGAGTGTTCTGGGTCAATTTTTCACGAGAGACACGAATTCGAGGTTCCCTTGCTTGTCAGTCCTCCTGGTTTGGCAGGAGAGTGGAGTGATTGCATCATATACTATTCATAAAATGTGACAATCTGCTTCATAGTTAAACATCATCGAGAAACACTTTGACTTAAGTCCTTAGATAGAACGCGATTTCACGACAAAACATGCTCACCAGAGATGCTGTTTCAATATGAACGAAGTTACATGTAGGCTACATATACGCATTACATCACCGAAAATGTGGTAATGAGTTGCTGAATTAGGTGAGCTGTGTTCAACGAGGTTCACCCATTTTGGAATCCCTGCTTGAACAGCAGAGTGGACTATTACTCATTGTAGACCTACTCGTACATAAGACATAAGAAAGGTTGTTAGAGAAATATTAAGAAGTAGGCTATTACACAAAGAATGTTTGAGCCAAAAATTGTAGGCTATAGTAATCTAATATTCACATTATTTCTCTCCATGGTAGGCCTATGGGCTACATGAATGACGTGTCATTTTCAATACATTTCCGATTTATTCACCAGTAGAAGCCCGAGAAAGTTCCCTTTCGTCCTGAACGTACATGTAGTTTGCATTATAAAAATAAGTTTTTTCACATTTGAAGTCTATATTTTCCTAGTCAGGAATCAGGAATCAAAAGTCACATAAATAACCATGATAAAATACACATATCATCAGTTACTCAAGTACAAATCAGCATCAGTGTTGTCTTGAAAAGTGTTCTTTATCAGCAAGAGCTCTTGAAATGAATACGAATGGCTGATCGGTCATTCATGGTCGTTTATGGTAATGCATGGTTACAAATGATAAAAGAATGCAGGGCTTGTATAAATGAAACAAACAAATCTTGTCAAAATGAGCGTTCTTATTGAGATGCAAAATACAAAAAATGCTAGTGTGGAATTGGATAGGAAGTCTATGAGGTACAATAGGATATAAAGCTTGTCAGAAGATTTTGAGAATTGCTTGAATTCTTTGGACAGAATATGCTGCTAGGTAGAAAAATACCTGCATGGATAAAGGTATGGATTAGGCCTATAGAAGGTCATAAAAAGGAAAAAGGCAACATGTCGTCTAATAAATTACAGTGTCATTATGAAACAAGTGCATACTGACTTCTTTAATGCAATCACATGAGATTCTTTATACGTTGTAAGGAAAACTACAATAGGATTACACGATATTACCACAAAATTAAAAGATAACAAAACTCGATAAAACAGGACTAACAAATTTCTAACAGAAGAGGATGCAGAAGGAAGAAATCAAAACAAGCACACGAAATATCACACGATGCGTTCGAACGTTTGATATAAGATATTATGGTTAAACTGTTCAGTTTATAAAAATAATGACTTTACAATTGCTGAAGGAAATCAAAAACATTTCGGTCATCTAGTTCTTCGTCGCTTGCAATGTCTGTCTCGGTAGAGTTGTGACATGAATCACCTCTGCAATCACCGCAGGCCGCCACACAATTCAAACCACTGCTTCTACAACTACAAGCTCGACCACTGCACGGGTTTCTTGCAGTCAGCTTACAGTTGCAGGGCTCGTAAATTTCCGTCTTTTCCGTCTTTTTTACACCTCGTCCGTCTTTTCCGTCTTTTTTAAATTCACCTTTTTCAGTCCATTCAGTTTTTTAAATTTAACAGTTATTAATATGAAACTGGGTAAGGTTGGGAGGTTGTCAAGTCGTAAATAGATGACATTATTTCGAATAGATTTCAAGTTCAATGTTTTTAATACGAGAGTATGAGATATAGTTTCCAGATCTATCACATTATATTTTGTATAAATGCTTCCGCTGATTACAAATGCATGATGCAAGGCCTCTGTAAATCATGGATCAACCGATTTTACAATATCCCTTTTCAGAGTTTCGCATGAATTATTTTTTCCATCGAACAGGTAACTACGTTAATATCGTTAAGGAGTTGGATCTCGCTTCTTCGTTTTGGAGATGGAAAATTAATCCTGTCCCGAAATCATGTGATATACATAACTCTACGATGACTCGTGAATTGATCTAATTCGCCAGTGTCGATCAAATTTGGTATCGTCTTATTACTTCGATCATGGAAATTTTAAGCTAATTCGATTTCAATAAAATGTTTTTATTAGGGGTTATTCAACTGATCCTTACGTTGATGTTATTGCGAGACATTTTTTTATTGTGATGCACCTTTTTACAATCAGGTCGAGACTTGATTGCCTAGTTTGTTCACTTATTAAACAGGGTGGTGTGTTTACATGAAAATAATGTATTTATGTCGAAAGATGTTTACAAGAAATCTATGAACATTTTAGTTGCTTGAAACATGGTAGCAGGAATATTGCTTCACTCCTTGGGAGCATTACCCTCTGAATATGATATATTTATTGTTACGATGATCAAAATCTCGTGCTTCAGCCCATAGCCTATATACATGGAGTACAAACTTAAACACACTTTGACGTTGCTGCCACCCTGTTTATGGAACTGTTGGTTTTAGTGTATAAGTGAGAAGAATGCTTTATTGTGTTGTCAATATATTCTCTATTCTTGTTTAATTTGATACTTCTTTGAGTTATTCATGTACAAATACAAATTTGGGAGATATTTAGATGTTAGACCCGGTTTCCATGATAAGGGTCCCCGGTCACGGGTTAGTTAGTAATGACTGACGAATGAAAAGTAAGCAAGAGTGTATGGCGACTTGGAGTAGTCGTACTGTGACAGTAGAATGACGAAAGTTGATAGAGAGTATTGTCAGTCATTCAAAGAATTTAAGATGTGTTTTCCAGGATTTCAAATGTTTGCCGTGCTTAAAGAATATCCAAACGTATTCAGTTTGTCATTGCTTTTCCTTTGCTAGGATAGGAACATGGATGTTACAGACTACATATATATCATTTTTTTGTGGCCCAACATATCAAATTAGTAGTGCAGCATTAAGTTTATTATCAAAATTACTCATTTGGACTATATAGGCTATACGTAATGAATTTTAGTTTGAAGAGGATGCTTTACAACACTCCCAGTAAAGAGGAAATTTTGAGGAGAATATGTTAACTGCAATCCAGTTCAAATAGCGAAAAGGTTCGGCTTGTAATGGTTCGGTCATCTACTGGTTCGATTAAATCTAAAAAAAAAATCAAGCAAGGTTATATCAAGATATTTAGATCAGTTTCAACAATGATATTTATATTATTAGACTGTTTCGCAAGAATAATATTTATTTGTCTTTGTTTTTCAGGCATTTTCGAAGTTATCCAGTTTCGATCCTCTGCAGAGGAAATTATTATCTTTCGGGGACTATTTTGATGACAGTGGAATAAAAAATCGCTTTCAATGGCGATGGTTTGAAGATGAAGTGAATGGCGAGAAAATTAGTGTTTGGGCCAGGAAAACTTCACAACCTGGCTATTGTGTCTGTGTCCGATGCGGCGATAAACCAATTAACTATGGGCTAAATGGGAAAAGGGCATTTGAGAAGCACAGTGATACCAAAAAGCACCGGAACATCAGTGCATCAGTAGCGAATATGGTTATTCTTCCGGGCTCTTCTTCAGTATCGTTAGGACAACACATCTCGCTTAGCGATAGGATTGTGAGGGTCCAGGCAAATCTTATCACTTTCTTAGTCGAAAATAGGCTACCGCTGACATTTGCTCCGAAGATTTTAGGTCTTTCAAAATCTTTAGGAAAAGATTTACCGGCATTGAATGCCACCAAGATTTCCGACTGCACTGCTGGTTATAAACTTCGGGATGGTCTGGCGCATTTCTGGGACGAACAATTAGCCGGCCATTTGAGAAACAATCCTTTCAGTCTCACAATCGATGAAAGTACATCTCATAGCAACCAACGGGTACTTGGTATTCTTGTACATTATTGGCATGATGGTCGAGTGGTTTGTCAGCACCTTCGCTCATTAGAACTGAAGCGAGTTGATGCAGAAGGCATCACGAATATTCTTGTCGACACTTTGAATAGCCTTAACATACCATGTACGAATATTGTAACCATTCACATGGATAGTTGTAATGTTATGAGAGGAATTAAAAGTGGAGTTTTCAAACGCATGAAAGAAAAATTTCCACAGTTGATAGATACCGGGGGTGATACACCACATACCGTGCATAACGCATCAAAGAAACTTGCAAGTGCTTTCCAGTGTAAGACAGAAAATTTTTTGGATTCGCTATCCTTAGATTTAGATGAAATCGGCCAGCGAGAAAATCTTCGTGCGATTGGCAGTATTTTAGGTGTAGGTATCAAATCTCAAAAAAGGCGCATTGATAATCGATGGCTATCTGAATTACCGATTCTTGAACAGTTTTTTGATGATCTTCCGTCTTTAACAATTTTTTATAGTTGTTTTATTGTCAACGAAAATGATTACAGAAGTGTTTCGTCTTTAGTTGAAAGCATCATTTCTAACTGTGAGATAACTTCTGAGGGAAAAAGCGAATTGACTGAAATTTGTAGTGAAATTCGAACGAAATATTTGAAAAAATCTAATTCAACACAGGCAAAGAAAATCGTAGCTAGAAGAAAGAAGATAACGGACTTTCTCTTCACAAATCGTGACGAATCTCTTCTTATTGCAGATTTTGAAGTCAGACAGCTTACAATTTTGAATGATTATGTGAAGTGTATGCAGTTTGATGTTCCACTGATTCATGTCCAACTGAAAGAAATGCGTCGTCTCATTACCAGATTTTGTTCCTTCTTCATACGACCGTCTAAAATGCTTTCCCTATCGATAGAAACCATTCAAAATCCTCGCATTTACTTACAACCTGAAAATGTATTCGACGGCTTGTCCTATACACAGGATATTTCGAAAAGCAAGTTAGTTGCATTGGGAAAACAAGCTCTCTCTGGTCTAGTTTCTACCACAAAGTATTTATTAGAAAAACTTCCTTTCGAAAATTACATTATTCGAGGTATGAGCGGACTTGATCCACATAATCGTTGTCGAGATAGTACTGTCGAAAAGCTGAGCATCCTTGTGGATAATATCACTGATTTATCTGCTGACAGTAGTAAGGCCAAATCTGAAATTCTCATGTATTGCTGTGCAGATGAAAGTACATTACCTGATAAAGATAAGCTACAAATCGATGAATATTTTCATGAACTTAGAGATACGTATCCCAATCTGACTTTAATCGCCAAGACCTGCTTCATTAACTCTTAAAGGAAACCCTAAGGTTAAACCCATTGATTCTGATCTAGTAACAGCCATGACATCAGCGTATAAATTGCGTAGTAATCGTCATAAGGCATTGAGATTGTTAGCTGCAGCTTCAAGTAGACTTTCTGAAGCAGGTAAGAAAAAGAAGAGTGAGGAAGAGGAGAAACGGAAAAGCTTAATTCAGTCTAGACGTCAGAAGTTAAGAGATTCCATCCCTGGTCTTTCTCGGAAACGTCGGATTCTTCATGACCTGCCCACCATTCCCAAACTACGAACTGGTAGGGATGATGTGATTGACAACTCTGCATCGGTAGATCTAGACCTATCTGCTCAAAGTACTGACAACATCGAAAATGAACCTAAAAAAATGCGTCTACAGACTGATATCCGATCATTCTTCAAAAAAAATAGGATAATCTTTCTTTCAAGAATTTGCATTGTTTTGATCCAGTCAGTATCAGTAGTTCCAATGAATTGTACATGGCATGCATAGACCCACTGAGCATCCGTTCTGCTGAAATATTGTTTTTATCATGGTTACTTTTATCAATCTTATTACCAAAGATTGGTTCCATTGGTAATTTCAATTAACCGTACGTATAGACCTATTGAACATTCGTTCTGCTGAAATATTGTTTTTATCATGATTATTTTTACCAATCGTATTTCCAATACACTTACTCAGTTGGAAATTCTTGTTTTTGCTGATCAAATTCTATTTCATGACATGTATTTTTCGCAGGTGATCTGTAATAACTCTTGTTCTTGTTGATAATGTTATCAGATGTTTGTTATTGTTGAAACTGTTCTGTTTAAGTTGTTAGTGATGTGAAAATTTTTATTATGTGTATGGACGTGGTCTTTTTCATCGACAAGATTTTTAAGTAAAGCTAGGGCCGAAGGCACGTAGTTCAAAATTAATATTTCACGAGGATTGGGTCATCATTGTCTATATTTCTAATGCTTTAAACTGACATTGAAATCGAACGAAGGTTTATTGGTGAACACTTATTAACCTCATACCAAAGACAACCATGCAAGTTAGACAATATTAATGTCTGAAAATGTAGATTACAAGTTTGTAACAATGGGAAAATATTAGTTATAAAAATCATTTTTCTTATCCGAATTTGAAATTGACTATTCCGAAATTGATATTGACTATTCCGAATTTGATTTTGACTATTCCGAATTTGATTTTGACTATTCCGAATTTGATTTTGACTATTCCGAACTTGAAGTTGATTATTCCGAATTTGAAGTTGAAAAGGTATAATGATTTAATGTACGTATGTTATCTGTTTGAAGCCATCAATCAAAATGTTTTTGGAACATCATGTAAAATCAATAGGAGGAAATATCAACTTATTTCTGTATGTAGGTCCATCCCATGTTTATAGCAAACATCTGTATTCCAGTGCATTTAATAGAATTTTTGTTCCCTTTCCAACATTGGATAAACGTTCATAAATAAAACGGTCAATCTTTATAATTGTTAATATTCGACCTTGAGAAAGAAGCCTTATTACATTATAGTTAAAATCAGTTATACAACTGATGAAAACACTATTTTTAGAACACACACGCATGTGAGAGTGTACTTGAATTTTTCCGTCTTTTTTTCTGTCGGCATTTACGAGCCCTGCAGTTGCAACGGATGATATTCAACATATGTTCCGGTGCAAGAGGTTGATCACTTTCGATTGGCATTAGCATGTTGTTCTTTATTCGCCACCCCCAATCTGTAGGTTGTAGGCAATCTTGACCTAAGGTTCTCCATTGAACAACTTGTAAATGCACTCTTAGACTGTGGAGGTGAATTGCTCTGGTTGTAGGAGGGAGTCTTTCAAGTTGAATTCTCTTCAGTTCGGTTGCCATTGCCATGTATCGAGCATACCGGAGAGTTGCAAGGGTGTCCGTACTTGTCCATCATAGCTGAAACATGATGTTTTCTTGAGACTAATGTGACATAACCAATGAAACAATAATTTCCCTTGTGATGCTGATCTGACTTCCAGCGTTGCCAATTTGATCTTCTGTCGACGTAGTCTCTCCAAACAATTGAGCCAGACGACGCACTGCTTCAGACTTTGATACCAAAGACGCAATTCTGGATTTTCCTGTGGAACATAATTCAGTCGTTAAAATGCGAAATAGTTCGAGAAACAATGGAGAACACGCCATGCATGAATGTTGCTGAAGTCGTGTCGCATCCTCCCCAAGCATGAATGAAAAGTATGTGTTCGACAATGGACTTGTTGGCCTCCACAACATCTCGAATTCGCCACGTTCCTCCCCGCTTCCCCTCCTCCTGTCCACGTGCCATTTCCGAGCGGAAGAAGATGTCAGCCATAGACGATTTCCAGTGGTAGAGCAATAAATAGAAAACGTCAGTGTCGTCCGCAATAACAACAACAGACTTTCCTTTTTCAGCAAGCCGCAAAGCCATTTGTGCCAGCAACATGTCTGCATCCCCCTCACTTTGTTCAACGATATTGACATGACTTCGCAATTCCTATACAAGCTCATGTATGAATTTGCCCTTGTTGGCTGAATTGCTGAAAAATGATTCTTGAGACATTTGAACAGTTGATTTTCGATTGATAAGAACATTGGCAGACATTTTTCTTGACCTTCTTTGGTGTTCTTGATCTTTGGTAGAAGGGCCGTTTTCATAGCCATCAAAAGCCAGGCGACAGAATCCATGCTTTCGTCGAACGTAGGCAGAGTATTGATCCAATATTTCTCCGAAAGTCGCTCCTGGCAACCATTTCACTCTATGCAATACAGCACCTCCATCAATGTTGATCTCCAGTTCATTTGGGAGCTGTTGAACAGAGTGTAAATCAGCTGTCAAAAAGTTTCGCAATTTGGCTTTAGATGTCTTCCGTATTAATCCATCTTTGAATAGTGATGAAGGAAAAGGCGTCAACTCGTAATCAAAGCTAGATGAAATGTCTTCTTCTCTCTTAATCAAAACAGTCAACCTTGAAAACAGTTCTATGGGATCAACAGTCATCGACTCGCCACTTATCTTGATGCCTTCAAACAGGTTACTCAGCGACTTGATCTTGCTGTTCCGGGGGATTGATATCTCATCAAACTTTTTACAATCAATCGAATCCTGAATCTTCTTTCCGATGACTTCACTTTCATCACAATTGATTGATGAATCAGCCGTCAACCCATGTACGATGGAAACCAAATCTGGATTGTCAGTAAATGGAGGAAATTGCTGGAAGAATTGAAACAGTCTCTTTTCATCCGTGCGATGCTGGCTTCGACGTGCTGGTCGCCAGATTCGCGTGTGAGTTTTGTCAGTTCGTTCATTGAATGTAGTACTTCTTCGCATCTGTGCATGCTCAGTATCCACTTGGTGATGACACTCTCGGTCATGCCTCTTCCTCTGGTAAGGCCGCCTCTGCTTTTTACGGATTTCATCATGACCTGCTCTATGACGAGATCGGACCACAGGCCTGCCCAGAATCTGCTACTTCTTCTGATGGTAAAATGGCCGCTCTCGAGCATTCTGTGTAACCATGGATGTGTGGTCGGCAATTCCAGCATATTCTGTAAATAGATTCTGGCTGACTTGGCATAGTGCACATGGCCTGTTGCTGCAAAGAGATTCAACATCCGTTGAATAGAGGAGAGGTGTAGTGACCAATTACCTGTTCTTTCTGAGTAGATGAAGTCCTTGATAACATCTATATAATGGAGATACTGTATCCATAACTTTGATGTTCTGGAAGTTTCGGAAAGCTGGATTTTCAGATCTTCGAAGGTTTCTTGAAGCGTTTTGAGATCATCTGATTCGATTGTCAATGCCTCACATTTCTCATATAGGCTTGAACAAAAAGTCCTTTGGAATGAGATATTCTATTCAAAGAATGTTGTATGCCTACAAGAGACGAGATAATCAATCATACGATGATATGCAGCATAATCAAGCATAGTGTGAGACACAACATAATCAAGCATGCATTGAAATACAATGTACTGTTGACATGTGCATGCACACATGCATTTTAGTATTTCTACATCTCCCCCCAGATTGCAACAAGACAAAACGCGTTGCAATCGAAATATACAGAGAACTATAAAAGTGCATGACATGCGGCCTAAGTTAAGCAGTACGTGAGACATATTGTCCTGTATGAGCATCATAAAAGCGCCTTTGTTGACGCTGACGAGATGATCGTCGCAAAGGCGGAACAGAAAATTCACGTGAATGACGGAAGGACACGGGCATGCTTGGTTCATAGCATTGTTTGCATTGTTGTAGCATTGTTGTGGTTCATAGCATAGGGTTGTGTTATTAAGCATAATTGGTTGCGTCACAGATCTAGTAGAGGATTCTCCTTTCAAGTTGGATGTCCTTGAACTGGCACCAGATTCTTCTACTGTAGATCGATGGTTGCTGGCGTCTGAGTTGTGAGACGTTGGCTCCTCAGCGATAGGTGCAGGAGGCGTACAATACGGCCGAGTAATTGGGGAAGGAAATGTGTCTGGGATGAGATTATGAGACTTATATTTCCGAAGGAATTGACGGTTCCGCAGGGTCAATCTACCAGAACCGGTAACCTTTGAGGTATTGATCATTGTCTTTGCTTTCCATCACCACGCCATTGCGGTCCCATCGCTTCGGAAATTGTCCCGTTTGGTTTTGGATAAACACTTGATCACCAACAGACAATGGCTCCAAAGGTTGAGCGTGCTCACCAAGATATTCGGATGATTTTACGTACCTAATTTTGAGAGATCGTTCTTTTAGGTCCCAGGCAGTCTTCCATTGATTTGCAATTTGCGGGTTATCAAAAGCTGGGATATTCTTAGTAATGAAAGGAAGAGAATCTCGCAAGCGACGTCCGAATAGTATTTCAGCGGGCGACAAGTGGCAGCCGGGATCAGGCGTATTACGAAGCATGAGAAGGGCTCTGACCATGTTGTCGTTATCCAGGTTGCCATCAGATGATATATTGTTCATCAACATTCGCTTGACTGTTTTAACAGCGACTTCTGCTCTGCCATTAGAGGATGGGTGATACGCTGACGAGATGCGATGATGAATACCCCAACGGTTGAAGAAAGTCTTCGTTGAGTGACCAACAAATTCCGGTCCACCGTCGCTGGAAACCTCCGCCGGGACACCAAACGTGGCAAAAAGCCTTCGCAAGGTCTTGCATAATCCGTCGGATCCAATGGTAGAACTACCCTTCCGAATTTGGAAGACCTCAGTCCAAGAGGAGAGGCGATCAGCTGTCACCAAGTAATAGAATCCTTTATGGAAAAAGAAGTCGCAGGCGATGGCCTCGAAAGGAGTAGTCGGTATAACGGGTTCTTTGGGCGGCAAACGGGCCTGGGAGGGAGCGATTCTGTTGCAATCATAACAATTATCACGAGTTGCTTGAATCTGTTGAGAAATCCCGGGCCAATGTACTTCTACCTTCGCGCGTGCATTCATTGCAGTGACGCCTTGGTGTGCGGCATGGAGCGATTGGAGAACTTCGGAGCGCATGGAGGAAGGAATAATTATTCTTTGATCCAGCATAGGCACACTATCAATTGCATGGAGATGATGCCGGTGTTTCCAGTATGGTTTGATGTCATTCGACAAGTCGTCTTTCTTCATCGGAAAGCCAGAGGAAATAAAGGACACAAGGTTCGCAATATGAGGGTCTTTCGTACTCTCAAGCTGAACAAGTTCCCATGCGATAGCTCGAAAGCTGTTTGCAATTACTGCTGCTGCCTCTAAGAGCTCGGTTTCCATATCAGAATCTTCGTCGAGGGAGGCAGGCTTGCGTAGATAGCTGCTTGGAGAGTTCGCATGGTTGTCTTCCCGGACTGACTGAACGGGGTTCCGGGAAGTTGCATCAGAGAAGTGATTATCTTTGCCCGGCATATGCTGAATGGAAAACCGCCATAAGAGGGTACGCTACTTTAGTCGCAAGAGACGGGGGTTGGTGATTTCATCTAGCAAACGATCGCCAAATAGTTTGGTGAGCGGCTTGTGGTCCGTGATGATCAGCAAATTATCGCAGCCCTGTGTGAAATACTTGGTCTGCTCCAAAGACCAGGCAATAGCTAAAGCCTCGCCCTCCACAGGTGCATATCTAGATTCTGCTGGCCTCAAAAATCGTGATCCGGCAAGGGTTATCTTCCAACCGTCTCGGCAGCATCCAGGTGCGAGTTTGTTGCAATTGCAGTGCTTTTGTGAGAGAAAAAACCCGATGCCTTTTTTTTGACCAATCCGGACGCAAGCAGGTGCGGCGTGTTGGGTCGAAAATCTCAACACCCTCAATTATGGCGTTTACGATGATTTCTTTGAAGCGTTTGAATGCTATATCGAGTTCTGGAGTCCAAATGAATTGGTTTTTTGGGCTCAGCAGAGGTTGAAAGGGAGCCATGACTTCACATAGACGGCTGTAGTGACCCACTTGGTTGATAAGTCCAAACCAAGATCGTATATCGGTGACCTTTGTGGGAGTTGGGAATTCCTCGATTGCGCGTATATATTTTTCAAGGGGCTTGATCTCATTCTTCGTAATCCGCAATCCAGCAAAGTCGACTTCTCGTTGGCAGAATTGAAACTTTGCTTTGTTGAGGATAATGCCACTGCTACCAAGGAGATCAAGGAAATCGATCATTCGCCACCAGTGGACAGCCAAGTCGTTGTCCCACATAATTGTGTCGTCAACGCATTTCGACTTCCGCTCGACATCCGTGATAATTTCGTCGAATCTCCTAGCATATCCATCGCCGCTTGCAAGAAAACCCTGTGGAGCTACCTTGTACCGGTAACGGCCCCATGGAGTGATGAAAGTAGTATAATGTCGATCTTGAGGGCGGATTGGTACCGAATGGAAACCATTTCAGGCATCTGTGACCGACTTCTATGTATCAGGAGGGACAGCTTTCGCTTGTTGGAATGGAGGTTTGATGTGGTGCGTTTCCCGGAGACAGTTGGCGTTTGCTCACCTTTACCGGCCACCAATCCCAAATTCCTCCAGGGTGGGCCGTATCGTCCTCTTCCATTTTACTCGATCGAGGGCCAGATTGTGGGTTATGCCTTTTCTCTCCAGATCTTTTTCTATGACCCTTTTCCATGATAGGGGTGGACGACCTCTTCTTCGTCTGCCAGATATCGGTTGGTGCAGTGCTGTTTGGGTTATATGATCGTCCGGTCTTCTTCTGACGTGTCCGTACCATGCAAGCCGCTTGTACTCAATGAATCTATCGATGGATGGGATCCTCATCTTGCGTCGAATCTCTTCATTCTTAACTCGGTCCCGGAGGGTTAAACCTTGGCATCGCCTGAGCATCTTCATTTCCGTCACCATCAGCCTTTGCGTATCTTTCTTCCTTGGTGCCCAACACTCTCCTCCATAGGTCATTGCCGGTCGTATCATAGCCTGGTAGATCTTTGATTTTAGCTTGAGAGGAACTCCTTTGTCGTAGATAACTCCTGTCACTTGTCTCCAACTTTTCCATCCTGTTTGTATGCGGTTTTTGATGTCCTGCTCGTAAGATGATGTTACGTCTAACAGTGAACCAAGATACTTGAACTTCTTAACTGATGGGAGCGAGGTTCCATCCATTTGGATTTCTTCATCGTTCGCAGCGGTGGAGAGGTATTCACTCTTACTTCTGCTAATTCTGAGACCATTACTTTCCAGGGCATTGCGCCATAACTCCAGCCTGCTTTCTACCATTGTTTTGGAATCCCCACAAATCACCAGATCGTCAGCGTAGAGCATTTCTTTTGGGGGACTGCTCTCCAGATGCCCAGTTATCACATCCAAGACCAGTAAGAAGAGATATGGACTCAACGCCGATCCCTGGTGCAGCCCGACCTCAAAAGGAGGAGTGCAACCATGCTTGGTTTTCACAATTGTTAGGGTTTCTCGATACATTTCCCGAATCAGAGTTACATACACCTCCGGCACTCCTTTCCTTCTCAAACAGTTGAACAACAATGCTCGAGGAACAGAGTCGTACGCCTTTTCTAAATCCACGAAAACTGCCCTGAAAGGCTCGTTTCCCTCTCTCAGGTTCTCCATAACCGTACGCATTACAAACAAGGGATCTGTGGTGATATATCCAGGTCGGAATCCAAACTGGTTGTTTCGTACATTTGTGCACCCTCTCAACCTCTTATTAATTATTCGCTCTTCCACCACTTGATCTTCATCTCTGCTTCTTTTTGCTTCGGTTTCGCCAGTGCTGCTGACCGATGGTCCATAACCAAAAGCTTATGCTGTGGAGCAGCACACTCATTTGGGATCACAATTCAAACGCCGGAGACAGTTGGCGTTTAAAGGTGATAAATCGACGGTGCGTCTCGGACTGCCATCCGCTTTGCGCGCTAACACCATTCTGTGGCACCATGAAGATGGTTCACCGATTGGGACTCTTTCTAAAACACCCAAGGAAACGTCGGCGTCAAGTTGCTGCTTTACAATTTCCTGCCAATGAAGGAGAATCGAAGCTGGTGTATGAGCAGCATGGGGTTGTGCACTTTCATCGACATGCAGGGAGATGGCTGGACCTTTCATACCAGGGAGTGGTTGGTGTGGACACTGGTTGAAAGTTGATGAGTGAAACCTTTCTATTAACCATTCCTTCATTAAAGGAATGTTCTCTTCTGCACATGGAAAAGGGAGCTTTTCCGGACGGGGAGGCGGCCTGTCTCGGACAGGACATCCACAGGAGGCGACTTTGTCGTGAACCGAGCATTCTTCGACTTGTCCGATTTTCGGGAAATCCTTAGCAATTACACCGAGTTGGATAAGGGCATCTCGAGACAAATAAAATCGTTCAGTACTAGGAGTAATATAAGTCATAACGGCCGCAGTACGTTGGTCGCCGTTGCTGCTTGTGCCGTGTAAGCGAAGAAAAATGGCGCCCCAAATATGGATATCTTCTGTGTTAACAGCGAATAATCTATGGTTTACCGGGATAAGATGGCTTTTCTTAAAACCGCATCGGAAGAAATCCGACAATCCCCATAAACAAGACTGGGCTCCTGTGTCAGTAACGACCGTAACCACTGAAAGTTTCACACAAGGAGTCGCGCGATGGAATTGATGATAGTCTTCCGAGTTGACGGTAACTGTGAGCTGCAATGTGGGATGTCGCATAGACTCAGCGTGTTTCCACCCAAGCTCTGAATCGAAAAGCATGTGACTGAGAGTAATCACCGGATTCCTGGTAGCGTTTGAAATACCTCCAATGGAGATGGCTCCCTCGTCACCATCAGTGGGACGTCGATTACCAGCCATAGTGGTATTAGAACTTGGTCGTCGAGGATTGAGCTTGCGCCAACAGTCGAGACAAAATTTTCTTTCGATCATTTTCTTGTGTCGCTTGCTCCACGAGAATCTGTCCATCTCAGCACGGCAATTTTGACAATTCACATGTTGTGCAGTCAAGTTTTTCTTGGTTGTTTGGCGATAAGAGGATACAGCATTGGTTGAAACTGAGGAATGTCGATTTAGAGCATCTCTTGCCATTTCTTTGGCCTCTATGAAAGAAACTGCTTGTTCGACTGTACTGTGGTCGAGCGCTGGCCAACCGAGAACTTCTCTTTTCAACTCATCCTCTGCTAAACCTGAGACAAGGACATCTTTAGTAATAATGCTAGTGAAATCAACAGCGTGGCCACATCTAAGTTGTGGACAGCTGATAGTGTAAGCGCAGGTAGCAGCTTTTCCTTTGATACGTGCGAAAAATGAACGAACATTTTCACCGTCACACTGTCGAAGGGATAATAAATCAGATCGGCGGACACTGATAGCAACCGGGATCACAGGAAGTTTCTTTATCGCCGCAAGCGCATCATGCTCGCTGCGGGTAATGATGTCGGGATCACTGCGGAGTAGGTCGTTCCCCAACTCCTCGTCACAGCATTGGAAGAGATGCTGGGTCGTCTCGGTCGCAGACAGATGGGTACCGTGCTTGAATAAGTCCCATCGGGCTTTAAAGGCGTTCCATGTTTCTTCCGAAGAGCCACCAGTGATATTGGGACGAATCAGTTTTGGAGCTTTCTGCTTTGTGGAATGGGAAGTGGGGGCTGCTGCTCCTGTGTGAACACCGTTGTGTATCGTCAGGAGGGCGGCCGCAACAGCTGCGTCCACATCGCTAGTAGCATATCCGCAACCGGGATACGGACAGTCAATGATCGGCATTATCGTGGCAATTGGCAGACAACATAAACAAAAAGTCCTTCTTTGGAATGAGATATTCTATTCAAAGAATGTTGTATGCCTACAAGAGACGAGATAATCAATCATACGATGATATACAGCATAGTCAAGCATAGTGTGAGACACAACATAATCAAGCATGCATTGAAATACAATGTACTGTTGACATGTACATGCACACATGCATTTTAGTATTTCTACAAGGCTGTCATACAAGCTCTCGAGTTCTTGAAGTCCTGAATGATCAATAGTGTTTTGGATTTTCAATTCTCCAAATGTGTCATAATCCTGATCACCTTTGTCTTCTTGACTTCCATGTGCAAAATTGATCAAACTCCCTGGTGCTGCTGGGATCAACCTTTCTAGCAGGAGCGCATCCAACGTTGATGAAACCAGCATGTGCCCTCTCAATCCCCTTGCGACTTCTTTACCTTTCATCATCCTACGTACAGATCCCGGAGCATAAACAGTTTCGAGGACTTCTTTCAATCCCGAACCTTCCATCAACACACCTATGCTGCCAATGAAGCTCATCAGGGAGTGGAATCCTCCCAGACGAATCACCATATTCATGTTTTCCGCCAAAACGATATCCATAGCCTTCACGTATAGTGGTTGATCGAATGTCACGCATGGAGAAGGGATATTCATCTTGGTCGCTTGCTCGCTGATGTAGCATAGAGTTGAATATATGCAGGTTTTGTCTGTTGGGTTCAAATTCAGAATGGGTAACATGGTCACTGAGGAGATTCCTGGATGTTTGCCATCTGATACTGTTTGCATGTAGCCAGACCATCCAGGGGTTTGTGATTTAAAGAACCTAGCGCATTTCCATAGTAATTCCATTTGGTTACGTTCGGAGCGTTGAATAAGTGCCATTGACTTGTATTTTTCATCAAATGCAACATTACGTAGACCCATACCACTCGAACTTGTGTATTGTGTGATTGGTATGCCCTTATCCTTCACCATATCAGAGGCCTTTTGGATTTGCGATATTCTTCTCACTGACATCCTGCCCCCAGCCAGGATTTCATCAACAAACGAGGGCGAAGTTTCATCTTCATGGGGCACGCTTTGCGACCTGGTCTCTGAGTGATGGGTATGTGACGACATTTCAGCAACGTCAATGACTGAATCGATCATAGTTGGAGTTTCTACAGCTATAACTCCCATGCCGTGGAAAGAATTTTTTCCATCCAGCGTTGCGACGTTATGATCCACATTATCGCCTACCCATTGGACAAAGCTTTCTTCGTGATATTTGATTGTCTCCTGGAGGTTGTCCTGCTCGAGCACTGATTCTTTGAAACGTGAAACTTCCTTGTGCCCCACACTAAATCCAAGTCTGTTAAGCTCTTCGACAAGCCACATTGAACCGAAGACGTTATCAACAGTGAAATACGTATCGGAGTTTAAAATAATTTTACGTACATTTTTTATATTTTCTATCAATAAAACACTTGGCCTATTCCCAGATTTTCTAATTCTTTTATAATACGCGGTCAATGCATTTTCTATGTAATTGAGATGGTCCGATCAAATAGTCTTGCATAGGTCAGTTTTTGTTTTATACATCTGCGTTTAAGCGCAATAAAAAGTCAGTTATTTGTTTTTGTCAATGAATATCATATGCTTCAACATGTTTTGAATACAGTCACACATGAGCGTAGGATTCCTTACTTCAATATTTTTCTCATGATGGGTAAATATACGGAATGAATCAAGATGTAATCAGTGCAATGTAAGCAAGAGTTTCAATAATAATTGGGAAAAAGTGTCTTGTAGCTGCATTGTTGGGGTCTTCTCTTGCCGAAATAGCATCTACCCCTTTATATTTGTGAGTAAAAGGTTTGTGAATTTTTCCTCCAGGAAGCCGTACGAACCCTGGAGATGGAAATTGCGGTAAATAAAACTTCATCAAAAATAACTTCTCATTCTTTGTAGATTCACTTCTAAGTTTCACTGCTTGATTCGTGATGTCTCTGGCATAAAGATTAATTTTCATAAATAGTGTATACCTTAGAAAACTAATATTCATATCATGCTACTTATTAATAAATTATGAATAATTGAAAACAAAATCGAATGTTTGAAGAATAATGATCTTGTACTTAAGCAGTCTATAAGCATGTTTATCTCATTTTCATGTCATGCTATTAAATCTATACATGCAGTTTCGAATAATGCATGCCTTATTAGAACGAATAATGGTGACTGCTAGTAAATTACTCCCAAAATTAGACTTCAATTCACCATCTCCATTTTCCACAATGACTCCAAAGGGTTTTGAAATCTGCGTGAACAGATCATGTGACTTGCTCACGATTATGTCACGAGGTTTTTTCTATACTAACAAAATTGTGGAGCGTGAGTTGCAGTGGCGACTCGACAAAGCCTTGAAAAAATGCAGTGCAGACGTGCGAAAAACATCCTTCTTAAAGCTTTTAAACATCTTACAAAACGAAGTATTTCTGCCTCATAAGATGAATAATTTTTCTACATGTCGGGGTTTTCAAGAAGACTGCAAAGGTCTCCTGTGTTCCTCCGGTAAGAGATAATTCTTCGGAGCATTTCACGCAAATGCAATGATGCAAACAAATCTCTGAAAGAATAGACTGACATTTGTGAGTCTGTTGATCATTAAACACTGGAGACAGTGGCAAGTAAAGTTCTTCGAGATAAATCAGTTGCTGATAATGTAGGTGTTATTCCTGATGTAGCCTGAGGGCAAATAAGGATTTTCTCTCTCTGTTTAATCGAAAATTAGAGGACCAAATCCTTTGAAGATTGCTGTGAATCCAACCAAAAAGGATACTACACTGTCTTCTTCCGGTTTAGGCAATGTGCAGCTATGTTGGGCTAGAATTTAATCCCGGTGCCATTTCGGACCCGGTCTTGCTAGAACTGTGGGAGTCCGGGTATCGGTTCGTCATTGACAGTCGGGAGAATTAGTGCCGGTCCTGGTACCGGATCGTTTTATATCAAAATTGCTCTTCTCAATGCCATTTATGACTTCAGAAGGAATACAGTGTTCCTTTTATGAGCTACAGACCACCCAGACATTCGCTTTTTCGAAAATATGCCTGAGTTTTCGCTTTTATCGAGTGGCATTCATTTTTTTCGCTTTGGTAGAGCAGGGAAAAAGTGTTTCGTAGTACATGCCTTTTTACATGTTGACAACGCAACGTGACTATTTGTCATGTTGCCCTTTACTTAAATCATGTTATCATCCATGTGTTGACATTTGAATGCATATCTTGACGATTGCGTAATCTTACGTAATAACTATATTATATAGGAATTGGAATATGTGCCCTTGTTAGCAAGAAAGTCATGTAGCAATTCTTGAAGGCAAAGCCTTGTCGTAGTGCGTTCCGGTAAATGCGCAATTTTTTACAGTAACTATGAGGCCATGGCGCTATAGCTTTTACACGATTCTGAATTAGTGCATGCGGGTTACATACTACAAATCGAATTTATCAGTCAAGGAATTCGAGACATCAATCCATGCTGGCTTGCCAAAGACACACGGGAGGCCTACTATCGAGTTTTCTTAGAAGATTGATGTTGGATTAGTGAAACAAGCGGTTCAGTTTATGCGAATGAGTGAGGTGCATTGCACAATGTTGATAAATAGGCCTTAGAAATTGATATGATAATACAGTAGAATTCGCATATATCGGCTTCGGCTATATCGGCGGTTCGTCTATATCGGTGGTTTCTTTTTGTCCCGGCATAATTTCTTATCTTTTCCATATAATCGAGTTCGCTTATATCGACTTCGGCTATATCGGCGCATTTTCGCTGTCCCTGACAGAAAAAAAGTTCGTTTATAACGGCGGATATCCTGGAAATCCTCAAGCGATGTGTTTTGCCTAGAAGAGTCACTAGAATGACAGTATATGTGGACGCGGATGGCTGTAGATTCTGTTAGGACTATCCGATTCTAACTATTCTAGTGGCATGTGAAAATTTAGATCTTCTACAATTCATCTCGATCATGTTTGGGGGTTTCATCAAAATTGTAGAATCTAGCAGCCGAGGAAGGATAAGTAGGCTTGCCACTGTATCTCGCTGATAATTCTCACATAATTAGTCTTTCATTCGACGTGATGATTGCATTGTTAACGCCTTCACCTACGATGCTATTGTCAGACCTGACTTAGTGACTGTTGCGTCATCAAAGGAGCACAAGCTACCGTCGAAAACATTGAGTTCGATGCATGTCCTCTCTCTAGACAGAAAGCGGCTCGCCACCCCATCCATCTCTATGGTTTCGCCTGCACGTGACTCTTAGCAGCGTGTTGATTTATGCATACTCTTCTTTGTTTTGTGCTTCATATAGCAGGTAAGCATGTAGGCATGAAGAAGCTTCAATCTTCTTGATTCAAAAAGCATACTCAGTTTTTGACAAACATAGTGATATCCGGCTTGCGATACTTACGTTGCAAGCATCAGTTCAGAAAGGCACAATTTTTACATATCTATTCAATACATAGACACAATTACATGTGCATGCACTGTACATGTTGGACAATAAGTCAATATGTACATGTATTTAAGTATAGCAACGCAATAATTCATGAGTCAATACACGTATATACATTGTATGATGCATGGCATGATCTCAGACATCGTGTAGATTTCACAAAACTTCAAAATTCAGGGAGTTCGCATATATCGGCGGTTTTCGTCTCCCTTGAGGCGCCGATATATGCGAATTCTACTGTATACACAATGGAATATTTTCTGTTTAATTTTTTAATGCAGTGTCACTTTCACTGTGATTTTCGTGAAGCACGTGTAACTAGGCAAAAAGTTGATGTGTATAATGATCATTTTGCATCTACTGATAAAGACATCAATACGGTGCTGATATGATCGAATATGTGTAGCCTATTTTCTTATGACAACCTGTAACGTTCTGAGTTATAGATTGAAGAATAGATCTACCAGTAGGCCTAATGCACTACTTTGTATATAATTTGACTACCGTTTACATTACTGCAGTCATACTGATCACGTCATACTTCACCCGCTATATACATGTATTTTCATAGCTTCTGTGTGCTGAGCTATGCGGCATCGACTTATCTCGTGTGCTTCAACAACTGGTGACTTCTGGCAAATGCTTCAGTAACTACGAATGCCCACATAAAATTCAACCAGAGAAAGTGGTGTCAACCAGGGTTTTTTAAGGTTTCGTTTACCCGCCCACTCCCAAATTCTACCCGCCAATCTAAAACAAAGCAAAACAAGGCTTGCAGATCTTTCTTTCAATTTCCTTTCCAGCTGTAAAAAGAAAACGGAAACAAAGTTGCATCTTTTGAATATTCAGCAAATTAGAGGTGGTGGTACAATATATGCCTACATGACGTACATGCACTAAAATGTGCACAGCAACAACTGCTGGATAAGAAGGAGAGGAACAGTGGAAAATTGTCTCTTGAACTTGCAGTAAAAACATATATGATAAATTCATAATACACTACATGATCTCACAGTGAATATGGCAAACTGCAATTTATATAAAGACAAATTGCATTCTGCAACGTCATTCCTCATCGACAAGAGCCTATTGATGATCCACGAAACAGTGCCGCATATCAATGAGAAGTGAAGTTAAAGAATGTAAATAACCGTTGATAAGCGATGAATGTGTTATTTGCACTGCAAAAGTCTGCAAATTGCTTAGTTAAGTCATGGATGATGAAAAGTTGTGTTATAATTATTACTTAAAAATTGAATAGGCCTATTTTCTCTTTAACGATCGAAATTTATTGTCAACTACGTATAGGGGGCATGCATACATGTACTGTACAGTTGTACACCTCCATAACTTTCAGTGATGCAAATTCTATAAATGAAGTAAGCTATGTGAGACAAGAAAGCACCACTGCGAATGTATTTCTTCATTCGCAACCAGTAAAATTTATTTTGGCATGGTCCACTACATGACTACATAGTATTTCCGTTTTGATAACTTCCTACAGGGTGGCGCACAAAGATACGCCCGTAACGATATGTCGTAAAAGTATTATTTATTAAAATGATTTATTTTATGAAATATAACATTAAATGTCAAGACAAAAGACCAAAGCGTTGAGGGAAAGAGTGTAGCAAACGAAGGAATAAATTTGAGTCATTCTCCAGATTTGATAGAACATCATGAAGCACACTTCGTAAAGTTGTCAGGCTATGCTGTTGATTGTTGGGGAAAGAATGAAGAACAGCTTCAACTTTGTCCTTGATGATTGCGCCTAAATTCTCTCAGGGATTTAAATCTGGTGAATTCCCTGGCCATTGGCTGTTGTCGAAGAAATCGATATTGTTCTCTCTCAAGAGCTGTTGCGTTGCAAGAGCCTTGAAACAAGGCGCTTTATCGTGAAGGAATGTTACTTCATCAGGATCGATGACATTTTCCCTGTTTTTCAAAAAGGGGAATACATTTTGGGTAAGAATAGTTTCTCGGAAGTATTCTCCAGTCCACGACTGTCCTTGTTCTTTGATAACGGCCATCGTTTTCTTCGCAGAAAAACATACAAAAAGTCCAATGCATTCTGGATGTGCAGAAACCTGTCGAAATCGTTCATGTTCTTCGATCAAATCGATGGATGTGGCCCAGACGCGATCATTTTGATGGTTTTTTTCCCTGCTAACGTAAATGAAAAATTCATCGCTGCACACGACATGGATAAAATCATCAATCGTCCAAAGCCTCAAGAAATTGCAGAACCAAATTCGATTCTCCCGCTGTTGTGGACTTTTGAGAGGTTTCTTTATGACATGGAATGGCTTCATCTCTTGTGACTGCATATATCTTTGAACTGTTCGACGAGATGGGCTAGGTCTGTTACCTCTAGCTGTTGCTATTTGTTTCGTTAGCTGTCTGGTGCTTTTTCTTTGTCTTCCAGCGCTGAGACGGATTATCCTCTTCTCATGTTCGTTCAGCACCTCTCCAGACCGTCCAATGTTCTCCTTTCTCATCTCACAATCATATGGATCCCGATTCCAATTCTCTTTAACAAATGTTTCACTGCGACCAATTTTCTCAGCTACCCATTGCCTTGTTATAAAATAGGCCCCTTCATCTTTGCTTTGCTTGAATGTTATTGCTCTTATTCTGTCGATAAACCGTCTTTGTTCCGTGTCTGCCATTCTTCACACCACATGTAAATTAATCAAAATCACTCGTAACAGCATAATCGATTGCAGAGTGTCATGAACAGATTTCAGTCAGACTATACGCTCATGGCACACAATGTCAGACAGCACGCGTGTTTTGCATTTGACTTGGCGAATCACGTTATTCATTGCGGGCGCATCTTTGTGCGCCACCCCGTACTTTTAAATGTGTGTGAGTGAAGGAAAGTTTTTGTACTTGTTAACTTGACGATGGTTGCGAATCGCATAATCGAACAGAAATAGGCCTCGTATAGATTATCCACACCTGAAATAGGGTTGGGCTTAATAATTTTTAAATTCGAATTATGCGAATAATTCGAATTATTCGCCTTATGTGAAAAACAACAGTGACTGACATGGACAGTGGTCCGAGTTGACATCCGAAATTTTACCCGCCCATTTGAATTTTATACCTGCCCAAATCGGGCGCGTATATCGCCTTAAAAAAAACCCTGGTGTCAACGATCCAAGTCAATGAGAACCTTGCATCGTAAAGCTTGGACTTGGTTTTAGATAAATTTATTTATTTATTTTTTTATAAGAGCCTTTATAGAGCGCACAAAAACAGTAAAAGTCACTAGGCGCTGAATAGAAAAGTTTTCAGTGACCGACGAAAGGTATTCAGCTGTAGGTCACTGTCCCTGAGATGGATAGGGAGGCTGTTCCATAGTTGAGGTCCAGCACACGCGAAGGCTCGATCACCAAGTCGCGTATGTGATCTACGTACGGCACATGTCAACACATCATATGACCTTAATTTGCGATCCCCAGGATGCTTGATTAGGGTGCACTCATCTGCAATATAGTCCAGAGACATGCAGTGTAGGGCTTTGAAAACATGGACTGCTAACCGATACTTTATCCTTTGCCGTACTGGGAGCCAATGAAGCTCAAGGAGGACCGGAGTGATATGATCACGTCGCCGAGTTCCCGTGATCAGGCGGGCTGCTGCGTTCTGCACCGCTTGGAGACGACGTAGAAGAACATCCGAGATATTGTAGAAAAGTGAACTGCAGTAATCAACACGAGATGATACAAAAGCATGAACTAAAGTCTTAGCAGCGTCGGTCGGTAGGGAGTGGATGACTGGTCTTAGCTGGCGTAGGAAGCAAAAGGCTGATCGGCAAACAGCTGTAACGTTTGCAGACATCGTTAGGTTACTGTCCAGCATAACGCCAACATTGCGCACTGACTCGACAGGCGTGATCGATGTACTTGTAGACAAAATGTCGACGCTAGCAGGTTTGATCTTTACAACTTGCTGCCTGGATCCCAACCAGATAACGATTGTCTTCTCTGGATTAAGCCGAAGTCTGGAGGCCATCAACGAGTCCCCTTGGTCAGAAACGCAGCAGGACAGTTGGCCGATAGCAGACTGGGCTTCATCACTGGGCACGCTAATGTACACTTGACAGTCGTCTGCGTACTGATGGAACTGCATGCCATAGGATTCCACGATTGTACTTAACTCAGCTGTGTACCAAAATTATCTTGGCTATTTCTGAATCGAAATGGAAAAAGATAATATTGAAAGATAATGATTTTATTTTCGTTTTCGTTATTTATTATAAGACAACGAAGACGAAAATAAAGTCAATATTTTTCATCTCCAATTCAATTCAATCTTGGACTTGGTTGCATATTTTAGTAGAAGTGCATGGAGCATGATCTTGATGATTGGCCTTTGAAGTAGGCTGCATAGTGATAGTTTTTTTTAATGGAATATTTTCAAAGATTTAGCCAATAGTATAATTTATCGTCGGTTTTCATCAATTTAGATTTATAACATTGATGTATATTTACACTGTAAAGTTTTGATTGAAAAAAGTACTAATATGTCTCATAAGAGGCAGTTTTGATCTCTGGAATAGGCCCACTTACAGTCAAAAGTTTGACGGAAAGGGTCTGTAAAGAACCCACTCGAATGTAAATCAGTGACTACATAATTTTCTCTCTTTGGCAGCCGTCTATTGTCGGAAAAATTCCATTTTGAAATAGTTATCTTCTAATCACTATAGGGCTGCACAATCGAGCAATATCAATTTCATTGATGGTAACTATACAAGGTGACACTTTTGCATCTAAATTAGCGTTTGCAACAATGCCCATCTAATAAAATATCAATTTTGCTTCAATAACATAGCTTAATTATGAGCATTATCTTCCTTTACAAAAATGCATCCTACTAAGCAATATTATTAGCATAATATTAGGCCTACGAGTTCTGAAGGAAACTACAATGATTTTCAGATGAAACCTTGAAAAGGATCCTTTATTCGTCATATGATCCATTTCGCATGACTTAAGTTGACAGATACCTATCTAATAAATAATTTATAAATGTCAATATACTTTGGGATATTCAGGTGAAAGAGATGTTCAAAGTTTTGGGATAATTTAGCAGTTGGAAGCATGGCAGCTAGAGAAATCTCCTTAACCACATTAGAAATGATGAAATCATCTTCATTCTGCTGAATTCTCTAGCAGTATTTTTGCTGATTTTTTTCAACAATCCTATGAAACAATCTTGGAATCTACATTATTTGTCTAAAATTGAAGCAATCTAAATTGATTGCTGGTTATGTGTCTGATCATTAATAGAATACAAAAGCTAGTTTTATGTATAAATATGGTCTGGTGCATTTGCGAATCGTTAACAAAATGCAAGAAAAATACCTCCTAAGAGGTACTCCGTCAAGTTATCATTTTTGTACCAGAAGGTAATATTCGCAATCTACACAGGTTCGTAGTATTCCTGGTAGTGTATGGCTCGATGGCATATTATGTCGTTATAACGCTATTCTACATTTCTTGATGTAAAAATTATCGGTTCGCTTTTCTAAATTAAGGATTCGTTTTCTTCGCTCTTTTTAAATTCGAATCGGCTGGGTGGTCTGGAGCTATTATTCTGATGATGCCAACTTTACCCCTGGCCATCAAAGATGCATCTCCTCAGACTAAAAAAAAAGGCCTGAATATATGTCTCAGGCATACCTCCCACAATGGTCTTCAAAATTGTACCCTAGCTATGTGTGAACCCTTTCGACTTCAGTATACCTTCATTCAGATCGCGGGCAGGTGTGATGAGGAAAAACAGTCGTTTGTTCTATTTTTCAATTTAATTATAAAATTTTAATTATTGATTATGCATTTATGATTATCAACCAGATGATAATAAGCAGATCACATGACAAATTAGATTTCATTACTTACCGGCGTAGTTTGTAGCCGAATAACCGTGTATGATAAGTCTGTGAAGCAACACTGTACCAGCAATAATTGCACTTTCTTCAAATTACAAAGTTAATAAGATACCGGAACCGGTTCATAACAATGCGGGAATATATTAAGCTCTTACAGCCTTAAGTAGTCAGGCTCATGGCCCGGCCAATCCATGTTATATACTGTGACTGTCCAAAGCAAGAGAATTTTCAGTTGCATCCTGTGCGATTTTCAGGCTTGGTGAGAAATCTGGCACAAAATGATACAGCTGGCATTTCAAAAGTTCCGGTAAAAGTTGTCAAGAACTTTATTATACGCATGCGTGATGAGCCAGCTTCGGCGAACTGCTCATTTGATTCGGCTAAGTATTATTTAGAGACTTAGTGAACAAGCCACTGAATCTGTTCACGCAGATTATATAGCCGAATTGAAGTCTAAATTCTGGAGTAATTTACTCGCAGTCACTATTCGTTGTAATAAGGCGTACATTATTCGAAACTGCATCTATAGATTTAATAGCATGACATGAAAATGAGATGCTTATAGACTGCTTTAGTACAAGATCATTATTCTTTGAACACTCGATTAAGTAGCATGATACGAATATTAGTTTTCTAAGGTATACACTATTCATGAAAATTAATCTTTATGCCAGAGACATCACGAATCAAGCAATGAAGTTAAGAAGTGAATATACAAAGGATGAGAAGTTATTTTTGATGAATGAAGTTTCATCTACCGTAATTTTCCTTCTCGAATAACGGCATAAATATTGATTTTGGCACCATTTTTGCAATTGCTGTGGAAGTCGAATAGCTAGGGTACAATTTTGAAGACCATTGTGGGAGGTATGCCTGAGACATATATTTAGGTTTTTAACTAAAATACTTAGGTTTATAACTAGGTTGATTGGAAGGGTCAATTTTTTTCTGTTCTGATCACAATTCCGCCGAAGCGTGAGGAGCATTTATATGTTTGAGCAGGCCGCCTCAATTCTACTCAAATTACATAGATTTTATTCAAGTGCTAGTGAAGCATTGAAAACTAGTAGTCCAGTCGAAAAAGCATCGAACCTAGAAAAAATTTGCACCAAGCTGAAAATTGGCAGAGAAATTCCTGACACTGCCGGTATTGACCAATTAACGCCACCGAAATCCACCCAGGCACATTTTTCCATAGCTATATTTATTATGGATCTAATTAAGCGAGTTACTCAGAATGTGGTCATATCTCATATCAAATTGAATCTTGTCATCAGGTGAGTGCAACCATGTCATTCTCCAGTCTCAGCAAATTTTATAATTCAAGTAGTAATGATGATGACAATCAGTGGTGTGATTACGGCGGGATTTTTTAATCTGACACGAAAAGTTTGAGGCCTGTGGCGCAAAAATCACTAAATCTTATTTTAAAAATGTTTCAAGAATTCTTAATTCGATAATTCGAGACGAATTGATTCAATAAATCACTGCCTCCCATATTCCGGTTGTACATGTTTATCAGATGCGGCAAGCTAACACTTATTTTCTGCTTTTCATTTGAGCTCCATCTTCTGACCATAGTTGCCGGTTCAACATTATGCAATGTTGATGCCACTGAAACAGCACCATTGTCCTTCCACTTCGAATATAGAATCCTTATACTTCCGACTTCGTAAATTTCACTTTCGAAGTACCCTCTCGATTTCTTCTTGATACATTCATGTGTAGAAAAATTGCTTTGCTTTGGAAAGTATGCAAATTTCCAAAGTTGCCTTGGATCTATTTCTATGCAAACGCAGACATTGAAATGAAATTTGTCTATTATCTTCATTGTCGAAACAGCAAGTTTCAACATGAGAACTATTCAGTTCGCTTTATAATGAATTGCATCAACCTCTAGATCCATTTGCAACTTTATCTAACTATATCGAGGTGAACCGATCAACAACTTTGTGGATGCGATTTGCAGGATCTGTAATTCTATCATTACAGGTGAGACATTTTTCTAATCTAAAAATTTGCGTTTAGTCTTTTATAAATATGATTTTGATATCTATTGATGCACCCTGGTCGGTTCACCTCATCTTAATAATGCTTAATAATTGGGAAGACTTAGGACATGGGACAGTTAAGTCACATTGTACTTTCGATGATGATTGTATGTTAACGTTTGAACAATGAATCGAGAATAAGTGTGCACGATGGAAGATGTATGTAATTATTCTAACAAATAAACTACATCGCGAAACGAAATAACTATCTTTCAAAATTTTCAGATAATGAGAAGAATTGCAGCATCTTATATTCGCAACCTTGCCTTCCTTTCGGCTGATTTGTAAATTTTTTTCCTTCACATGTTACCATGATGTTTATATGTTCATGTTTATCCAATGTTTGTCCATGTTTTGGCAATGAACCACTTATGACTGTTCCGGTGGCCAGGAACCCTCTCCTGTGGAGTTCAATCATCAATGCAACTGTCGTGAACAGGTTATCAAAGTAAAATTAAAAAGGCAGCTTGACAATACTGCCGGGAAATTCAATCAGGTACAGTAGTGCTCCTGGTGCGCAACCAAACTCATCATATCGACCTTCAAAATGAGCCGCGGCGGTTTTTTACCTTGATACAGATCAAAGTTTATCAAGTATCCTTGATTTGTAGTTAGTGTCCACGCTTTGTAACCGAAACGAATGGGTTTGTTTCTGATTGCCTGTTTACACGAATGTCTACCGAAGTACGCAATCATGGACTCGTCAAACGACAATGAATGACTGGCATGGAAGAAAATGCTTCATGCAATTGATCTTCATTTTCTGAATCAGTGGTCGCAATTTCCAATATTTATCATTTTTGTCAAAGTCACCATAATTGTCAGCAAAGTGTACATAGTTCATTATTCTTTCAAATCGGTCACGCTTGATTGCATTACAAACAGCAACATTTCTCAAATCATCACCGCTACTCCACATATGCCGCCTACTTTTGTTAACATTATAACCTGACACAACCAATACTGCAATAAACAGTTTGATATTACTTTCAACAAAGTCCAGCGAATCGTTGCGAAAATGTCCGTAAATTGAGCTCTGAGTCAAAAACATATCAATCAAATCGTCATCAAAGAATAGTTCAAAAAGTTCACTTGCTGAAGTCTCTATCGTTTATAATTTTCAGATGGGAAAATTCCAGACATAGACATACTGTTTGACGGAGATTTGTTGTTCTTCCATTTTCCACTTTTGCTGACAGTTCGACGTTTCTTCTTCTGTTGCGCTTCATCTTCCTCGATCTCTTCTCCGTCTTCTTCCCCCTGGAGATGTCGAATTTCAGCATTTGCCTCGAGTTGCCTTCCAGATAGATTTCTGATGAGCCCTCCTGAATCTTCGTCTGCACTATCACCATCACTTAGAACATCTTCATGTTGAGGTGGATCTATATAAACGTCAACTCCATCATCCAGCTCCTCATTATCGATCATTTCGACCACCTGCTCCACTGTAAGCTTGCCGAACCTGAAAGAAAATAACATTTTAGGAACTCAAATATAACAGAATAAGTCTTTAAGAATTTTAAGTTATAAATAACAATGTGTAAATTTCATCAACTATAACTCGTGCAGTACGATGAGTATGTTGTACGATTACGATGTACAGTATGCTGTGTTTGGCCTCCATCAAACACTCACTACAATCGATATCAGTTTACAGCACTACCATTGCCATTATGACTCATAACAATTCTCCTCACATTTTGCCAAGTATAGAAGACTACTTTTTGATTGGCAAGTAGATAAATTGCTATTTATAAACAAAGAACATCTCCAACGCGGGTGGGGTCACAGTAGCGCGGTCGTCTAGGGCGTAGGTGAACACTTCCGTTAGGGCGTGGGTTCGAGTCCGCTCCACTATTTTTTTCCTGTGATCTGTTAGACGAACTTCGGATAAAATCAATAACAGCTCGCATTCTTTCGTTGTGTGAAACACTTATCTTGTATTTTTTTTAAATATATTGCCAGATAATAATACTTCCAAATACACTGTATACCTGTATGCTCCTTCATTTAGTCGACAACAAAGTTTCAGTGATTTAACTCTTTCAATTTTTTGTTTATGTGTAAATCGTTAACTGTTACTGCCTAGCGTGGACTATAGTCCACGGCAACTGAAAATGCATGTAATTATAATATACAGGGTTAGGCGCAATTCTGGAGACATAGGGAATATACTCGAAATCTGACATACATTATTTTCAATGGGAATCTCTCCATTTTTGCCCAAGTTTGATGTACCATACAAATTTCAATGACGAATTCATTTAACTACAAGTCAATTTCAGCCATACAGATAATTCAAATATTTAATTATACAGATACCTATGCAGGATATTGATTGATAATTATTCAACTTCAAGAAAGACGTCACTTATTCACATACTCGGCATTTAAAGCATCTCTTCACTACCATAGAGCTTTATAACGCAGTTATGTCACTGTCGAAAGAAGAACGCATTGATGTCGTTTTGCACAACGCTATCGGGAGCTACCGAGCAATAGTAGATGATTTCAATCGTCAACATCCCGAACGACCACCAATTACACATAGTACCGTTGGAAAACTGATCAGTAAATTTAAGGAAACTGTAAGTTTCGACGACCGTGAGAGAAGTGGAAGACGTCTATCTAACAGATGAAGCGTCATCAATCTCTATTTGAGCTGCGGTTTCCAAAAGTCCTCACAGAAGCTCTCATCGTCTATCACAAGAACATGGACTTAGTCAGCGCAGTGTTCTTCGCATTCTGCATGCCTTCAAATGGCGTCCGTACAAGGTGCAAATGCTACAACATCTTAGTGAAGATGACCCCGACAGACGGGTGGAGTTTTGTAATTGGGCTTTACAGCGCATGGATAATTTTCACAACACATTAAGATACTCAGGTTTAAAAAAATGTAACTTTAAACACTATGCAAGTCAAACAGTTAAAAATGTGAAGACTTTTAGGAAAAATATTTTAGTGTAGACTATAGTCTACGCTAGGCGTTAATGGGTTAATGCTTTACACAACAAAGTCTGATCTGAGATAGAGAAGTTGTTTTTCTCTCTCCTCCTGTTTGAGTGGGCTAACTTTCCACAAAAACAATTAAAGCTTAAAACTTCTAACCTAATAAAATCTTTTTTCAAAGTTTCGGAGAACTCTAATTTTTAAGCTGATTGTCTATGAATGTGATGTTGTTTTCCTTATGATTTATAGCCTAGTGACTAATGATTCGACTTGATGCATTTTTTGCTGTGCAATTTCCCGAAAACACCAGCACATACCACAGACAAATTACAGTTTTGCATGTAAATCATTTTTATTTCCTCTATTTTTTGCGTCAAAGCTCCACTATTTTTCGTAGGTTAACACCAGAGGCCTGGATTAATCATCAAGTTATGGATTTGAATTGTTTTGCAGATTGATCTTTTGCAATTTCTTTTTGTTCTAAAACAAAGAATTAAATATAGAAGTATAAAGCATTACATCACATTTTTTTCATTTGCATTGTTTTCTTTGATCCATTACAATTTAAACACATAATATTGCTGCGTTTGCAACAATCAAGCAAGAGTTGTAATTATTAGAGCAAGCTTTGTAGTTAAAATTGCTGTTAAGACGCTTCATATATGGGCATTCATTTTATAGGCCCACTGGAAAAGCAACACAATAGAAGTTGCAGTTTCCAGTGGACAACTGCAAGCCATTTCCCAGTAAAAAGAAAACATGTTGCCTAATATAAGATCCATTTGAATAGAATAAGACCTTTTATTTTTTTATTTGTCTTGCAGTAAAAGGATGTCATGTCTAGGGTTGCAAAATATGTTATTTTTGTATATTTAACGAGAATACATCAGGTGAATTAAATTGATATCTTCCTACAAAAGACTTAGTGAGTTAAAGGAAAGCATAATATAATACTAATAAGCCAAAAAGACTTTCTTAATTTTGGAAACCTTTTAGTTGAAGTGCTTGATTACAGCATTTTAAGTTTGATTATCACTGAAAGTGGCGTTTTATTTCGGAATGCTTATCATATATTTTTTCAATTTACTTTAATACACAGGTTCACCTTTGAAGTAATAAACAATTTAGCCAGATTAAGCTAAATAAAAGAAAAAGCGAAAAGAAATAAATAATACTTTCTTCAGACGTTTTCGATCCACTGCTGGATGAAGTTTCCAGGTTGCCCTCTCCTGGGCCGCGCTTATCCAGTTGGCTCCTCCCGTTGTCCTGATGTTGTCAATCAATCGAGTCTTCCCCTCCGTCTCTGGGGTGCCATTCCATTACCGCTCTCGTCTAACGTCCATTCCGCTGCCGCGCCAAATGTCCTGTCACCTCCATTTTTGTCTGGCTGCTTCTCTCAGCACGTCTTTAACTCTGTTTTTTTTCTCTTATCCTGGTGTTCTCTATTTTGCCTCTTCTCGAAAAGTTCACTTACCATTTTCTCCAGGGTATCACTTATCATTTTCTCTAAATAATACATTGTTTTACAGATAAAATATAATATATGATAATATAATAGATATGTATGAAGTGACAATCGAGAAATATGTTACTGGTATATCGCAAAAGAAAACAAAGGTTGACAAAACAACCGTATTGAATTGTCACAAATTACAGTAGAATCAATTCTTGATGATTAGGGATATTCACTCAACACACAGAACGTCACCGAAAGCACGTCATTTTCAATATCAATAAAATAAGAAGCAATTATTTACAAAAATATCTTGAAATCTGCTTTTACAGGAAATTTTCAGAGTTTAGTAACCTTAGGATTGTGATAATCACTAATAGCACCGAAATTCCACAAATTCTGCCACAGCGGATTCGGCTTTCGCTGTAACTGACTATATGTACCAACTATATCGAGTGATCTACACTCGCTCTACTGCTATTGCGAAAGTGCATTTGTCAAAAGATTTACTGACATTTCATGCGCAATTATGCATACACAGAAGGGATTACATCGTTTTCAGAATAGTGAATTGTGTATAGAAACAAAAAAGACGCCTTTTACAGGAAAAAGCAATACAAATTATTGAAACCATATTTTAAATACATTTAGAATATCATATAATAAACATCGCAGCCCTATTCACGTCATTTGTTTATCGCAGTATATTTTCAGAATTCAGCTTGTTGGAAATGTGTTAGATTTAGGCTCAAATTGACAACAAAGTGATTTGCGTACTCATTCATGCCAGAAATAGTCGTTTTCCGATTAGTATGGAATAGTTATCAATCTTAAGTTAACAGGTGCAAAACTGTGTGCAAAAGCGTACTATGCAAAATTTTGTTAAGCTTGTGACGCAAATGAAGTATTGAATTGGGCTTTGGGGGTACCCTAAAGTGCCCTTGAGGCCGGTGCAACACCTGCCCTCAACTCGTGTCGGCGGCCCTTGTTATTATGATTTAAGTTTGAACTGACAGTTTGTGAGGCACGTAATGCTTAATAAAAGTAAATACTGATTCAGGTCTTCAACAGCGTTTTTATTCTTATTTGTTATAGCCCACATAATAACATTTTTAAAGTTGGAGAATGACGTGGTTGTACTCACTTGGTTATACTGGCTTTATCAAAGCTTCAATTTGATACAATTTGTACATATACATAAATTATCGTCATAATTATTACTTGAAATATATAATTTCCTGAGACTGGAGAATGACATGGTTGCACTCACCTGATAAGCTTCAATTTGATCTGCGATATGTCCATATTCTGAGTAACTCGTAAAATTTAAATGATATTGGCGGAATTACATGAATAATATTTGGGTCTGTAGAAAAAATGTGCCTGGGTGTATTTCGGTGGGATTTTATTGGTCAATACCGTTGTTCTCAGGAATGTCTGCCAATTTTCCGCTTGTTACAAATTTTTTCTAGGTTTGGCCTCTTTTTGAGCTATTTCGACCGTAATATAGTCCTGGTCATTAAACAAGAAAACTATCGATTAATTACACATGCCCAACGGTGCAAAAAGCCATTGACGGAAGAGATTACGTTTAAAAGTACGTGTCCCACTTATTTTCCGGACCCGTCACTGTCGAAGTACAGGAAGTGGCGGTCTATTTTTCAAACACTTCGTCAGCAGTCTGTTGCAGGTTTATCGGCTTATTGTTAAAATTCATCAAAAGAAAGTAGTAAAATAACCTCTTTTTCTGTGTTTGCCAAATCGAAAATGTTCAACTTGGAACAAAAATCCTACCTAAACAGCAAAATATATTATGAAGCTAATAGTTCGATGGCTTAGTCAATTTCATGATTTTGCAAAATATGGTCACTCTTAATGGAATTGCCCATATATGGACCTATGTGCTACGTGCATTTTTCCGATTTGTAAACACTTAGTACATGAAAAGCTCGTCCTCTGATTCCTGAATGCATGCTGACCCATGTGTTTAGTTTACGTCAGTATCACGCATATCATAAGAAATTTTGAAATTTGTGCGCTATTTCTACTTTGCATCATGCGATTTATCTTGGAATCCGTACTAATGAGCGTATCTTCTGAGTTGTTTTCTATCAGAATCTATAATGAGGTTCTCTTCTATGGTAAACACGATATAAATAAATTATTTGGATGTTTGGAAGATACAAGTACTGTAAAGTGTACCTGCACCGGTATCTCCAGACATTGTTTCCTATTTACCGAAAAAGATGAATAAATAGTTCGGCGTTTCCAAAAGTGAGCGCGCAGCTGCGCGGTTTTGCCGATTTCTGCGCGGAAGCGCGGAAAATTGAGAAGCTGCGCGGAATTTTGATGTCACAATCTTTTTTCAGTTTTAAGTATGTTTTGAATCTTAGTGTGGTGTTTTTCACAGAAATCATTTCAAATTAGACATTGTTCACCTAATGTACAGCTTCTGTAGTACATTTGATAGAGCACATTTTTTGTTAGATAAAATAAAAGAAATGTACAAATTTTCGTGGACTTATCAGGTCCGCTTCATCAGGTTGCAGTGGTAAAACTGAAGTCAAACCAAAAGAGAGAACGATATACGTGCGTATATTAGGTAAAAGCATTTCCCATCGGTTCATCGCACTTTACGGAAATTCCTAGATTCCGCCGTTTCTCCCCTTTATATGAATTTTGTGCTGTTCGCCCTGAAAACGTTAAAAGACTTCGAGATCTTCTTTCAAACGTCAGCTCCTGTGATACATTTGATCTACGATCGTATGATATCGATCATTTCGGACGTCTGTTGTTCCTTTATTCGACAAGAATATGTTGACAAGGTGATGAATGAAGATGAATTCTATAACGTTCCAAATGTTGAACAATTATCGGATAATAATGTGCTGATTGGCGGGAAAGCTCGAGAAGCTCTTCGTAACGACCATCTTACGGCAGCACAACGTGCATTATTTTTTCAACGAGTTCGTCTGTTCTATGGCCAGCTCCTTCGATCTTTGATCCATTACTTGCCTATTGGTAAGCGTCTTCTGAGGGCTTGCAAATTCTTGGATCCGAAGCAGAGGGAAAATGTTGCGGAAGAAGATCTCATTCACGTCAAATCCCAATTGAATTTCGATTGCGACGCCGACGCACTTCTTCTTGAATGGCGCAAGTTTCGTAGCGATGCGCAGATTGACACAGAGGAAGTCGACCTGCCCAAATTTTGGAAACAGATAGCCTCGAAGGATGCCTACCATAGTTTGAGTGCACTGGCCAAAAGTTGCATTATTCTACTTCATGGCAGCGCTGACACTGAAAGATTGTTTAGCTCGATGAAGCGCATTTTGACCACAGACCGCAACAGATTGCAGGATCCCAACTTTAACGGTATTCTGACAGTGAAATTATTTATGCGAAATCGCGGATACAAGAGTGCAACGTTCCCAATTGGACGCAAGTTGCTCGATCGCTGCTATGAGGCATCGAATTCCTACATGCAGTATCTGAAGCAAAAGGAAAAGGAGCGCATTGAAGCAGAAAAAAGGAAAGAGGAAGATCTGAAAGCCAGGGAGAAAGAGATGGAAAGAGAAAGAGTCAGGCAAGAAAAGGAATCCGCAGAGAAACTCGCCGAGAGTAAGCGGAAAACGGCCATGGAATACATGGAGGCAGCCAAGAGGCTTATGCTAGAAGCACAATTGATAACAGATGCAGCTCCCGTGTCATCGAAAAAAGATGAGTCCAAAAGAAAGTTGAAGAGAACTTTGCCTTCGACCGAACCACTGATGGATACGAGGCGTCATAGACAATAATAAGACCACAGAATTAGATTCATCTGCGCGCGCTTCGGTTTCCTAGAAAGGAAGAATTGTATGTAACCTTAATATTGAAATGGCACATCACATCACACAACTTGCTCCTTCTCGAATGGATAATTCGTGTACCGCTTGCTATTGGAAATGGCAAACAATAAGCTGTCAGCAGAGGACACCAGAGCCAGTGAGAGATGCGTGCGTGCTGTGATATCACGTCGCACACACCAAAACACACATCGATGCGTGGCTTCGATTCAATGTATGCACTATGCAGTGAGCAATGCCAAGGAGAGGATCATCAAGTGAACTAATTTTCGTACGCCTGCTACTTTCTTTAATAATGATCGGAAGGGCCAACATTATGGAGAAAACTTGTAGGCAATGATCTGAATTCTTCGAATCTGAAGGAATTTTGGCAATCGCAGCACTTTGCTGGAACTCACATTAATCCGCAAGCGACGCACGACTTTTTTTCCTATCTCTGTAAGGTATTAGGAATTCCTTTTTGCCCACCTAATAGGTTCCTCAATGTGCCGTCCATTTCGTATCACTCACACTTCTAGCAAACCGAAGCAGATAAACAAAATATTTAATTCTGTGGATAAGACACTTGGTGTTGACTATTTTCTCGTCATCCTCAATTCAAGTTGTTACAAATTCATTAGATGAATACAATTTTCCTTAAAAAAGATTTATTTTTATGTCAATATGTACATCTACATTCAGATAAGCTATATGTCCTTCACACTCAGTTACCGTGAAATGTAGTAAAACGTGGACCATGAGGCCACTTTTGAATTTTTTGCAATAATTATCATGAAGACCTTTTGTTGTAGTCACATTCCCATGCCACTTGACTCGAGAGATATTGGTACCGGAATAGTTTCTTGTTCATTTTGTTTTGTGAAGTCTTTGATTATTACTGAAAATACAGTACCTACTACACTACGCTTTGTTTATAGTTACCTACTAGTACTACTAGTTACAATATGTTGACCCTATTGATAGAAACGGTTGTAGTGACCCAATCAGGTTCCATCGAAAGTCTACTTAAGATTGAAAGTAAAAGTTGCACATCACTATGTAGGATTCATTTTTGAATATGCAAGAAAATGAAATCCAGAAAATCACAAATATGGTCATAAAACTACAATGTAAAGGGGGTTAGGGTCCATCTGCGCGGATTCTCAGGGATTTTACTTTGGAAACGCTGATAGTTACATTTAATAGTGCATACTCATCATTGCTCATTATTAATCACTTTCTACGAGAAATTTCCCCCCCCCCATCACCCGCCTGAGCAGGATTATGAACGGAAACAGGACGTTCGACCTTCCGTTATCTCCACTCCTACTCAGTAGGTATGTATCATGTATGAAACAGTTAAAGAGCTAACAGGATTGAGGGGAAATGTACTAAGGTAAATAGTTTCAAGCCGTGAATAAGCATTCATCTACTGTTTCATTGCATGCATAATTTCAGCAATGAAGCTTCGTTATGAGTCGGGAGGAATTGAAGAGATGCTGGTTTGTAATTGTAGCATAACCGGAATGCTCTGAAACTAATCCATATCTGCAGTATATGAAGTCGTCATATAAAAGTTAAGAAGATCGGCCTCCTAGAATTATGTTGCAATTTCTAACATTTTTTGGGTCCTCGAATATGATGAAAACTATCCTGGAATGACCTTGTCGGGAAATGTCCATGTTTCATATGCTTCATATCGTTGGCTGTTACAGTTCCCTATGACTTCCTCCTATGAGTTTATATATTATTGATCTCAGGTACCTCAATATGCAAGATATCTTAGTTCCATGATTCAAATCGTACCTTGAATGCAGTCAAAGTCCCAGACGATCTAACATGACGGTTTTATCTTTACGTCCTATAATTAGTAGTATTATTATTAGTCCTATTATTCGAACACAGACCTTGTCGAAAAAGCACGGGAACCACGGATAATCGCACTTGAAACCAAGATTGCATCTACTTGAAGTAGTAGACTTGAATGACGAGGAATCTCCAGCAAAGTATAAAATTCCACTTCAAACTCATCAAAATCATTGTATACAACTTTGCATGCTGTGTGCGTTTTCAAATTAATGCGCTACCTCTGTTTATCCTTTCAGCGACTTAATTCAGCAATAGTCTATAATCGAGATTTCGAGTACAATTTTTTCGGATTCAAGGTATGATTGGTTTTATATAATGCAAAAAAATCCAGAGATAGGATTTTCAAATGAAATCTTTCAGACTCTGGAACACTCATATCTCCACCGGATCGATAACAAGGTAGCTGAAAGACCTCAACAAATGCTGATGCGAGTTTCTGTCGGAATTCATCGTGAAGATATTGATGCAGCTATTGAGGCAAGTTCCTCTCAATTTATTCAATTCGACATAAGAGATATTTGTTGCATTGCCAATGAAATGATTATCATTGCAGACCTACAATTTGATGTCTGAAAAATATTTTACTCATGCTTCCCCTACATTATTTAATTCGGGAACTCCCAAACCTCAGATGTCATCCTGCTTCCTCCTAACAATGAAGGATGATAGCATCGACGGAATTTACGATACATTAAAACAATGTGCCCTAATTTCAAAAAATGCGGGTGGTATTGGTATCAATGTTCATTGTATTCGGGCTACTGGATCCTATATTGCTGGTAAGACCATTGTTTGCTGTGCCAAGTATTCAGTATATCATCTTTGATCTTCAATTCCTTTTTGCATGCTAGCATGGGCAATATAAGAAATTACTGTGTTGACTGCATACTACACTTCGAACTCAAACTATGAAGCAATTTTAAGCAAATTTAAGAAATCTGTGATTCGACCGGGAAAACATTTTTGAAATTTCCTCAAAATCGTTTTTTAGTAGTTAAAAGGTATGAGATCGAAACTGCAGGGTGCCAAGGGCTACCATCGCTTAGCATCCTTTAGATCGAAGTGTTCTTCAGTTGCTTAGTGATTGTCTTGATTTCAACTAGATTATGCATAGAATATCCATTGTTATTCAATTTGAATAATCGGTTATCAACCCTCGCCCCGTTTGCGGTCGAAAAGCCAAAATGCATAAAAAAAATAATATGCAATGTCGGCATGATGTGTAATATAATGTTGTAAAAATCGACTTGACTAGAAATCATTATTTTCCAGTGAACAAGCAAGTGAGAATGGACTGATAATTATTCGAGCGTGTTGCGAAAACGCATTTTCTATGTTTTCCTTATATAGCCTATTGCTCGTCGAACCTTTGGACATCTAAAAGACATGACGCTTTTTTCACAGATGATGGTAGTGAGTGGTCCAGTCAAAATCCTAACGTTGTCGAGAATGTGTACATAGAAGATGACCGTCGGGTCGGGTTTCATGAATTTTGAAACCCAACTCGCACTAAAAGCCAACCAGCACCCGAGGTCGGGATAAGTCCAAACATTTTACCCAAACCCGATAAATTAGCAGAACCCGACCCGACCGGGCCATATCTGATCCGGCAACCATTCGAATGATTTTATGCAAATACGGCTATGACCTGAAAGTTATCGTATTACGGGAATCTGGGTAATTTTGGAGCTGTTTTAAAGCTTCATTCCAGGTTCAAATCGAACTATTTAAACACCGTATGCAATCTTCAGGAAGGGCCACCAGCCAGATTTAATTGTGCTCTCCTTTAGGGGTGAGCGCAGCACCGACTAATTCAGTAGAATAAAAAAGGATGACAAAGCATGCTCCATTTTATGAAATTGAGTTAAATCAGAGGAAAGTAAGCAAATGCAAAGCATATTGTCTATGACCCCGGTATTGATCAACATATACCACATACAGTGCGTCCCAAAGTATTAAGGACAATCCTTTTTTCACTAGAATCATCTTTATTCCATGTTTTGCTTTAGCTGTCACACCAGCAAAAGGGCTGCCAACTGTTCCGATTTTTTTGGATTTTGAAATTTGTATGCTGTTTTTGTTGTCGAAGTTAGTAGTCTAAGCAAATTAGACGAAAAAAAGGCTCACCTAGAATAAAAGAACATCAAGTTGTGTTTGGTGCCATTAGAATCGGAATTTTCCCTAGATTAACATAGTAAAATCCTCACGATGGAGCTTTTGGGGAATTTTTGTAAGGCTACAGGGTGTTCCATAAATACATGTTTTTTGCTCATTCTTAGAAATGTGATATCTTCACTCAAATATGATGTAATATACATTTTCTGAAAGGTAGTCATCCACAGAATTCAAAAATCATGGATTCACCGACATAGGTTTGGTATTCAGAGGTACAGGGTGTTCCATAAATACATGTTTTTACTCATTTTTTAGAAATGTGATATCTTCATTCAAATATGATGTGATATACAGGGTGACTCAAAAGTCTTAATCGGGTTTCAAGTCAAGATTTCTCAGTAAGTATTTGCACTACAACCTTAATTTTTCGTTTATACTGTAGAGGAAGAACCAGAATTTTAGTAACATATCGCAATTTGTGAAAAAAATCAAGTTAGAGGTCGAACTACTTAATCATTCATTTTATGGAGGTCAACCAATTTATCAAATGGTATGAAGCATTGTCCGCTTACGATTTGTTTCTCATTGACTACAACCACATGCTAATACTTCATCATTAAATTTGATTGATCAAGTGACCTGCTAAGTGTGAACAAGACTTAATGCACATGCGTCCATTGAAATAATAGCGGAAAGTTAATACGAAGGCATAATGAAGAAGGACAACAAAGAAGAATGCTAAGCTATCCATTTCCATTAATGTGTGATTGGTACTTGTGATAATTATCGAACTTCTATATTAGCTCAATAGTTATGCATGACGTCAAAATGTCGTTGAATTGAAGCATAGGCATAGATATCTGTGAAAAGACTGATTTCGGAAACCGTTTAGTACTTAATAGCTGCTGATATTCACTTTTCTATCATAGAAACCATAGTGGGGGTGATAACTCTAAAACCGTGCAAATTGAGGGTAGAGGGCCAAATTTTTGCCTATATCTTAATTTTTATCCTGTGAACAATTCCTGATATGTATCTCTTTCTGAATTTCTGCATTTACTTCTCCCTGAAATACATTACACCAATGGGATTTCGCACAGACTTTAATGACTAAAAATAATTCTAGTGTTTAAATGCGGAAGCAAGAGTGGATGTTTCGTCATAGTTACGCACTACACAAGTATTTCAAAATTTACCAGCTGAAAATAGTAATGGCAATGGCTATGACATCGGCTGAACCGGTAAAAGTTTGGTCTCCTGGCTGTTACACCGGCTGATCCATTACAATATTCTTCTATCTATAGTATCACGCATCGTATTTCTCAGCTATATCAGATAACAGAATCACTCAATGTAACAAGGAAAAGGTTTTTGTATCAGAAAGTGACTAGGCTCGCCTCTTTGTCTTTCATCGCCTTACATAGTTTTGTTTCACTTTCTAATTTTTTGAGAAATTTAGTGATTTCTGAAAAGAACTAAACAGATTTCTAGGCGACAAACGACTAATGTAACAAGATCTCAATTTTCAAGTGCTTTATTTGCTGTTGATAATTTTATCTTTTTTTTATTTGAGGCAATCAGCACTACCTGGGGCCCGTTTCATTAAATAAATTAGTGCTCTATATCAGTGTGGAAAATGTTTTGCGGGTCATAAAATAAATTTAAAGCAGTGATTTAAACAGTCGAAATTAGCAGCGCTTCACAAAACCACATATTAAGCAGTGATTTATATTAGTCCCACACTGCTTAATATCTGGTTTTGTGAAACGCTATTAATTTCGACTGCCTAATCAGTATTATTAAGCAGTCTGCAGAGGAATTGCGTTTCACAAAGAAGTATCAGCAGTGGTCGAAATTTGAAATTATGGAAATTCACTGATAGAAATGTGAAAATTTTTATCAACCTCAAGAGGTTGATAAATATGTGAATGATCGTCGAGAAAGTTATGGAAACTTAAAATATCGCAGAAATTACTGCAAATATAACTTGAAAATAGAAAAATGACTTTTGATTTTCAATTCTATTGTCAGTAGAAAACTATTTGTGAGAAGGGCACATTTGCAAGCTGTTTTTTGAAAAGTGGCAATGCTGTGACGAAAAAACGTCCGGTAACAACAAAATTACAGTGGGTTGATTTGAGGGTTTCAATTTCTTTCGTGTAATGAGGTATGGAAGAATTTCGTCATTAAAAGTCATGTCATGAAATCATTTCAATATTAGAAGACCTTGAGATATTGACTTTTACATGCATCGACAACAGCTAGCAAAATAGATTCTCAAACACTCTCTAAATTTGTAGTCCCACAATTGAAAGCCGGAAACATTTCGACTCATAATTTTTTACCACCTAAACAAATGCAGGCATCCGAGAGACTAAAACAAAACGAATCTCACTCGCTTTCTTTCATAAACCTAAGCTAACCTAACCTAAGCTACAAGAAGCCCCGATCATCCCATCAAGTTTAATAGAAAGTCATAGAAAACCCTGTCCAACAGGGTATTGAATCTCCAATTTTTAAAAACACAGCTAACCACAACTTACCTTCCTCACTGCAGAAAATTAAGTAGAATTACAAACATGCTCACAGCACCGTACTCAGTATCAATCCTAATTTTATCAAATTCTGCTCCGCACTGTCCTTCAGGGCCTACACAAGATGACCGACACGAATCTCAGTCAAAAAGTCACAACTCCCATTCTTCATTGCCGAAAATTCTGTAGAGCTACAGCAATGCTCCACAGTACCTCTATCACCTTCACATTAAGTTTCATCAAAATCCAAACAGTGCCCTGTCCTACAGAGAATTTATAAGCTAAAAATAACAGCCTACGCAACTGATTTTCAAATTTTCAAAAACACAGCTAGTCACAGCTACTGTTCCTCGTTACAGACAATTCCGTAGAGCTACACCAACGTTCTACGGCATCTCACTCACATTTGCGTCAATTTTCATCAAAATCCATGCAGTGCTTTGTCCCATAGGGCCTACACAAGATGACCACTTTAATCGAATTTCAAATTTTCAAAAACAAAGGTAGTCACAACCCCCATTCTTCATTGCCGAAAATTCTGTAGAGCTACACCAACGTTCTACGGCATCTCACTCACATTTGCGTCAATTTTCATCAAAATCCATGCAGTGCTTTGTCCCATAGGGCCTACACAAGATGACCACTTTAATCGAATTTCAAATTTTCAAAAACACAGGTAGTCACAACTCCCATTCTTCATTGCCGATAATTCTGTAGAGCTACAGCAACGTTCTATGCCATCTCACTCATATTTACATCACATTTCGTTAAATTCCATGTAATATTCTGTCCTACAGATCCTTAGCAAGTTTGAAAACCTGGCCTACTGATTGAAAATCTGCCGTTTTCTGACACACTGCCTGCCACAACTCCTTCGCATCTTTGCGGACTTTTTCTGCTGCATGATATGCATTCTGTAGTGAGGTCAGATACGACCACCCGTTTTTGTTAAATGGGAGGGGAGGAACGTAGGGGAAGTAAAAGTTTTTTATACTTCCTCCTCTACGTAGTGGGTCCCATTTAATTTCCCATTGTATTTCCGAAAATTCAAATTGTTGAAAATAACCAAATTTTTTTTTGTTATTGTGATGTAATTCTGCCAAAAAGGAGCACCAACATGGCACCGGAACCTACAAAAAATGACATCAGGAAAAGAGCAAAAATGTTTCGAAGATGCCAATAGGACTTCATTCAGAATAGTGCTCCCTGAAAACTAGGTTTTCTACATAGTTGTGCAATCTTTCATAGTACATTTTCCCAAAGCCACCTTCTAAAACCATACTCTCCAAAAATGAGTTTCATACCGTGTTATACACGAGATTGCACAGTAGAGTTAGCAAAAAAGTATTTCAATCCGTTTCTTTAAATAATACACTATCAATTGAGTTTTCAGCATGCCTGATCGTTGACAAAAAACATACACAACACCTTTAAAACGTCAAGAAAAACATTAGTGATTCTGGTTCAATTGCAAGCAAAGCCTGCCCACACTTTCACATGACCATTGTCGAAAAGCCATTACAAAAACGACAACCAACCGGTGACTCTGACAAGAAAAGCAATTCATGCAATCATGGAATGTATTGCGTCAATGTTTGTGTCATGCAATCATCGAACCAATTTTTAAACTTTTCCATATTATCTTCGCAACACAGCTTCATGACGTCAGCAAGACATTTGTTACCCTAACTGAATTGCAACCAAAGTCTGTCCACACCTTCTCATGATAATACTCGATAGGGTGCTACAACGCAACAAGCAACGGACAGCAAGGACCTGTGAAACAACTCATGCAATAATCTTAATTTTCCGTCATCTCTCGAATTTCACGTCATTTTCTTCGCAACATGACTTCACATCGTCAAGAAAAACCTTGATGATTCTGGCTCAGTTGCAACCAATCTGTCCATACCTTCTTATCACCATTCTCTAAACGACTTTGCAAAGCAACATCCAACCGGCGACTCTGACCTGAGAATCAACTCATGCAATCATCGGAATTTTCCATCATCTCTCGAATTTTTTTCACGTCGTTTTCTTCGCATCATGAATGCAACTTCATGGCTTTAGCAAAACATTAGTGATTCCGCTTCTTTTGCAATCAGAGTCTTTTCATACCCTCTTATCACCATTCTCTAAACGACTTTGCAAAACAACATCCAACCGGCAACTCTGACCTGAGAAACAACTCATGCAATCATTTGAATTTTCCATCATCTCGAATTTTTTTCACGTCATTTTCTTCGCAACATGACTTCACATCGTCAAGAAAAACCTTGATGATTCTGGCTCAGTTGCAACCAAAGTTTGTCCACACCTTCTCATGATAATACTCCATAGGGTGCAACAACGTAACACGCAACAGACAGCAATGACCTGTGAAACAACTCATGAAATCCTTGAATGTTTCCAGCAATATGCGAATTGCAATATACATTTTCTTTGCAACACAACTTCACAACGTCGGCAAAACAGAAATGATCCTGCTTCACTTGCAACCAAAGTAGGTCCACACCTTCTCATGATCATTCTTAGGAGCACGCCCGTTGTCTACATTCATATACCGGAGCGCGACCGATGACGAAAATTGGACGCTCGAAAACACCCGTAGTCTGAATTCATGCACTCACGCACTTTACTCCGGTTGTCTTAATTCTTGCCTTGGAACCTGATTTCAGACATCGGGCGTGTTCAGTCGCACAAATGTATGCCTTCAGTGTGAATTCCGCCGTATGAATTTAGACATCGGGTGCGATCAGTGGTGTGAATTCTGACCGCGGCGGGTGTACTCGTGCTTGTAAATCTAGGCCTCGGGCATTGATTAGTGTGATCAAACATAGAAAAATTATGGGAAATGCAAGAAACATACATCAATCCATCATATCTACAAAATCCGAATCGATAGCTCTGCTCATGACGGTCATCCCACACAATTTCATCTGTATTCACTCAAATATTTAAACTGCGGATATCTTTACAAAGGAAGACTTCTTTGAGAGTTGTCACTACATATCAATGCACATGTATATTCACACGAATCTGTGGATACTCACCTGATCCAATCCGCTTGATCATCTTTTTCATTGCTCATTTCAATTCGAGAACTCAGAATTCATGTGCTACATGCAGCCTATTAGTCAGGGAGTTTTGTGGGTAAGCTTAGTTGTGTTTGAGACAGGATCGTCAAAGTTTTGGCCACCGCTGTGACTGCCATTTTCAGATGCAGATCCACAATTGAAATGATGCTGTGAGCATAGATCTACATTGCATTTGACCAAGTACTTTATCCCGGAGAAGTGGTTCTCAAGCTAGAGTTATCCTTTGTTCTTGTGTTTTGAAACGCTGCGGAGAATGATACTGAGGTTTTGGGCAACTCCGGTATTGATTGAGGCAGTAGGCCTACTAACAAATTTTTTGGCTGACAGCGTGAAGATATGATCGAAGACTATTTTTTGTAAAAATGGTGAAAACGTGTGATGATAGCATGCAGTGCATGTCAGGACTGAGTTGCGCTGTTGTCTTTTGATGTGCTCTGCAGAATGATAATGAGTTGGTTGTAGGTCAATTCCATAAATTATGTACTTTAAGTCGAAAAAAGTTAAATTTGTCAGAATACTACAATTCTAGCAGAGCTACTTCTGGAGACAGTAAAGAAGTTATACCTACCCAGGTTTCATTATTTTGGGTCAATAACTGTGTTTAAATAGTGGAAAACCATGTGCCTTTTTACGACAAATAAAAACAATAAAATGTGTCATTTTAAAAATAGAGTCATAAACCTATACAGAAATACGCAAGCCCTTTCTTCAATGTCTATTTCTCATCAGTGATAAGTACACTTGAAAGTTATACCTATCCTTCATTCGGAAAGTGTGTATACTTACCTGTTAGACCGAATTAAAGATATTTACTTTAATATTTGAGACCGTCACGGAAAAAATCATTTTTTATCTCACATCCACGAATCTTGAAATATTCAGTTGAAAATTCATATTAAACAAGAAGACGGTCATTCTCAACCTCTGATACAACATTGCACGCTTTCCTTTATTTTTTCTGTGTATTTCCTTAAATTAAAGAAATTGAGACCGTCACGACAGTGTTACTAAGACTGAGATTTATTGAGTAGTATGGCACGTTATCCATCTCTTCATGCGACATAGTACTGACACGACTTCATCTACAAGACTTTTTTAGGTTTCTTCGTGAACGACGCTACTGTGACGTCATTTCCCCCATTTGAATTGTCCCTTACATTGAGGAACATTCTTGTTTGATCGTCGACATCAATGCCACCCAAGTCGGACAAAGAGAGGGCCGCGGCATATAGAAAACGGAAAGGTGCTGCGTTGAGGGAGAAAGAGCGCTTACGAAGTGAAAGAAGAAGACGCAACATGACAGAAGCGGACAAAGAAAAGCATCGGATGGTTGCAAAAATGTCAGCGAGAAGAAAGAGTGCAAGCAAGCAAGATGAAAGATCTCCCTTCAACCTCAACAGTGACAGTTCCATACAAATCGCGGTCATCAGAACAGAAAGCTATAATCAAAGCAACGAGGGCACTTCCAACTTCTCCAAATAAGCGCAAGTACGTAGTGAAAGGCTTAAACAGCATCTTCAACGATTCAGAGGAATGTGCATCACCTACGATCGAACGACGAGGAAGGCCATCCTTAAATGATGACATTTCTGAAAAAGTGAAGTCATTTTTTTGTCGAGACGATATTTCTTTCTGTTCTCCTGGAATGCGTGATTTCGTATCGGTTGACGGTGAAAAGCTTCAACGGCTTCACTATAAAAAAGCTTCACTATTTTTACTGTGGCAGTTTACCGGGCGAACACTGAGGCGGAAATGGTCGCATTTGTGTCTGATCGTAGTGACCACAGCAAAGTCGCTGTGACTACGTTCTTGTCGAAGCTGCTTTTCGAATATGGACAAGGTGCTCAACGTGTCTACTTTTGGAGTGACGGTCCATCATCTCAGTTTAAGGACCGTTTCATGGTAGCTTTTATGAAGTTGTGTCGACGAGAATTCAATCTTGACTCAATAAGCTGGAATTTTTTTTCCCTTCTGCACATGGAAAGGGGGCCATTGACGGTGTCGGAGGCACACTCAAACGCTACGTGACAAACAAAGTGAGATCAAGAGCTCTTGTTATTACAAATGCACGTGAGTTTTTCGAAGCAGCAACTGGGACAGCCGTCACCGTTCACCACGTTGATGAAGCCACTATCAAATCAAATTACAAAAAGATACGGAATGAAATAGAATCAGCTGTGGAAATTCCAAACATAAAGTCAATGCATCACATCGTCTTCGACGAAGCAGGGCTTCGAACGGCTATCATCTCGGAGAGGCAGATGGATCAGCTACATATTGGTGATTGGGTTATCGTGAAATATGACGAGCGACTTTATCCAGGTGAAATTGCAAATGTTATTTCCGCTTGTGTTCAAAATCAATGTTATGGAGCGTCATGGCAATTATTTCCGCTGGCCCAATATTCCAGATCACATTCATTATGAAAAGAACACCATCATTCGAATCATTGAACCACCGACCCCCATTGGTCATCGTGGACAATTTTCGTTTGAATCATTTGAATAGAAACTTTGACTCGTTCTCTGCGTTTGCTTGTACTGTACATTATTTTTCATCTCAGCGAGTGTCTTGCGTACAAGAGAATCTAGCCTAGATATGTCATCAGCAGACTTGTGCTTGTGATTATAGACCTGTATATTCCAGAATGACTGTTTTTCCTTTGATTAGAAATTATTTGGATGGGAAATAGAAAGTTTTATTTAGTATTCGGCCAGTAATGAATTTCTATAATGATATTTAGATGGTAATCATGGTATACAACTTGTTTCAACTGAGCTCAATAAAATTTGAGACCATCACGTTTGAGACCGTCACGTTTTTCTGAGAGAATTTCTACTCAGATAGAAAAGGCGACAACAAAGCTGATCATGTATTATGAACACGGTTGTAATAGCAAATCAGATAAACCAAGGTAACTTTATCTAGGTATTTACTGGGACGACAGATTTATAAAAACTTCTACATTTTTAACTAATGCTATTTTCTCCTTTTGAGACCGTCACGCTGCATTTTTGGTAAATTGAAACAAGTGCTAATATCGAAAGAGAAATATTATTTCAACATATTCTTACTCTAACTAAGTAGATATATTTTATATACTTCTAAGTTTCTGATTGCAGTGTACCCGGGATAAATATCCAAAATGTAGTCATCTTTGAGACCGTCACATTTATGGAATTAACCTGTAGTTGAGACAATACTATCAACATTTTTGACTAACAGTGTAAAGAATTGTGGGAAAAATACAATTTTTGCAGAATTGGTGAAGGCGTGCGTTGATTTCGCGAGGTGCTTCCCATGCCTGGCTGATGCCAGTTTGGTTCGAATTGAGGCAGCATTGACAAGGTTTTCGGTGTCGTTGCACTGCCATTTTCAGATGCAGATCCGCAACTGAAACTGCACCCGGAGGTGCATCTATCCGAGGAGTACTCCTTTGGGAATTATTTCTTGGCCCAGAGTCGCCCGTTGACTACTGTTTTTTTAAAGTGATCTAGTGAGTGACACTGAGAAGATGTGGGGCACGTTTGGTTTGAATTGAGGCAGCATTGACAAGGCCTTTGGTGTCGATGCGCTGCCTTTTCAGACACAGATCCACAACTGAAACTGTAGCCGGAAATGCATCCATACGACCAAAGTACTTTTACTCGTAGAACCGCTTTTCCGCTGCATTGTGAAACGCTCTACTGAATGACACTGAGAAGATGTGGGACAAGTTTGATTGTGATTGAGGTATTTCTGTCTGTCAGTGTACACAGACCAGTTATGTTGTTAAAGATATTCTTGTCATATTGGTGAAGGCTTGCCTAGAATGCGTGAAGTGAGCTAGGTTGGTGGTGATTGAAGCAGTATTGACAATTTTTTGCTTGACACAGGAGGTTCATGGTCATCTGTAGGGAAAAATTATTAAAAGTGAACTCCTTTTAGTAGGACGAACGTTTTCATAAAGTACGGTAGGCAAAATATGCATGCATGCGCATATACAAAGCCAACGTTTCTCGCAGTCTTTGTCAACTTCAAGTCGCAGTAAAAAACTACTGCACCCTGAAGCTGACAGACTGTCGAAACTTAGACCTTATGTTTGACTTACCTTACTTTATTGAAACATTCAGTCTACTAAGGGAAGTTGACGTCTTATATTTCTCCACACAAATGAGTATTGGCAAATTTGACTGTTGGTGTGCTGTAAAGTGATAATCGTTTTTGTAAAATTGGTGAAAACATGTATTTATTGCGTAAAAATATTTCTCAAGACAGATTTGTCCGTTGGGTGTTGCTGTTTGAAGCGATCTAGAGAATGACACTAAGAAGGGATGCACCAACATTTTAAGCGAAATTATCTATAATTTGAATGCTTTGGGTATCGACTGATTTATTCAGTGAACTTTTTTATTAGGCAGTGGCTATTACACGCGGTATTAAAACCGGTACAAAAGTTTTCCATATCTATCAACACGCCTCATGTTTACTAGCTACAAGCATGGCTGCAGATCATTCAATATGACAAAAAATACATCAGAATGTGTCTTGACTCGTTGCTTGTCTTACTTAGCCTTGCTTGGTTTATCTTCGTCTTCGATGTTTTCTGAGATACTTAGTGATTTCTTAAGCGAAGCAAACTTATTTCCCTACGGTCATTCGGAAACTCTTAATGTAACAAAGTTAAATTTAGTGCTTTATTTAATGTAGATACTTTCCATATCCTACTTATCTATCAGGTAATCAGTCTTGCTGGCTAATTCGGTGTAACAGTCGCCAGATGAAAATTGTTCAAGCTCAGCCAGTGTAATAGCCATCACCTATTAATTTTGTCCTATAAGTCACCCGGAAAAATGGATCTCTCTCCAAATGTGACATATTTTGTACGCTCGCTCCACTTGCGAGTCGTACATGAATTATTTAACGCAAAAATACCCTCTTTTATGAGTTTCTTGGATTTTGTGTACTTTATTAGTTTTCATTTTGACCTTCGATGTATTTTAGCCGCCACTACATGCATTTCTCTTTGTAGAAATAGTTGAATGAACGACCTACTTTCAATTGTTGTCGATACATTATTTAACGAAATGCTATATTTACTAAAAAATGCCGAAACGATCTCCACGATGTCATAAATAACCGCAAATTGTTCAAAATCGATTATAACCATGCTGTGGGTGCATGCTTGCATTACACCAGCTGATGTCGTTCTTAAAACACATTGCGTTCACCAAACTATATTCATATCATCAATTTCGTTAAGTCTGAAGTACAATTTCACCATTCAACTTGTTTATTATATTGGAGCACGTCTCATTTCAGATAAATATTTTGCAGCTGACTAAAATTAAACTTCGCTGATTATTGTTACCATAGTGACGCTTGCAAATGTAGCAGCAGTGAATTGCGGCGGACTAAAACAATTAATATCTTAGATAGGGATTCTCCATGTAAAACAAGCATTTTTGGCTGATGACTATGCGTTAAACATAAAAGTGCCCAAAGAGATACATATCAAGATAAAATACTCATGCCTTAATCTGTATTTGAGCAAAAATCTGGACCTCTACCCTCGATTTGCACGGTTCAACCCTTATTGTCGACTTAGCACCCCCACTACCAGTGATGTTATCTGTGCAGGATCGGATCAACGTTGTGTTGCTTATGGCTAAGCATGAGTCCGTAACTACCGCCCAACGGGAGTGGCAAAGAAATTTCACATCAAAGCCACCTTCTGAAAGCACATTCCGACTTGTGTTTAAGAAATTTACTGAGACGGGTTCTGTCCAAGATGCTGAGCGAAGTGGTCGCCCATCCCTTGATGAGGATGATGCTTTACGTGTGAAAGAGGAGTTTGAGAACAATCCAAGATCGTCGGTGCGGGATGCAGCCAATCAGCTTGACATGCCACGCGAGACTGTTCGACGTACTCTGAAGCGAACAATTGGCATGAAATCATTTCACATTTCCCGTGTTCATGAACTGTTGCCAGACGACTATGAACCAAGGCTTCAGTTTTGTGAAGAAATTAGCCGGCTATGTGATGATCCCAGCTTCATCCACAAGCTATGTTTTTCTGACGAGGCCATCTTTCATCTGAATGGCAAAATGAACAGTCACAACTGTGTGATTTGGGACTATGAGAATCCACATTTATGTGACGAGATTCCTCTAAAGTCGAAAGGCTTGGTGGTCTGGGCGGCCATGTTTTGCGACCAGATCATCGGACCTTACTTCTTTGAAACAACGGTGACGAAAGACTCCTATCTCGAGATGCTGAGGGATTATTTCATTCCTGAACTGAAGAGACTACGAAGATTTTCCACGACAGTCTTCCAACAAGATGGCGCTCCTCCTCATTGGGGTCTGAATGTGAGAGAATTTCTCAACATCCAATTCCCTAATCGATGGATTGGCAGGAACGGTCCCATCCACTGGCCAGCTAGGAGCCCAGATTTGACGCCTCTTGATTATTTTTTGTGAGGTCATATCAAGGAGATGGTGTACAAGAATAGGCCAACAGACAACGAAGAACTGCGAGTGAAGATTGCAGAAGCAGTCCAGTCCGTGACGAAAGTCACGATCAACAAGACTTTTGAAAACTTTCAAAAAAGAGTCATTCTTTGTAATGAAGTTAACGGAGCTCACTTCCAGCATATATTGTAAAAATGCAAGTCTCTTTGGAAATTCTGGTTATTCCTCTACAGTATAAACGAAAAATTGAGTTTGTAGTGCAAATACTTACAGAGAAATCTCAATTTGAAACCCGATTAAGACTTTTGAGTCACCCTGTATATCTCCTGAAAGCTAGTCATCCACAGAATTCAAAAATCATGGATTCGTCGACACATGTTAGGCATTCAGGAGTAGTGTTTTAGCTTTATGCCAATCATGCTGAAGGTAAAACTGCATATTACATTCTTTGGATATTAAAAACACTCATTTGTCAAACATAAATATTTTTTATAATAATCTTGCTAGCGAATAATTGGAGCAAGTTTAGTAAATATCAAATATTTGGATCATGATCAATTTATTAAAAAAAAACAACAGTAATGTCTTCGATATCGTAAAATCTTTGAATCATAATAAATCGAAAAAACAATGATATCCTCGGTATCGGAAAATCGTTTGAGCAAATGCAGTCGTTGACAAATTATGTCTTCGTTATTACTAAAATCCTTGAAAATATAAAAGATAGCAAATTCATCGCCAACCAAAAAATGAAACACTATTGAAACTGATTGTATCACGTTCTACAGGGAGAAGAAATCAAATATATTTCGGTAAGTCACTTGTTCTGTATCGTCTTCAATGAGATCATCGGTGAAAGTCTCGACAGATGAGGAACAACGGTTGTAGCATGTCTGGCCTCGACATCTGCTACATGCAGTCACACATTTCAGGCCATTCCTGAAGCATGAACATGCTCCCCTTGGCCATTGTCTCTTACTTATAGAGTTACTTTACACCTTACAAACTGAAGAACTCTTTCTGGGGCTGGGTCTAAATCAGTCATTATCGGAGCAATGGTGCCTTCGTGAAGAAACCATCCCCATTCTAATGGATTCAGGCAATTATCATCTAGACAAATTTTTTCACAGAACATGCATTGAGTTTTCCAACTGAATGTCTGAAGCTGTTGCGACCTTAATGAAACGGTGATCTTTGGAGTACCGGTTCCAGTTCCGCCTGCCTTATCTTTTTGCCTCAATCTATTGTAGATTGCCTTCTGACATTCTCTATGGATACGGACTGTCCTACTGGTTGACCGTCTCATTATAAGTAACTCTGTCATTTGTGTGTCGCCAACTACCTTACTGTATTCAATGAGTTTGTCTATTCCCTTTTTGACAGTTATGAGGTCCGCATATTGAGAATCCGGACGTTTACATACAACACAGCAAAGCTCGTGTGGTCGTATGTTATCCTCGTCACCGTCCGTGCGCTCCATGTCATCATCAGGCTGCAAGAAAGAAAATGTTTTTTATAACATGATCAATTAGGCGATGTTGCATATATTACATGCATGACACATAGTGGTAAGCCGATATTAATTATGATTTCCAAAAAGACATTTTAGAACACTACTCCCTATCAATTTGTCAAGTTACTTCTTATGAAGATGATTTACACATAGTTCCTCAAGGTCAAATATTTTGAAGCATGACAATTTCATCAGCTCACAATATGGTCTAGCAATGGGAAAAGGTTTTCGCCTAGTTGAACACCGGTAGGCTATATTAGTTACGTATTACTTTCATTCATGGTGTAATATAATACAGTCATGTTCGACATGACTGCAAAATGGATCAATGATGGAAGGATTTCTACATGACTTAAATGAAGACTTAGAAGCATGATGCGTGAATTGTTCTCTATAAATGTCTTAAGTACATGTATGGGAATATGTATTCGGTCGTTTAAGAAACAATTATACAGTACTTGTAGAGAATTGATCCTTTGTGTTAATGTAAAAAGGAATGTTGGTTTTGAGATCCGTGTATCAAAAATGTTCGAAAAAATGATTGACATAATCGAAAATTCTTACCTCCATAACGCTTTTCAGCATGATTGGCGTAAAGCTAAAACGAATTCTGCGGATGATCAGCTTTCAGGAGATATATATCACATCATATTTGAGTGAAGATATCTTATTTCTAAAAAATGAGTAAAAAGATGTATTTATTGAACACCCTGCACCTCTGAATCCCGAACCTATGTCGGCGAATCCATGATTTCTGAATTCTGTGGATGACTAGCTTTCAGGAGATATATATCACATCATATTTCAGTGAAGATATCACATTTCTAAAAAATGAGTAAAAACATGTATTTATGGAACACCCTGTACCTCTGAATACCAAACCTATGTCGGCGAATCCATGATTTTTGAATTCTGTGGATGATTACCTTTCAGAAAATGTATATTACATCATATTTGAGTGAAGATATCACATTTCTAAAGAATGAGCAAAAAACATGTATTTATGGAACACCCTGTAGCCTTACAAAAATTCCCCAAAAGCTCCATCGTGAGGATTTTACTAGGAGGGCACTCCAAAAGTTTTGCAATTCGATATGTTTTTGGCATTTAAGATTGAAAGCAACGACATTTTCCAGTTAAATTCATCATTTCTATTTCATGGAAAACAAAAATCAAGTCAAGAGTCCTTCAAAATACCCCCCTGGAACTGAATACTTTTATGAGCTCGATGGAGCCATTTGTCCATGAAAGTTCCAAATTCCTCAATCGGAATGTTCTCAATCGCCTCCACTGCAGCTTCTTCTAGGGCTTCATCCGATTCGAAACGTCGGCCTTTCAGCATCCGCTTCATGGTAGGAAAAAGCCAGAAATCGCAGGGGGCTAGATCCGGCGAGTAAGGAGGGTGTGGAAGGGTAGAAATCCCTTGTTCACTGAGGAACTCCCGTGTTGCAGCGGTGGTGTGAGCTGGACCGTTGTCGTGGTGCAGCTTCCGACCTCGCATTCCTGTTCGTGGTGCTCGTCTCTTTACATTGTCAATGACCACAGGCAGACAGTTCTCTATGTACCAACGGGCAGTGACTGTGGCTTGGCCCTCCACTTTTACCATTGCGATCAGGCCTTGGGAATCGAAGAAGATGGCGAACATCCTCTTCCCCTGGGAGTGGGATCGCCGAGCCTTCACAGGTCGTTGGCCACCTTCAGGAACCCATTCAGCACTACTGCGCTTGGTTTCCACGTCGAAGTGGTAGAGGCAGGTCTCGTCTCCGGTGATGACCTCAAATCGCCGCTGGTTCCTCGAGTTCTCGTAGCGGTCGATCAGGAAACGGCAAAAATCCAGTCGAGCACGCTTTTGTGAATCCGTCAGCACGTGGGGGATCCATCGAGCGCAAAGCTTCCTCATGCGTAGGTGTTCGTGCAAAATGGTATCCACTGCCGCCGATCCAATGTTCAAGTGGCTGGCTATCATGGCCTGCGTGATCCGAGGGTCGTCATCGATCAGGTTCTTTGCGGCAGCCACATTCTCCTCAGTCACTGCTGTTGGTGGTCTTCCACTTCGAGGGTCGTCTTGGAAGTCTTCCCTGCCGGCCTGAAACTCGCGGTACCAGCGCGTGACTGTGGCGTAGGAAGGAGCTTGGTCCCCAAAAGTGGTGTCCAGCTCGCCATGAGCTTCAAGTGCAGACAACCTGCGCTTGAAGCAGTACCAAATTAGTAACCTGGTCTGCTCGCGTGTCAATTCCATGGGTAGTGACTGCCTTCCAGCCAAATCACTGAAGTAGATAAAACCAACGATCAACTGTGATGAACTATGATCATGAATTATGAAATCAATAGATTCTTGCGGTTCTGTCGGCTATTGAATGAAACTTTCATATGACAACCGAAGAGTGTCAGACAACTTCGCCTTCTAGTCGAATTGCAAAACTTTTGGAGTGCCCCTCGTATGTTAATCTAGGGAAAATTCCGATTCCAATGGTACCAAACACAACTTGATGTTCTTTTATTCTATGTTCAACCCTAATTCGCTTAGACTATAGGTGCTGTGTTCAGAATTTCTTACATGCGCTGCAGTCACGTCTGCATAGGCCTCCTGTCTTCCTTTGAAATACTGTTCGCACTGATATAAAAGTACATTCGATTTCTTTTTGGGAAAATGAGTACAACATAAAGAAACGCTCTATTTTTACAAGCTCCAGAAATCGACGAACTCGACACCATAAGATTAAACTTGCGATTGTTTAATTTAAATGCGTATTTTCGCATGTTGTTTTACCAATTGTCTCTTCTCATTTCAAGAGTTACCGACATCTCAGAGAAATGATATTGATTTTCAAAATTTGAAATTATTTTGAAGGCAATCCATCCAGCTGCAGAGCTGAAGGAAGCCTTGTGGCTGTACAAGTCACAACCGCTTCCAAAAGTGATCAACGAAGAATTGCGTGCAGATGTCGCATGGCATTTGCTGAAAGTGCATAAAGATTCGGTGTCCGAAAAAAACGTTCTTTCGGAGTTAGCAACAGGTGATGTTGGGAATCCTTGCAATTCCACAAAGCAATGCGGGGGCAGAGAGGATTTTTCTCTGGTCCGACGGACCCATACACATGGAGCCTAATTTTCCGTCATTTTTTCAAGATTTTGATCCATTCTCGAGATTGATGCAAGTATGCATTAAAAATATAAGGTGGGGATCGTGAGAGGTACCTCGCCAATCTGAAATCTATTCAGAAATCCGTTCATTCTGTCCCCCGTTACTTGGTTGGTAGGCGTTTTGCAATGACAACTACAGCAAAAATCTAAATTTTGCGCGATTTTCCATCAACTGCAGGTTTTATTTGCAAAGTGTCAACTTTTCAGTTTCATCTGGTAACTACACTAATGAGGGTCGGCTCTAATTGTTTTGTGTGATTTGCTATCAATCTATCACCACATATGCCCAAATGGTCTTCCAAAGCAAATGATCCTAAGGGATCTTCATGAAATGTATTTGACGATGACTAAGTTAACACTTTGTTCAGTTAATGTGATTTTCTTTGAATATTCAAGCCATGTTATTTGAATGATTGTTGTCTATGAAAATATGTTGGAATCACATGGATGCATATCAGATGAGTCACCAAAGTAATTCGTGTTTTCAATCTATCTAAAAGGCCTACAATTTAAAATGGTGATTTTCAAACTTACCATTTAGACCAATTCACATAATTGGTACTTTATGAAATGAGGCAATGCCACTTTACTCAAATTGAAGCCAGGCGACAACGCCCGCATTAAACTTCAAATGGCAAAGAACTGTATTGTTGAGTCAGGAACAATTTACAAATGCTTGCTAAGGTTTTATGAGATGCCATACAATAACAAGTTATTGCGGCATTGTCACCAGATATGAGAAGTCACTCCTTCGGGTAGAACAGCTTGTTGCATCTGGCATTCAATCACACCAGCACATTAAATGACAATGAAAAATGCAATATCGAGAAGGATATCAGAAATTACTCTGCAGATCCAGCTTTAGAACATCTTCCAGTCACAGGAATCGATGCCTACCGGTACAGACTGAGAGAAGCATATCCAACTCTTAGCAAACTGACTTTGGTCTATCTGACAATCATAAGCTCTCCAGAAGTACAGAGATCTTGTAACAGGATCACATCCAGTCTCAATGAGAAAACATTACAGATGAAATTGTAACATTGGATGGATGCAATCCAATCCATCAAGCAGTATCTCCTGATACACAATCAAAGTGTTGTTGAGAAGTTCGTGCGAAATGATGATCCTCATGATCCTGTTCCGAAAGAATTAGTAAAAAAGATGGAGGGCAGAAAAGAACATGAAAAGGCAGGAGAACATTGAGCTACAGAAACAGATGAAAAGTGCGTTCCTGAGTACGTTGGCAATAGGACCTAGAAAATCCATCGCCAGAAGCGGGCATTGATTTCATTAGCAAGAGCATATAGGAACAGGAAGCGCAGGGGAAGGGAGCCATTTCTAAAGATGCCAGTTGGAGAAGCAGGACAGGATCAGAGAACGAATGATGGGAAGCAGACATCTATAATAAGTTAAGGTAATGAAGCTTCTTCTCGTGGTTTTGCTTAGTTTTTTTCAGTTTTTGGTGCCCATCTTCCCTCAGACTTAAGTTTTGTTTTCAGTTTATTCTGCCTCCGTATGTTTGTTTCTCCACTCAACAGAAAAGTAGACTGCTTACACCAAATAATCCAATTGTGATTTCTGATACAGTATTTTGTTAGTAAATCGCAATTTAGATAAAAGCCAAGCTATTTTATCGTATTTCTATGCTCAGTATTTTGCTTTTGACAGCTCCTCATAAACTCTTATTCATGCTCATTATCAATCCGATTGTGGCTCTTTTTAATAATTTATAATATGACAGAAAAATAGTTATATTTGTTTTAGTACGACCATGTACATTTTCTTCACATACATTTGGAGTGATAAGTTGGTCTTATGGGTTTTTCTATGATATTGTTCTAAGTTAAAAATAATCTATACAACTAGAATCTTCGGAATTGATTGTGTTCGTTTATGGCTCTAGAACGCGTGCTAAGCTTTAAATCTGTATGAGAATAACAATGCCAGTGATTAACGGGCATGTTCAGGGGATGCAGATTTTTCTCCAATTGCAGGAAAATGACATTTATGTTCGTCAAAAATTTGCCGTCTTTTTTGTCTCCTGTTAGGCTCCCTGCGTACAGAATCCCGCTTATCAATGAAGACTGATTTGCTATTTTCTTTGCTCACCCTGAAGGTGGGCGGTTTCCCCTCAACCCACTAGATCGACAAACTTTGCAAAAGAGCAACCGCTGAGCACGTGAAATTCTAATCATATGCAGCAGTGCAACATTACATTATTATGAACCACTTAAGCTTTAAAAATTACTTTCCAAAAATCTTAATCAAGTTAGAACTCGCATTACTCGGTAATAAGTTTATCTCAGTGCCCGTTTTCTGTTGAATGCCAATTAAAAATGAATATTTTATTTCGAATGCGGTATCTCGGCTAATTAGATTACTTGACAATTAGGCCTGATATATGATAGCTGACGATCGAGTTATGTGAGTTTTATATTCATACTGTATTAAATCTGAAATTCCAGGTGAAACGTGTAATTTGTTTCCTACGCTTTTTGAATTTTTTGGTTTTTGCCAGTCACATTAGTCATTTTTATCTTTGTACGAGAGCATATTTTTCTACTAAATCGATTGGATGGGAGGTGACAAAACGGAGTTAGTCGTTAATCAGATGTAGATACTTTTATTGTCATAGAATTTCTGTAGTTCATAACTGATACGCGATTAAGTCAGCGAAGTAAATTAGGTACCTTTTTAGTTACCGATTAGTTTTAGATACCTTTTAGAAGGACGAATAAATCCAGTCTGCATAAACGTTGTTGCATAGGACCTTCTGTTTAACTTCCGTTCATGCAGTTTGATGACGCCCTTATTCAGGACTGATAGATACATGTACATAATTGGATTTCAAAGAGATGGCTCATGCAACACTAAATTTCCCTTTTCTCTCAAGTTCATCATTAATCAATGAATATAGACATCCACTCTCTGTAGCCTGGCGAAGTCGCGTTTGCGAAATCGTGATGAAATCTGCAAAAAAATGAGAAAACAGCAACATTTTGATCTCTATTTCTTCTACCACCTGATCAGCTTAAATATTTTATGACCAATACCAACATCAGTTGCTTTCCTTTAAAACTTGTTAACTTCACATTTTGGATTTAAACTCCTAATTAGTATTGCGAATTTGACCTTGGTCAAGTTGGTCCACCAGCGTGAATTCATAGATCTGTTTTAGTGCGAAGCCCAGAGCTACGATTCATCAAACGTTTACAAAGAAGTTGGCGACGACATGGTCACAATTATGCTGTCATTTTCATTCATGCTATTCATACTAATAAGTTATTTCTAAGTTCGTTTTAGCAAAGTGTGGCGTAAGAATTCTGCCTTAAAAACTGACCTAGCCACTTTTTGGTTGAAATGCATAACACTCCGCCGAATTTAGATCATTATCTTTGGATTTGAATAGTTATCTCTTCAAAGACAGGCAATTTATCGCATTTTACTTTATATGAGTATCATTTCAGATCGCTACTTCCACAAACATAAGTTACTATTAACAAACTCGATTAAAATTCTGCTAATATTGCCGATGAAGGCAGGTCGTTCGAGATGTCTTGATTCCAAATGAAATGTCGCTTTCATATACAGTGTGTCACATTATGAATTATACGTTATGTTCTTGTGGCACAAAAATTCAAAATTTTTAGATTTTTCGTGCTAGGAAAGTTCTAGAGAATGTGCAACTCCATCAGTCTATCGCGTTTCTATCTGTGGATATCTCGGTGGTGAGACGATGCGCATTATCCGCACGAATATGAAGCTAGCGGAGCCTGCCAACCTTGGGATCCTCAATTCCTTTGTTTCGATGATAGGCGCAATAAATCAATTTTATTTTGTCACTCCCTGATCACAAATGTAATCGCTAATCACAAATTTATGCTTAAATATGGCATCACAACATGTTCATGCAGTCTATACATGTGTTAAGCTAGTGGAACTACCCAGCGGAGCCATTTTTATTGCAGCGTGATTCTAATCGAATCAATTTCAGTCTCCTGATCATGAATCTGGGCTCACTTTCCACAAAGCCGCAGTCGCTTTTGAGAAATTCAAGTTCAAAGTAGTTAACGTGGTTCCACTATTAACTTGTTAATTATTATGTGCCCTCATGTGACGGTAATTTACATAACTAAGCCGAAAACATATATTGGTGACTATCGGAATCCTGATGTTGATGTACTCTCATTTGAAGTTTACCAATTATCTTCATTTCTTTACCCCTTGCAGCACTCTTAAGGTGCGTTTACACATGAAACTTTATTGCTAGCACCTAAATTTCACGTGTAAACGCAACTGACACTCTCGTCTGACACGAAATTGCTGACATTTTTAGAAGTTGCTGCAACCGAGTGTCAGTGAAAATATTGCACGTGTAAACGGCTCCTGACACTTTCTGAAAAGTGTCTGTCACAAGTGTCACTAAAGTTGAATGAGGCGCAAGTTTTAGCTGACACTCATACGCAAAGTGCTCATACGACCGTGATCGGAACACAGCGATCTGACTTCTTGGAGGCTGGATTTGTTCTTGCTATTTTCATTATCACCAGTCACTAAATCACTAATGATGTTCTGATATACTGGTACATAATTCACCAATTTTCTGCTTTGCTACTGCGTACCATTGTGTTTACAGTCTATATCAATCTCAGCTTCATTTTGCTAGGACAGATTTTTTCCCTGAATATCCTTGTACAAGATCTCCACCTGCTTGTGGGAGCATCAGCGTTGTTTGATCTGGAATATCTCATCACAAGACATAACTTACATCTGTTTACTTTTGCATGGGAATTTTATCATCGAATTTACAGTCGGGTATCTGTGCAGGTCCGCTTGGCTACTGTGCAATAGATAAAAGCATCAGCTGGTGGGACCATCTTTCTTGAATAAAATGAATCTTTGATTGTTTGGTTGTTATATCGACATCGATAAATTTACACAGCATTCAGTAAAAGTTAGTAAAACGATGATCGCTGGTTCATCACCAAGCAAATAGTTAATCCAACATATTTGTTGATGGATTGGTCGGTCGCGACCAGCTGTGTTAATTATTATGCCCTCCGCACCATGATTCTCCATCAGCTCCATATAAGCATGGTCATTCAGTTCGTCTCAGTAGCTGATTTTCGGTCGACTTCCCATTGATCCATGCACCATTCTACATGTACTAAACAGTTTTATCATAGCTGGTGCTATGCAGGATATGTCCAATGAATATCAGTTTTCTTGCTGTTGTCATAATTGACTGTGAAAATAACACCAAGATAAATGACATGTGCAACATTTTCAGCAAGTTGACTGTTGATTTTGTCTTTGATGATCGCATCACTAACATTTCCATTCATATCCCTTCTTTGAGTTTTCGTTTTCTTTGCATGAAGCAGCAAGCCGGTTCTTTCGCTTTCAATTCTTACTCTGTCCACCAATTCCTGCAGTTTCCCCATACTCTCCGCTATGAGCAATATGCTGTCAGCATATCTAAGGTTGGTTATATGGTGTCCACTAACGGAGACACTCCCTTCAAAACCATGTGGTGCCTTTCTCATGATATTCTGGTAGCAGTAGATGTTGAATAGATGAGGAGATAAAATGCATCTGTCTTCGAATACATAATGTCTAACTGGTCGGCATTCCCCAATAGCATTGTTTTCAAGGTAAGAGTTAAGTGCTCTGAAAAGCCCATATCCCGCATGTTGTCACAATTTCCAATAGAAACTCAAAACATCAATTTTTTGGGAAAATTATAGAATTTATTATAGAATTCTTATCTTCTGATGTGGCCTGAGTAAGCGACAATTTAGGAGCATATTATGACTTACAAATAGCACGGCTTTTCTTTTATTCACATAATTAACATGATATTTTCACATTCCTTGTATGGATACAGTTTTCTCATATATTTAGTCTATGCATAAATTCACCGCAGCCATGCATGAAGGTAATAATCGCGTTGAAATTCTATGTAGACTATACCAGTGTTTTCATTAATCAGTTATTCGTAATTGTCTATATGCGTAAATTTATTCGGCCTGCGTAAAAAATGGAAATTTTCCGCGTAGGAACACTGATTCACATTACAAGGATAAAAATCTTGACTTGATAGAGCAAGTCTGTTACCGTTCAGGGACGCATCGCATCTAAATTAACAAGAACCAGTACAATCGCCATCAATTGTTGTGATAGGAAAGTACCGGCATGGAGTACTAGGCTGGGCCTATTGAAATCCATTTTCAGTAGAAGTTCGTCGTTTATCAAAATTTTGTTGGTTTATACTGTAACTATAACACTCTGATTTTGATCCTCCTTCTGATATTGGGTCGTAAAAAAGAAATTACTGTAAAATTAAAGTACGATTTTGATCCCAAGATCCTTGTGGTTGTGCGCGTTTGTGGCAGTGAAAAGTCAACTTCATAGCAGCAACAGGAAATGCAGGAAGTAATTTTTGACTTGTTCGTTTCTCTTTTCACAGGTACTAATGGAATCTCAAACGGATTGGTTCCATTGTTGCGTGTCTACAACAACACTGCAAGATATGTTGACCAAGGTGGAAATAAAAGGCCTGGATCCTTCGCCATCTATTTAGAGCCATGGCATGCGGATATTATGGCCTTCCTTGATTTGCGCAAGAATATAGGTGCGGAGGAAGTTCGAGCACGTGACTTGTTTTACGCATTGTGGATTCCTGATTTGTTCATGCGTCGTGTAGAGGCTGACGAGAAATGGACATTGATGTGCCCACACGAATGTCCTGGATTGGCTGATTGTTGGGGTGAAGAATTTGATAAATTATATGAAAAATACGAACGAGCAGGAAAAGGAAGAAAATCAGTCCGTGCCCAAGACATTTGGTACGCAATTATCGAGTCGCAGACAGAAACTGGTACGTTAAGATCCTTCCTTATGTCTGCCATTTTATTCAATACATGTTAAGCCTTATGATTTCCAGATTATTCTACAGCCATAAACCCTTAGCAGTTTTTCTAAGTTTGACACGTTTTTTTAGATATATCAGGCGATTGTTATGAACAGGGATGTGATTTTTCCTGATTTATCAGGAAATCTTGATTTTTTGGGTTGATTTCGGTCATTTTTGAGACAAGACAGATTATATGCACTAAATATACACGTAAACTACATGGGCTGCATACATTACTTAGCGCGTTGCTTTTGTTTTCATTTTGTTCCCCTTCATTTCTTGCTTTTAATCGAACTATACCAGACAATATGAATGTCCCAAACCAATGGTTCTCCTGCTAATGTAGTTATGACTATTTATACGGTGCCCCCCTTCAAAAATTGGCTTCCTGATTTTTTTTGTTTGGTCAATCACATTCCTGTATGATGCTGTTCAGAATGACGTCAGCGATGCTTCATCTTCATCATAGTTAAAATAAATCAACTTCTAAATTTACATAAATCAAATCAAATACGCACTATGCAACAGTGTGCACCGATTAATCGGCCGATTAGTGGTCTTTTGAAGATTTTGTAAATTTTAATTCAAATTTGGTGACTGATCGAAAGACAGGATTTCGAATTTCTAGATAAACTTAAATTTACATGCACATAGTGCATTGAAATACTAATCTAAATTCAAGCTTCTTTTTATCTTTCCGATGACTGATAACGACTGAATTCTCCCATACACTAGATTTTCATATTTATCATAAATACTGGTAAAAAAGTTATTTTCGTATATTATAATGTAAAAGTATACTTAATATTTTTTCGCCGAACCTGGGTAGGAAATAGCCCAGAATAGGAACAGCCCCAAAGTTTTCAGTCCGAGCCCGAAGTGTTGGCCTCGCTGTAGCTTAAATTTTTTTGTCAAGCTTCGCGGTAAGTGTATTGGAGTAATTATGATTAAACTATCATGCTTCAAATCATCAAGATTCACTCACAAAGTCTTCTTGCTCAGAATAAAGGCACATGAGTATTCATAAACTAATGTACGTAGCCACCAAGTGACTGCAATATTAAATCTTTATAGCAAGTGTGCATGCATGTTTTTATATTCGTAGATATACAACGTATATATATATCGAAATATGCAAACGCGTGTCTGCTTTTTCAAACCGCATTTATGACTCGCGCCCGCCAAGGAAATGCCCTTGTTATCAATAACTTACCCGCCAACAAAATGCTTTGAAAATTCTGTCATATCTCACAGAAATATTTTGTCATGACTTAGTCGTTGTGCTAAATTCATTAATGGAATTTTTAGGGAGAAGATTTTGCGTTTGTCAAGGAAGATAATAGCCTAACCATCAATGTCAAATGATGTTTGGGTTTGTCATGATGGACATAATTACAAACCGTGCAAATTATACGCGATTGCGCATCAACACTATACATGTTTTGTATAAAGACATGTCAAGTGTTAGAGGACGGCAAGGAAGACAATCTTAAGAACAGGCGACCGGTTGTGTTTCCGAAAATCCAGGCTAGGGCTCGGATTCCACTCTAGAAGAAGCGCCGATCTGTGCTTTTCATGCTTTTCTAATTCTTGGTAGTCCTTGGCCATGTCACTGGTCCTTGACGGTCATCTCGTCTCTGATTGACTGAGATATGCAACCATTCACTTTGCTAACCAGCTGCTATTTTAGCCTTGTTAAGGAGTTTTTTCAATAGTACAACTAGGGCAGCTGGGTACAAGTCCCTGCGCGGAATATTGGCCTATGTTTTAATTTCAGTAAAAAACGAATGCAGAACCAAATTGAAGTCCTGTAGTAAGTAATTACGACATAATAGTGCAAATAAACGCGAATGTCAACATTTGGTGATTTTCTGAAGTACCTAAGAGCTTACTTTTGATGGCACAAGCATCATCCTTGACACCTTTATTTTCCAGAAAAACATTAAATTTTCAAGCAACCGAGGTTTCACAGAATCCTTCTGTCCATTCAGATTAGGATGGAGTTTCTGAATAAATAGCATCTCATAGATTCTCAGATTGTCTTTCTTACATTTCTTTAAGATCTTAAAACTCTCCATAGAAATTTGCTTGGTCACAGCTAGATTGTAGGCGATGCTCAACCAGCATCGCTAAATTCCAGGCAGCTAAACAACCAGACAAAGGAAATAGTGTAGTAGTGATGTATAAAGATCATTATCAAGACCTTAACACTGCCTCGATCAGTGACTCATCAAAATTCCGTGAAGTAAGCGACTCTCGCCCATCCCAACGGGGTAGACCTCCAAAATATTTCCATCCTCTGTTACTAAAAGAGAAAGAAGTATCGAGAACTCTCCATGATATTCTACCAAAAAATCTTGCTGATGAACTTTCGCCATCTGGTTTACGTCTGGCTCACCTATATGGACTGCCTAAACTCCACAAAAGTCCTGTTTCAATGAGAACAATTTTATCAGCTTGCAGTACATATAATTCAGCTGTGGCAAAATGGTTAGAAATCTTAAACCCTTGTCGGTAAATGAAACCACTATCAAAGATACATTTGAGTTTGTGTCGGAATTGAAGTCTCTAAAAGTTGCTGACAATGACATAATGGTTTCTTATGATGTAACATCTCTCTTTACCAACATACCGTTAGATGAAACTATAAAGATAATAGCAGAACGAGCATTTCAAAACAATTTTTTCAATCAAGCCACAAACTTGAGTTTGAACAAGTGCCATTTAGAAACTCTACTGAGGCTGGCTACGAAAAATCAACTGTTTATTCTAAATGGAAAATTATACGAACAATTTGATGGTGTAGCTATGGGAAGCTATGGGGCACTCCTTGAAGAACTTCCTTGTAGAAGTGCTGGTTGACAGTAGCACCCTCCGGTACGAATTCGTGATGAACCATGCCCCTGTGATCAAAAAAGACGATTAACATTGTCTTCACCTTTGACTTCGACATGCGTGTATTCATCGAGCGGGGTGATCCAGGGGTCTTCCATTGCAGACTTTGTCGCTTCGTCTCAGGGTCGTACTGGGTCAAGCAGTTCCTGGCCGAGAAACAAGTCGCAATGCTAGAGCACCCGCCCTACTCACCTGACTTCACTCCCTGTGATTTTTGGCTCTTTCCCAAGCTGAAGAACATCGTCAAGGGAATCCGATTTGAATCGGTTGACGACATCAAGGCTCGAGTGACCGCCGGTTTGAGAAGCCTGAAGACGGAGGAGTTTTACGACTGCCTCAACAAATGGGAGAAGAGAATCAACACGTGTGAACTTCCATGGGGACTATTTTGAGGGGGCAACCGGATAGATCCTGTATATGTATTGAAATAAAGTCATACTGGAAGCAGTCTCGTTATTTTATAGCCACACCTCGTATATTGACAAAAACGTTATCCATATTGATAGCCCAGAAACGAGAATGTAGATAGACCAATTATTGATTCGGTTCATTTCAGGTACTGAGTTCAATTTTTATTTGTTACAATTGTTGAATTTGCATTGCGTTAATGCAGCTGCGCAAATTTTGTGCGCTTGCGCAAAAAATGACAGTTGTCGTGTGTCAACCCTGAAAGCAATATTTTTTTAATTTTCTTCATTATGTTGACATGATTGATGATTATCAAAAATGCTGCCATATCACCCCATTCTCCCCTATATGTTAATTATTTCTTCCATTAATAATAATAATGAATCGTTTCATTGAGAGAAAAATCACAACCCCAATATTGAGAAGCGTGGGGGACATAACATAGTCACTTGAGAAAAATCCTAGCAAAAGAAAAAAACATAATGCAAATAAACATTTTACAAAGAGAAGTTGCTGTTGTATAGTTTTGACATTTCAATTAAGTAACTATTAGCACGTATAGCGGTGGTTATCATTGGCAAACGAAACTTTTGTGAGTTTTTCAAGACGGGAAGAGTCAAGTGGTGGAGTGGATGACCATGGTCTGAAATTATGTCGTGAGACAGCCGGAAACCAATCACAGTTCTTCGATAACTAAGAGGTACGAATTGAACACAGTCACAGTTGTAGCCTAATAATTCCACATTAATGTGGGATTTGAATTCACGCTTTTTGACCGAAATTAATTATATCATCAATTACATCACTATGCCATTAAATATCACTATACCTTGGCTCTCCCTCAATTATTATCGAAGTGCGAACCTCAACCAACAACTGAGCTATCTTTCACCTGATCCTGTTCAACGGTTGCAGTTATCTACTGATAGACAATTCGAACTTTTAACAATTAAATGTCACTAACGTTTCAATTGTGTTGATAATCTTGCAACTGGTTTCTCTTTCAGGAGTACCATATATGCTGTACAAAGATTCCTGCAATCGGAAGTCAAACCATCAACATCTTGGAACTATCAAATGCAGTAATCTATGTACTGAAATTGTTGAGTACAGTTCACCCGATGAAGTGGCAGTGTGTAATCTGGCATCTGTTGCCCTGAACAGATTCGTACTTGCTGATGGCACTTTTGATTATGAGAAGCTGATTTACGTGGTTGGAGTTATCGTCAGAAATCTAAATAAGATAATCGATAATAACTTCTATCCGATTGTTGAAGTAAGCATTTGCTTAATCGTAGCGAAATGTATTTCTGATGTGTGATCCTTGTGTTACAGGCAGAGCGATCCAATAAAAGACATCGACCCATTGGGATTGGAGTTCAGGGCCTGGCTGATGCATTTATGTTGATGAGAGCGCCTTTCGAGTCTGAAAGAGCTCGTCAAGTTAACAGGAAAATATTTGAGACCATGTACTACGCTGCTTTGAAAGCCAGTTGCGAAGTCGCCAAGGAACTTGGACCGTATGAAACGTATGAAGGTTCTCCTGTTAGCAAAGGGATTTTGCAACCTGATATGTGGAATGTTAAGTGCAGTGATGACCTACCTTGGCAAGAACTTCGACAAAATATTAAGAAATATGGTGTGAGGAATAGTTTATTGATGGCACCTATGCCAACAGCTTCTACTGCGCAAATTCTAGGAAATAATGAGTCATTCGAACCGTATACCAGCAATGTTTTCGCTAGAAGAGTTCTTTCAGGAGAATTTCAGGTAAGAAGAAACTAAAGATCTTAATGGAAATTTCTCTCTAGAATCACTCAAAAACTCAGAAATTGAAAAAAATTATGTGAAGATCAAGGTCTCACATCATTTTTATGTAAACCACTGGAAAAGGACGATGGGATCGTAGGATCATATACATTCTTGATCGGTAAAGCCAAGAGAATAACCATCGTATCCGGAAACCTCGGGCACAATGTGATTGCGCAGAACTGACCGGAAAATCAGCTTCAAAAGACTGTATATATGTTAATGTATGCTACCAAGATGTTATCAGTTTGTACAGAATTTCTACTACTGTCACAACGACGAACTATGAATGAAGCTAGGAATGAAAGAAGTGGAAATTTAGATCATGATGCTTCAGATAAACGAAGAATCAGAACTTCTATTCCTATTACATTAGAAACCTGCTTACACGCCTCTTGAAAGTATCAAGCATAGAACAAGTATATTAGGTAGAGTAGCAACTCAGTATTAATTAAGTCCCCAATGTGCATGCAGTTTTGATTCTATTAAATGAACTGGAGTTGAGACCCAATACCAAATGTGAGATATACAAATTTTTAAAGTTTTGAAGAAATCACGCGGAATGACTGATCATGATGGCAATATAGAGGAAAGAACAATATTTTGCAAGCCCTCCATGTCATGACATCCTTGGAGAGGTAATGTTTCCTAAATTAGCAATTCGATGGGTGAATAATGCAATGCTCAGCCTATAGCTAATAAATCAATTCGCACAAGGCTTGCCACAAGAAAAACAAGTGTTGTTTTAAGCGTTCTAAACAACTTTTTTTAGAACTCTGAGATTCATCCAGTCATGTAGTAATTTGTAAACAATAATAAAATGCTAGAATAAAGCTGCCTAGTTGCTGACGGGCTTGAACATTGGAAAGACCTTATGAACTCGTTCGAAGAAATGGGACCAGAAACCGCTGAATGGCAAGAGTAGATAAATCGATCCGACAAATGTGTAGGCGGTATCTCTGGTTTATTGCAAATTCCCTTCATCCAAAGTTCCTGGGCATGTGACTGACACAAGGTGAATGGAAAACTGCCACCAACTGTATCAACGAACATTGCCCGGATTTGGCGGGTTCATTCTTCAATTTCATTGGTGGGGACAACAAAAAAGATGGTGGAGAAAACCGAAAAGCAGGAAACAGCAAAATAGAAAACTTTGTTATAGCACAGGCAGACCACCCAGACATTCGCTTTTATTTAGTGGCATTCGTTTATTTTTCGTTTTTTATGATTAGAGCACGAAGGAAATGTTTCGTAGTATATGCTTTTTTACATGTTGACAACGTGACTGTCATGTTGCCCTTTACTTTAGTCATGCTATCATTCATGTGTTGACAATTGCATAATCTCTATGTAATAGGCTAAGTAACACTATACAGGAATTGGAAAATATGCCCTCATTAGTAAAAAAAGTGATGTTGTCGCTATTCCTGAAGGCATGGCCTTGTCGTAGTGCGCTCCGGTACATGCACAATGTTTTTACAGTAGCTTTGATGCCATGGTGGTGTAGCTTGTACACGAGTTTGAATTGATGCATGTTGAAAGTACAAGCGGGTTGCATGCTACAAATGAATGTTATCGTTCTTATCAGTCAAGGAATTCGAGGCATCAATCTATGCTGGCTTGCCTGAGACTAGCAGGAGGCCTACCACTGAGTTGTCTTACAAGATTGATGTTGGACTTCTAAGACATTTGTTCTGTCAGATAACAAACTTTTCAGTTTATGTGAATGAGTGAGATTTATTGCATAATATTGATAAATAGACCTAAGAAATTGAGATTACAGTATACACAATTGAATATTCTCCTTTGAATTTTTATTACACTGTCACTTTCACTGATTTCCGTGAAGTACGTGTAACTAGCCGAAAAGCTGATGTAAATAATAATCATTGTACATCTACTAAAAAAGACAAATATGGTAGGCCTACTGATGTGAACGGATATGTGTAGTCTTTTTTCATATAGCCAGTCTTGGTTTCAGAAAATTGTCTTGCTTGTTTAGTATGAGCGAATTTATATAGGACATTGAGAATGTGGAAGTTATTCATATAAAACGTGTATTGATCAGTTTAAGCTCTCGCTGCCTCTTCCCAAGCTGGTGCGGCATAAACTGACAATTTCGATACGTTCATGCGATCAAATCATAACGCAAAAGGCAAATCATCGCGAGCGGCCGCAGTAGTGTTTTTGACTCTTTGACACAGATATCAACAATGAAGAAAGATAACACGTATGCATGAATAGCGAAGACCTAGAACAATAAAATTAGAATTAAAAATATACAGAAAAGGAAAACAGTACTGCAAATAAGGTACCAGAAGTGCAATCAAATAAATATTCTTTGTGAATGCATAATACTGGAGAAGTGAGTCGAATCTGCACGGCCTCTGCTATGCGGAGCTCAAAAGAGCGACAAGACCTGACAATCCCGAAAAAAGCCCTGTCTTGTAATTGCTGGCAAGCAACAGCATGTCGAGTCACAGCAGCTCAAGAAGGTGGAGCTGAAGATCTTGGGCGGGGCTTTCTGGACAGACACCACTTCGGAAGATGCTCGTCGATGCGCTTCCACAAAGGTCGCTCCGTCCGTCCGACGTAACCTGCTCCGCAGGCGCAGTTGTATGAGTAGACGACGTTGTTGCGGTGGGACGGAGGAACGGTATCCTTGGGAGCGTTTCGGCCTAGTGTACGGGTATGTGCATGTAGGCGGTCTCCAACATCTTGGTTACTGAACGAGCTTCTTGAATGGAAGCGTTTCTAAGGTAGGGGAAGTCTGAACCACACAGTCTTCTTCTCGGCAGTTGGACTTGGTGACTCCTTAGTGGACACGGAGTTCTTCTCAATGAACCAGCGTGGATTCCTTGCTAACGTTTCTGCCGTACCAGCTTGTAAAGAGGCAGCGAGAGCTCAAATCGTCTTGGCTATTTGTCATGTTTTAAATTGAATTGGAAGGAGCCAATATTGAAAGATACCGACTATTTCCAATTCAATTCAAAGCTTGGACTTGGTTGCATATTTCAGTAGACGTGCATGGAGCATGATCTTGATAATTAGCCTTTGGAGTAGGCTGTATAGTGAAAGTTTTTATGGAATAATTTCATAGATTTATCCAATCGCTTTTCATCAATTTAGATTTAGAATATTGATGTATATTTACACTGTAAAGTTTTGATTGAAAAAGTGAGTGTAGTATATGTCTCACAAGAGGCAGTTTTTATCTCTGGAACAGGCCCATTTATAGTTAAAAGCTTGACGGAAAGGGTTTGTAAAGAAACCACTCGATTGTAAATCATTGACTACATAATTTTCTCTCTTAGGCAGCCGTCCATTGTCGGAAAAAATCCATTGTAGAATTATTTATCATCTAATTACTGTAGGGCTGCATAATTGAGCTAATGTCAATTTCATTGATTGTAAATATACAAATTGAACCTTCTTATTTTTATTAACGTTTTCAAAAATGTCCATTTAATATAAGATCAATTTTGCTTCAATAATATAGCTTCATTATGAGCATCATTTTCCTTTACAAAAATGTATCCTGGTAAGCAATATTATTAGCATAATATATCAAGCTTACGAGTAGTGAAGAAAACTACAGTGATTATCTGATGTAACCGCTTGTGTACATGAAATAGTTGCCATATTGATGTAAAACCTAATTAAGGATTCTTTATTCGTGATATGATCCACTTCGCATGACTTCAGTTGACAAACTTCTATCTAATAAATACTTGAAAATATCAATATACTTCGGAATATTCAGATAAAGGAGATGGATGACATAGGTCAAAGTTTTCGCCTAATTTATTAGTTGGAACCGTGGCAGTTAGAAAATTTCTTTAGCCAAATTAGAAATTATAAAATCATCTTCATTCTGCTGAATTCTCCAGTATTATTTTTGTTGATTTTTTCAGAACCATGTTTCAACTGTCCTATGAAACAATCTTGGAATCCACATTATTTGTCTAAAATTGAAGCAATCTAAATCGATTGCTGTTTGCATGTCTGATCATTAATAGAATACAAAAGCTAGTTTATGTACAAATATGGTCTCGTGCACTTGCGAATCGTTTAACAAGACGCAAAAAAATGCCTCCTAAGAGATACTCCGTCAAGTAATCATTTTTATACTAGCAAGTAATATTCGCAATCTACACAGGTTCGTAGTATTCGTGATAGTGTATGGTTTGGTCGTCATTATAATATGTATGTCGTTATAACGTTATTCTGCTTTCGCTTTCCTAAGTTAATGATTCGTTTTTTTCGCTTTTTTTAAATTTGAGTCGGCTGGGTGGTCTGCACAGGTCCAAAGAAATTGTGCGATTTGATAATTAAACTTTTGGCATTAGTCCCAAACTCTGCCAGTGATTTGAGTGATGAGCAAGATGGGAGCTGTCCAATGTGACTCGCGCAATCGGCTGAGCCCAGAGAAAATGCAAAACTTACATTTTGCATGCAATTCCTCAATGGGTATATAATGATTTGGCCTAGTTGAATCTTGTTTCCTTGTTTAGACCATTATCCAGATCGCACTTGATTGGCTCTTATTTTTATCGAGATTTCATCGGAAGTTAGACGAATGCGCCTAAATGATCACACACTAAAGAAATAGTGTTTGTACACTAGGCAGGTGATCTTGAGCCCTTCACAAGCCTTTGATTTACCCGTTGCTATGTTTTGTATTATAGGCCTATCTTATGCACTAGCAATACTAGCGGATGTCATTCCGTATTGCATTTAAATATAGTCATGACGTTTACGAGGAATTTGCGCATTTTTTGTAATTTACATCAGAAACATGTTAAAAACTGTTTAAAACGTTTATTTATAAAAAAAACAACTTCTGCCAACCCTAATTCGTACATGCAAGTATAAACTTGCAATCAATTGACAGGGATCGGCAAAAAATTGTTTTTTACTCATCTTGTGTGGTTACATGCAATTTCGTAACATGCTCGTAATATGTCAAATTGGCAAATTGTGCAGCCTCTAATGATGTAATTAAAGTTGCGAGTTTTGCGTATTAAAAAAAGTTATCAGTAATTGATCCTTTGTCTTCAAGTTAGCAATTGCGTAAGTTGTATGACATTTTACAAGTGCAGAACTTTATGAGCATTCAAAAATCTTTGCAGAAACAGCACAATTTAACACTGCAGGTTACTTCTACGATTTCATCCACACCAAGCTGAGGAAAAAAGTGCATCAGAGCTTTCATTTGTAGTTTGAATCAAAATCAACTGCTAAGATAAGTGATGAGTGTCAAATCTCAGTTAATCGTGAGAAGGTCACCCAAACCAGTGACTTTTCTATAGACCAACAAACATCCAAATATCGGGGTCGCGACCCAAAATGTGGTTAATAATACATGGAGCCACCTGAAGCTTCTTCCAGCGGCAGCGTCTCCAATGCTGCACAGATGCGTGGAATTCAAGAATCGTCCGCGCAACGGGGAAATTTAAGTCGCTTCCGCACAGGGGGAGATTTTAATTGACATGTATTTTGAGTGGTGCCAGTTTGATTATGATTGCTAGCAATATTATAATAACTAATTAGCTCATGCTGTCGTAACTGTTTGCATGTGTGATGTCCGCGGAAAACAGGACTGGATGTGAATCTAAAATTAGAGAATTCGCGTGACACTCACTCATTCCACGATTTATCGTCCATTTTCCCCCGTGTTTCGACTGTTAGCGTGAATCCAAAAAAATTGAGCATGACTGGTAATCATGCCTACCTTAGATCAGTCCTATACATTAAATCATTTAAAAGAACTTATTTCCTCCTGTCATTTGTGTTCATATCTGAGGCGTTGATACCTTAGATTCTGTCAAAGAATCTCTTGATTTTCTCTCAATCCAATTGATAAATACTATTTTTAAAAAAAATTACCTGGTTATAGGGAATGAACCGATTGAAAACATCAGATTCAAAGAACAGGGCTGCCACTCTTCCGGTTTTTTCAAAATAAAGTAATTGGTGAGAAAATGTTTTACCAAGGAACAAATAATTTGGATTTTGAACTACTTTAGATTATGAAGGGGGCCCTTTAAGATCAGTGGTCGTGGCGGCGCAAAAACCTCGCACATTACGCGAACGAAACGCGAATTTAAGGGAAAAATGATGAGATTACGTGAAATCTATCATTTCAAAATTTCGAAGGTTTAATTTTGCTATTTTGACCATTTTTGCATGTATTCATCGACATGTTGATAGTCACACACCATGCACTGATAATATGAATTTTCTATCATTCAGCGTATCACCAAAAACACATGTTATACTACTGTATTGTAGGAAAAAGTTTCTTAAACTTAAAGTCTTAAGAGTCTTGTAGATTTGTTGGCTCTCGATAGCAAGACCAAAAAAATTTCGAAATTGTTCACTTCAAGTGTCGCGATCGATACCGTCCGTGCTTTGTGACAAGCAACAAATCTCGATCGACAGCTGAAATCCGACTTCAACAAAGCAGTCCGTCAGGATCCTCTCAAAATCGTGGCGATGCGTCTACATTTTGAAGAGGGTCGGAGTTAGCGAAAAAGTGCCAACTTTGGTTAAAGTCGCAAAGGCAGTTTTTGTTTTGCTGCAAGGGAACGCAGAGGTAGAGATGGTTTTTTCAAACCTACCCGACATATTGACTGAAAAAAGGCGCTCGCTCATGCCTGAAACCCTAAGAGCCCTTGCGATTTGTAAATTCGAAGAAGTAAGAAAATTGATAGCTGAAATATAAGAGTGGATGAATAAGTGGATAAAATGCATGTACAATGCATCGTATGCTTTTTACTGAACACGGCTGCAAAACCAAGAAAAGAAGGAAGAAAAAAGAAAACATGAAGATCTCTAAGAACAGCTCCGTATAGTATTAGATAAAGAAAAGCAACGATCTGAAGAACTGAAGTCTGCCGAATTGAGGCTCGAAAACATCCAAGAAAACCTGGAAAAGAAGGAACGAAGGACGCATCCAAGGACGAATTGATAACCTTGCTATCAGAGGTACAGTAGAGGCTGATGATGGGATTGTTGATGAGAGAAAAGATATGGATCGTCAGAATGTGGGTGAAATTTTGAAAGAACTGTAGCTTTCTACGGTAGAGGTCACTGATATAACGTGGTGGTCGGTTTCGGTCTGATTTTGGACCGCGTCCTATAAAGCTATCCACTAAAACCTTCAAAGAGAAGCAGGAAATACTCAAAAGGAGCAAATTAATGCGAAATTGTTCGAGTTTCAAGTCCGTTTATATAAGTAGTGATCTGACGCAGGCTCAGCAAGCAGCTCTAAAGGCTCAGAGGCAAGAACTGAGACGAAGACGAGAAAATGGGAAAGACGCCACCTTCAGAAATCTAATAGCTCGGCGCTCTGATATTAGAAATTTTCGATGAAGTTTTTATCCACGTATCCTCAGAGTTATGCCACAAACTCTACTACCTCTTACGTAAGAAAATCCAAAGCTCCGAAGGTTTTCCTTGCTAATGCGAGATCTGTTGTCAATAAATTAGATGAATTAAGTGTTACTGTATCCATGCTAAAGCCTGAAATACTCGTAATACTTATCACCGAATCATGGTTACACCCATTGATCCATCAAAGCTTATATCAAAGCTTGTGTGTGCCTGGATCCATCAAAGCTTGTGTCCAAAACAAAAACAACCGACATTGACCAAACCACATTCTATTGAACTTTTGACCTTAGAATTTGTGAACATTACCTGTATACTGCGATTTGATAATTAAACTTTTGGCATTAGTCCCAAACTCTGCCAGTGATTTGAGTGATGAGCAAGATGGGAGCTGTCCAATGTGACTCGCGCAATCGGCTGAGCCCAGAGAAAATGCAAAACTTACATTTTGCATGCAATTCCTCAATGGGTATATAATGATTTGGCCTAGTTGAATCTTGTTTCCTTGTTTAGACCATTATCCAGATCGCACTTGATTGGCTCTTATTTTTATCGAGATTTCATCGGAAGTTAGACGAATGCGCCTAAATGATCACACACTAAAGAAATAGTGTTTGTACACTAGGCAGGTGATCTTGAGCCCTTCACAAGCCTTTGATTTACCCGTTGCTATGTTTTGTATTATAGGCCTATCTTATGCACTAGCAATACTAGCGGATGTCATTCCGTATTGCATTTAAATGTAGTCATGACGTTTACGAGGAATTTGCGCATTTTTTGTAATTTACATCAGAAACATGTTAAAAACTGTTTAAAACGTTTATTTATAAAAAAACAACTTCTGCCAACCCTAATTCGTACATGCAAGTATAAACTTGCAATCAATTGACAGGGATCGGCAAAAAATTGCTTTTTACTCATCTTGTGTGGTTACATGCAATTTCGTAACATGCTCGTAATATGTCAAATTGGCAAATTGTGCAGCCTCTAATGATGTAATTAAAGTTGCGAGTTTTGCGTATTAAAAAAAGTTATCAGTAATTGATCCTTTGTCTTCAAGTTAGCAATTGCGTAAGTTGTATGACATTTTACAAGTGCAGAACTTTATGAGCATTCAAAAATCTTTGCAGAAACAGCACAATTTAACACTGCAGGTTACTTCTACGATTTCATCCACACCAAGCTGAGGAAAAAAGTGCATCAGAGCTTTCATTTGTAGTTTGAATCAAAATCAACTGCTAAGATAAGTGATGAGTGTCAAATCTCAGTTAATCGTGAGAAGGTCACCCAAACCAGTGACTTTTCTATAGACCAACAAACATCCAAATATCGGGGTCGCGACCCAAAATGTGGTTAATAATACATGGAGCCACCTGAAGCTTCTTCCAGCGGCAGCGTCTCCAATGCTGCACAGATGCGTGGAATTCAAGAATCGTCCGCGCAACGGGGAAATTTAAGTCGCTTCCGCACAGGGGGAGATTTTAATTGACATGTATTTTGAGTGGTGCCAGTTTGATTATGATTGCTAGCAATATTATAATAACTAATTAGCTCATGCTGTCGTAACTGTTTGCATGTGTGATGTCCGCGGAAAACAGGACTGGATGTGAATCTAAAATTAGAGAATTCGCGTGACACTCACTCATTCCACGATTTATCGTCCATTTTCCCCCGTGTTTCGACTGTTAGCGTGAATCCAAAAAAATTGAGCATGACTGGTAATCATGCCTACCTTAGATCAGTCCTATACATTAAATCATTTAAAAGAACTTATTTCCTCCTGTCATTTGTGTTCATATCTGAGGCGTTGATACCTTAGATTCTGTCAAAGAATCTCTTGATTTTCTCTCAATCCAATTGATAAATACTATTTTTAAAAAAAATTACCTGGTTATAGGGAATGAACCGATTGAAAACATCAGATTCAAAGAACAGGGCTGCCACTCTTCCGGTTTTTTCAAAATAAAGTAATTGGTGAGAAAATGTTTTACCAAGGAACAAATAATTTGGATTTTGAACTACTTTAGATTATGAAGGGGGCCCTTTAAGATCAGTGGTCGTGGCGGCGCAAAAACCTCGCACATTACGCGAACGAAACGCGAATTTAAGGGAAAAATGATGAGATTACGTGAAATCTATCATTTCAAAATTTCGAAGGTTTAATTTTGCTATTTTGACCATTTTTGCATGTATTCATCGACATGTTGATAGTCACACACCATGCACTGATAATATGAATTTTCTATCATTCAGCGTATCACCAAAAACACATGTTATACTACTGTATTGTAGGAAAAGTTTCTTAAACTTAAAGTCTTAAGAGTCTTGTAGATTTGTTGGCTCTCGATAGCAAGACCAAAAAAATTTCGTAATTGTTCACTTCAAGTGTCGCGATCGATACCGTCCGTGCTTTGTGACAAGCAACAAATCTCGATCGACAGCTGAAATCCGACTTCAACAAAGCAGTCCGTCAGGATCCTCTCAAAATCGTGGCGATGCGTCTACATTTTGAAGAGGGTCGGAGTTAGCGAAAAAGTGCCAACTTTGGTTAAAGTCGCAAAGGCAGTTTTTGTTTTGCTGCAAGGGAACGCAGAGGTAGAGATGGTTTTTTCAAACCTACCCGACATATTGACTGAAAAAAGGCGCTCGCTCATGCCTGAAACCCTAAGAGCCCTTGCGATTTGTAAATTCGAAGAAGTAAGAAAATTGATAGCTGAAATATAAGAGTGGATGAATAAGTGGATAAAATGCATGTACAATGCATCGTATGCTTTTTACTGAACACGGCTGCAAAACCAAGAAAAGAAGGAAGAAAAAAGAAAACATGAAGATCTCTAAGAACAGCTCCGTATAGTATTAGATAAAGAAAAGCAACGATCTGAAGAACTGAAGTCTGCCGAATTGAGGCTCGAAAACATCCAAGAAAACCTGGAAAAGAAGGAACGAAGGACGCATCCAAGGACGAATTGATAACCTTGCTATCAGAGGTACAGTAGAGGCTGATGATGGGATTGTTGATGAGAGAAAAGATATGGATCGTCAGAATGTGGGTGAAATTTTGAAAGAACTGTAGCTTTCTACGGTAGAGGTCACTGATATAACGTGGTGGTCGGTTTCGGTCTGATTTTGGACCGCGTCCTATAAAGCTATCCACTAAAACCTTCAAAGAGAAGCAGGAAATACTCAAAAGGAGCAAATTAATGCGAAATTGTTCGAGTTTCAAGTCCGTTTATATAAGTAGTGATCTGACGCAGGCTCAGCAAGCAGCTCTAAAGGCTCAGAGGCAAGAACTGAGACGAAGACGAGAAAATGGGAAAGACGCCACCTTCAGAAATCTAATAGCTCGGCGCTCTGATATTAGAAATTTTCGATGAAGTTTTTATCCACGTATCCTCAGAGTTATGCCACAAACTCTACTACCTCTTACGTAAGAAAATCCAAAGCTCCGAAGGTTTTCCTTGCTAATGCGAGATCTGTTGTCAATAAATTAGATGAATTAAGTGTTACTGTATCCATGCTAAAGCCTGAAATACTCGTAATACTTATCACCGAATCATGGTTACACCCATTGATCCATCAAAGCTTATATCAAAGCTTGTGTGTGCCTGGATCCATCAAAGCTTGTGTCCAAAACAAAAACAACCGACATTGACCAAACCACATTCTATTGAACTTTTGACCTGACATGCTGTGAATGACATGCTTCATGTTTTATGAATTATTATTTTCTGCAGCCAAGTGTTTCCCACGTGACTTTGTTACGCTTTCTAAAAGATACAAACCCTGGATTACTCCTTTTTTAAACTCCCTCATCAACAAGAGATGGAAAGCATTTAGAGATAAAAGTTGGGCTTTATTTGAACACAACAAACATCGGGTAAAGGCTGAAATTTTCAAGGCAAAACTTAAATGGGCTGAAAAACATCCTAACTCGGCTAAAGATTGCTGGTCCGTGGTGAATGTGGTGCGAGTCATGTTCGAAAATTTGATTAATGAATTTAGTAGTAACAATAATTTGATTGATGCGTTAACTACGACATTCCAAAGAAATTTCAATGATACGTGTGATGACGATTTACACAGTGACATTGCAGATGCTTGGAATTTTTCTGTTTCTATGTACGATGTATTCAAGACAATAAATTCTTTGAAATTAAACAAGTCCAGATCATATCCCACCTTGTCTTTTGCGCATTGGTGCCTCTCTATTGAGTACTCCTATTTCGAACATTGTCAATGCTTCTATTGCTTAAAGGACATTTCCGAGAGAACTTACAATTGCCAGAATTCATCCAAAGAAAGAAAGCTCCTACCGTCAATGATTCACGTCCTATTTCGGTTGTATCGGCTTTATCCAAGGTCATTGAGAGATTGATTTTGAATCAAATTAAGACGTTACTTATCCAGTGTTATGTTGTGGAACAACATGCATACAGACCTTTGGGATCCACCACAAGTGCGTTAGTGACCATTACAAATGAAATAAAAGCTCTCATGGAAAAGGATGGTACTATTGGTGCTCACGTGTCCTGTTTAGATTTAACGAAAGCTTTTGACAATATTCTTGATTACTTGCTTTTAAAATTACTTACAAGCTTTTAAATTACTTGCTATCAATGGGGATGGAAGGTGGACTAATTAAATGGTTGAAGTCCTATTTGAGTGAACGAGCTCAGTTCGTATCCATCGACGGTCATTGTGGTGCTGAGTCCAACGTCATATCAGGAGTTCCACAGGGGTCGATTCTTGGGCCATACCTATTCAACGCCATGATGGGATCTGTTGCCCCTTCAAATTATCTCTGTAAATACGCCGATGATGTGACTCACCAATTTTCCGAGACAATCCAACACGGTCTGAAATAGACACCATTATGTTGTCCCTTTCCGACATCGGACTCACTATCAAGATGAGCAAAAGTAAACAAATTGTGATAAAATGTGCTAAATCTTTTCCTGATTGCACCAATTTGAAGCTTGAAAATGTTAACCCAGTGAAAATTATAGGCTTTATTTTACATGATTCCTTATCTTGGGATCACCAAATTTCTGAAGTTCTGAAGAAAGCCTCCTTACGTCTGTACGTTATTCGAGTTTTAAAATCTATGTTAAATAAAAGAGACCTGATAAACGTCTATCACTCACTAATTACGGGTTTGATTATGTATGCATCACCTGTTTATGGCTGCTTACCTGTAAAGTTATTAACAAAGCTAGAAAGATTTCAGAGGCGTGCACATAAGATCATTTATGGTTCTAACTGCCATTGCGATAATTTCCCTCCAATTGTAAACCTTCATGAACAGAGGCTATTGATTTCCTTATGAAATGTGAGAGTTCAACTTAAAAATCCGCTCAACAACTTGATTCCTGAAGGACTGCGTTCCAGTAAACATTTTCGTGTTCCTTTTTGTCGTACTACCAGGTACTTGAACTCATTTTTACCATGGTCATGTATTTTGTACAATCAGTGAATGTATCGAAAGAGTCGATTGGACAATGAATTAGAATTTTGATGCAAGTTTCTTACGAAGTGTCTTCATTCTTTGTCGTAAAGCCGTCTCATTTTTTTCACTTGAATATTGTATTCCTGATTATAACTTGTAATTTATACGATTATCAATTTATTGAATGAACATTTCTTACTTAAGGGGCCCTATTGAGATTGTGAACGGGGCCATAAGGGATTGAAGGTTTTGAAGAGGATTTTGTGGGGGATGCATGAGATTTTGTGAATCAGCGCTTTGAGATTGTGAACGGCAACTGTTTTTAGAAGAGCTCTTTTTGTACATGAATAGACCTCTTGAGATTGTAAAGCGCCTATAGGATTGAGACCTGGACCTTGAAAGATGAGAGCATATGGGGCCTTTTTAGATTATGAAGGGCTCTATAAAATTGTGAACGGGGCTATGTAGATTGTTAGGTGACCCCGAAAACCCTGTAATTTTTAAGGGTGATCAAATTCAAAGCCGATGCTTTCTAAAAAATTCGCTTGACGCTTGAACAGAAGATTCTTCTACAAGGAAGTCATTGATCCTTTCGTCAATCCTGAAGAAGCAGAACGAAGTGCAAATAATCATGGTTTCGAAATAATAAATAAATTTAGGTGTGACCATCGGTAGGTGGATGTGCAGGATCCATGCCGGATATGTGGATCCGGCTGTTCATCTTCGTCTATTAAATGCAAACACGAATTAGCTATTTGCATTGGTGTTTGCAAATTTCAAATTTGGAAACGAGCTCTAGAGAATGAGATTTGAACTGTATGTATTTCATTAATTGTAGATGTCTGTATATCGGATGATAATTTGTTTGTATGTGAGTTACTGGTTCTTTACAAATATACTACACTGTTGACGGCTAAAAGCCAGAAAGGTTTTCATTTCCCGTAATGGATTGTATCAAATGTTGCTCTCATCTCATCTTAGATTAACCCTTAAAGGGACAAAATTTTCAATTTCCATTTTTTTCTGCGATATTATTATTTTTTTGTTAATTGCGATGTAGTTTAGCTCAGAATCACGTTAAATTATCAAATTCAAACTTACACTGTGATCTAGGACCACTTTTATTCTTGGGACATATATGTCCCATTATCCCATTAGGCAGTTTTAAGGGATGGGACATATGTGTCCCAGTTAGTTATTAACATCGGGTTTATTGTAACCAGTATCTGTTGCACAGCTGAGACAAAATGTTCTTGCAATAGGTAAGGACCGTAAGGTGCACAATCATTGATCAATCATCGTATTAACTACCGCATTTATATCAATGGCCTCAACTATCAACAGCTGCAAACAGTAAGTGAACTGGAGTAGAGTGTGGATTGACTTGCTTCTGCCAATTATTTGCTTTTGTTCATCTCTATGACGGAAGCAAGCTGAAATCATGAAATCGAATGTATCTTTTTATTGTCGAATCAAATCAAAATGATGTCACGCAATACGTACCGTCATCTCACCCCAATACAATGAATTTCAATGAAAGCGAATGAATTTCACAGCATTCTTCTTCCTCGTATCTTGGATGTGATGGCGACTAAACGAAAATGCACATATATGAAAGGCAGACATTTTAATCTTAAACCTGAGAAAGTTTTGGAACTATTGTTTGCGGATGACGAGGTTGATGAATTAGACAGAGATGATATTGAAATTCTAGCAAACGCCGATAACAGTGAAGAAACTAATGTTTTGATACAAACAGGTGAAGAGAGCCGGATGTTCAACCATCAGAAAGCAGCTCTTATACAATGACTGAAAGACCTACATTTGTTTGGGATACCAAGTGTGAGCCAGTTTGCAAACCAGAATTCGATCGTCCATTTGACTATGATTGTATAAATATTACTAATGGAGCACCATATGATGTCTTCTGTCGCACATCTAATTTTGATGCCTTGGTGAACCTTATCGTACATGAATCGAACAGATATGCAATACAGAAGGGTGAGACTTTCGAAACTTCGGCTGACGAAATGAAAGCGTTTATAGGAATTCTTCTTGTCATGGGGTATCACAAATTGCCTTGCACTCGCTTCTACTGGTCAACAGACAGTGATTTATTTCTAGTGTGATGACTCTCAAAAGATTTGAACTTATCAAGCGCATGCTTCACTTCAATGACAACACATCTGCTCTTCCAAAGAATGATCCAAACTTCGACAGAGCTTCAAAAGTACGATGCATTTTGAACCACCTGAATAGTGCATTCCAAAATGCTCGTACCGCCGAACAATGTCAAAGTATAGATGAAGGTATGATAAAATACAAAGGTCACAATGCTATGCGACAATACGTGAAAACAAAGCCAATAAAATGTGGATTCAAGATGTGGATGAGGTGCGGTTCACGTTCAGGATATACTTATCAAATGGAAGTTTACACTGGAAGAAAAGGAACTGTGGAACTTGGGCTTGGAGAAAATGTTGTTCTTCGTATGACTGAAAGTCTCATTGGCTCTGGTTGCCGAGTATTTATGGATAACTTTTTCTCTCCATACCTTTTCTATCTTTTACACCTACATGGACTGGAGGCGACGGGAACAGTTCGTAACAGGAGAGGACTGCCGAAACCAAAGCCAGATAAAGAAATGATGAAAGGGGAAGTGCAGTCATTTCAAACAACGGACAGGAAATTAAATTTTGTGAAGTGGATCGATACGAGAAGTGTTCATTTATTATCAAACGCAGAGGACTCCTGTGCGAAACAAATTACTGAAAGGAAGGTAAAAGGCAGCGCTAATAAAATCTGCCTTGAAGTGCCAAGCATAGTTAAAATATATAATGCTGTTATATATTTTACTGATCTGATTTTACTGATAATGCTGTGTATATCTTGCTGATCAACTGAAATCTAACTACACTATTGATTTGCGTGGCAAGTACAAATATTATCTCAGAATATTCTTTGATTGTCTTGACACAGCAGTTGTCAATGGCTATCTGAATTACAAGAAATTGAATTCCAACATCAACGTAACGCATCTTGAATTTCGACAACATATTGTGTGAATGGACTTATTGGCTCATATTGCTCACGAAAGAATTCGTTCCCTCTCTCTGCTATCAACAGAAAATCAAGTGCGATTGCTGTATCTCAACATATGCCAAAATTAAATGATGGACGAAAGCGTTGCAAGCTGTGTCAAAGGAAAATAAACAAGAAAATCGTACAAGCATTTCGTGCTCTACATGCGAAGCGTTTTTGTGCTTGCAAAAGGACCGCAACTGTTTTGCTGAATTCCATGGCGGCAACTAATTTTCTAGCGTTACTTCTATATTTTATAAGACATTTTGTCCAATTGTATCCTAGTTGTATTGAAAAATGTGGTTAAAACAAGTTATATATGTAAAGCAAGTGTCTTTTACACCAGTCAACAACTTAGTAATAATAACACTGCAAACAATACAAAACTTCGCTTGATATAATTTGAAAATAATGAAATAATGAAATTTCACTAGAATTAACCTAATGGGATAATGGGACACATGTGTCCCACGAGGAAATATCACTTAAAGTCCGGTAAAATCGTATCTCTTATAGATAGGCGAAACTCTACGATATATAAAGACAGTATCATGAGTTTGGTTGAATATTTGGTTTTCAAAAAAAACATATCTCTCGATAAAATTTTGAATTGAATATTTGAATTTAAATTTCATTTTCTTAAAAATTCAAATCAAATTAATAATACGTAGGAGGGTTGCTACTTACCTCAAATTGTTACAAAATTGAATCACTATTTATGAATTTCTAATGTGTCACAATTAGATAACATAAAAAAATTCGTGCAGGGTAGTAGCGTATGATTTAGGTCATGGGACACATATGTCCCATATCCCTTTAAGGGTTAAGTAGTATATTAAGTTGCAATGTGTAATATTTGGGCACAATATAGAACTCAGTTTTCTCATATTGAGCAAATGCGATAGTTTTTAGTCGTCAATTTATTGTATGTGACATTGATTGAAAATTAATTTACTTATGTATAGTTGCGAATTCTATCATTGATCATTTCAAAGTTGTTGATGCAACAGCAATTAGCGTCTCAATGATTAATTTCTGTAAGTTAATTCTGATTCAAAGGAAAACAGCTGCTGACGCTAGTACCACTATAACACTTATTTTCTACTTGCTCACCATTTGTCCAAACAATCAAATCTTCGGTCAACCGCGCAAGATCATATAACTATGCAAATGCTCGCGGATCTGTAGATCTGAAAAATTCTAGTTTTCCAGTTCATCCAAATGCATAGGATGACTGTAATGCACCATTTCTTAAACGTACCGAAAAGAAAAAAGTCACAAGGTATTGAATCTGGTGGTATCGGAAGCCATTTCAAAGGCTCCCATGATGGTCAATCCGAGATTCAGGAAAATTGCTGTCTGAGTGATTTACGATGGGCCTGTAGTAGTGTGCTGGCATTCCATCCTGCATGAAGAGGTTCTCCTGAAAATACTCGTAGTAGCTGTTCGAGTCATATACTGTGCACCATGTTGAAACTGATGATTGAATAAGCATCAGTATTAATTTTATACATTTACTTGCTAACTGTGATGATTCAGAAACATCTTTTTTTATTGTTATTAATTGGGAAGAGTCAAGATGAATGTTGATGTTAATTGTAAAGTTATATTTTGTCTTCATGAGAAGATCATCGTCAGGCATAGAAGGGAAACATAAACATGCACAAAATTCACATTGCATAAAGGGTAATAAGATATCATGAGCAAGAAATAAAGATGAATAGAAATGTGAGTATGACACAGATAGTATTGAGCTACATTTTACCAATAGCAAAGACAATAGAAATTGACTGTGATCTGACTAAAAGGAAAAGAGATTTAAGAAAGGAAGTGAAGCGATGTGAATAATGATAGGTGATGCAGCACCATAGAAAATATTATGTATCACTATATAAAAAGAAAATCTGTGAACTTCGAGTTCAGATTTACCATTGATCTTCGGGTTTAATTTGTTGATTAATGAGGCTTCTCGTAGACGTAGATTAGCTTCATCTGAATCGTGGATTCTTGTGGAAAACAACACTTAGAAGGTTCGGCCGAACCGAATGTTTGGTGCACCGCTATTATACAACGTCGGCTTTGTTACCTCCAGTAGCACTCTTAGGGTCGACTGGGTTGTCGCATCTTCTACAAATGACCTGTGGATCGTCTGCATAGAGACTTTTTATCATTCAATGTCTCAGAATCTTGTTTACAGGTGCGGTCTTATAATGCTGCAGTCTATTAAGTTCCTAACTCTATCTCCTTTCAATAGAGAAAAAAATTTATCAATTATTTCATTATGTACACGACGTTTCGTCTTGTTTTGGACATTTGTGACATGCACTGAACATTTATACTGGGCTAAATCTTGATTGGATTTCACGCAGTTCAACGCTGCTACGCACATCAGCAGAATTGAACTGTTTCACATATCTTTTCATTTTGTGTGGGAGTGAAAAGATATCTCTCCCATGCAAACTGCCGGGACGAAAAATCAACTTTTCAGTCCCACGGGATCAGAAAGTTAACTTTTCCTCCCGCAGCTAACTTTTCTATGAAAACTCCTATTCAGGACAAATCATAGAAGTGTATAAACAAATGTTGTGATTAGTCAGTGACTGCCAAGATATCGATACATTCCCTTGATTTGCTCATCCATAGATTTCGCGGTACAACCATCAATTTTATAATGAACAATAGCCATCCATAAATCACAAAATGAAAAGCTGCATTCTTTCGAGAAGAAATAACCGTTTCCTCGCTGTGCTCGGGCTGCACAACATAGCTGCGGAAGGAAAAGTTGATATTTCTTCTCTCAAGAAAATAGCTATTTCAAGTCATTTCACAGGTGCTCAATTAAGTTTCAGGACTTTGTCCTAGCCTGTCTGTTAATCGTCGTTTGACTTTCATTTCCACGTAATGTCAAACCGAAGCAGATGTTTGGCATGGGGTACTATCGTATTGCAAATATCTCGACTGGTCATCAAGAAGGGAATTACAACACAGGACATCATCTGTAGCTCTCGATAATCTATGTTTTCGTTCCAGGGCTGCGGAAGCGATTGATTTTTATTCGCTTCCGCTTCATATTTTCAAACGTCATATTTTCCCAAGACGAGTGTAGTAAAAAAATATTAAACGACCAACAGTGTTTGAGAATGCTACAATGAATTTGCCTCAAGACACACCAATCCGCATTGTGTATAGTTGTTATTGATATGATGATACTGAGGTTTTCTAATTTCGAATACAGTATTCTGAGATAATACACTTTCGTTTTCATCATAATGAGAAAATTAGAAGTAACTACATTCAGTAATACAGGTGCCAATTTGTAATTAGGTGCATTAGGGTAAGCACTAAATATGACAGCTACTACTTAAGTCATATGAAGACTTAAGGTCAGAAGTGCCTCGCCGCGCCCTGACACGCGAATTGCGTCAGTCATTAGTATCATGATACTTTCGGAAGCGATCGTCGGGCATTCGCTTCCAATGAAAACGATCGCTTCCGCTTCCACACCCCTATTCGTTGCATAGCACAAGTTGACGCACTCCATCAGGCGGAATGCTCCCCTCACCATAAATGACCAGAACCCCTCTGAACGTAGTCCCTCTCGTGGATGCCGATGTAATCAATATTCATCAGTAAAAACCAGAGCACGGCCTATTATCTATTATAAACATTGCTGTTTCCCCGTTTTGGCGGCGATCAGCTTCAATCAGTGAGAATAAACTTATTTATAGCATCTATTATTTCATCAGATAATTAAACAAAATCAACCTGAACAACATAAAAATTTTGTAGTTCTTGACAGCAGGGGCATCCGGAGTAAAAGTACCACATCGCTCCAGAAAAGTTAGTCAGCCGATGTCGTTCAAGCTTCATTCTATTTTTCAATAGAAAACGTAAAATTTCATTTTAACCTACCAAGAGCCTGTGTGCAGTAAAATTGTAGTTTGACACAATTCACTGCATTTAGTAGAATTTCCAGAGATCCCTACAGAGAGTACCGATTTATGAGTATCACACACCGAATTTCATCGTGATGCATGATTAGTATCTGGTTTTTAATTCTGGGAATTTTCTTACAGATAATGAACAAATATCTGTTAGGTGACCTCACGTCTCTTGGAATTTGGTCTGACGAATTGAAGACTGCTATCATTGCCAATAATGGCTCTATACAAGTGAGTGATAATGAATACCCGTCTAAATTGCAACTTTAAATAGGGTGTTGTGTCGATGTTGGGAGGTGTGCCGAGAGGAACAGAGCCTGCCGATGATTCCTGATATTGGATGAAATTGTAGCTTTTCATGTCTGTTCTCACTTTTCATTTAAGGGTGCAACTCAACATTTAATCATTCTAATTAATGGCAGCATATATTGCTTGTTACAGAAACGCATTAACTTAAGCGACATATCATTCTACATCCTTTGATAATTGACATAACATATGTAAGTTTTGAAATATATTGAGCTCTTCGGATGAATCAATCTTATTATGATCAGTCGGTTATTGAATATAAGAAGTAAAATTGATACTAGACCAGAAATACTACCAAAGAATATGAAGTTACCCGAATTTATCCGTAAAAATCACGCAGATAAACATGTACTCTTCATTAGATTCTTTAATCATTATATCATCGAAATTTTCTTCAATGCAATTAGCACCCCAAATACCGTGTAGCTGGGTATGAAGTGGATACCGACGAACCGTTGATTTTTGTTTCTATTCATTAAGAGAAAACGAGTAAACCATGTGTATAAAAACAGATTTTTTGTCCCTCTGCAGCCATTCTATGAGGTGAAAGTTTATCCTCCTGTTTTTGCATACCTACTTTGCTGTGAGGCCTGCAATCACCAAAATTAGGCATGATTCCGTGCATAATTCAATGCAATTTGAACCAAGTTATGTGACATTCTAGTTCGAATGAATTTCGTGTCTGGTTGATATATTTCTCAAAGAGCAGCTTTTTCAAATAGATTCAATAATATAAAAGTGGGAATTTTATTGCACATTGACGTAAAGCAGGAATTTAGCGTCTATTGGGAACTTGACACTGATTTTGATGCATTCATGAAGTAATTATCTGAAGAAACCTGTAAATTTGAGAAAGTTAGACCTTGTACATCGCGAATTTTGAGCGGAAAATCTTGGAATTTGCGGTCAGTTTGGCGTTGGACACCCTGAACAGAAGCACAGGGTTTCTTCAGTTGCGTACACACACATGGTGGACCTGATTCTGCAAGATGCGGGCGCAATGGTAATAGAAAAGATTGAAATTTGTGCGTGTGCACTAAATGCATGACCCTTTAAATAGATCGGTATGTCTGCTGCACACCGCATGCACTCATTCGTATTTGATGAACCTGTTGTTGAGGTGGATCCTTGCTCTAAATAGTTCAAGCATCTGCGGATGGATGCATAAGCGACGAAAATAACACAAACTACTGCATTGTGTATTTAATTTAATAATATTTTACTATTATGCTGGAATATAGGCTGGGTTTCATTTATGAGCTATCTACACAAATCAACAAAGCGTAGTATCACAAAATGTTAATTTATCTAGCGGAAGATAATTGTTCACCTACAGTATATCTCATTTCTGTACTCATCAATCATCATAGAATACAACACATTGTATGCTCCACGCCTAATTAATCAAATATGCGTCCTATATCACAACTTTCAGAGATGTATTAATAGTTACAATGAGAATTGAAAAATCGTGTCAGACTTACATAAAAATGTTCCCGTAGAAATGCACCACCGACATGCTGTTGCCTGTGTGGTTATTGACTCGAAACTAAGTCAATACTATGTGATAAATATATCTGATAACCAATTGTGAATATTGAGGATTCATTTACATATAATTGTCATTTTACTGACGCGCTTGTTAATTTCTCATGTTGTTTTGCAGTATCTCGATGGTCTGCCGGATGAAATCAAAATGCTGTACAAAACTGTTTGGGAAATTCCTCAAAAAACATTGCTGCAATTGGCTGCTGACCGGGCTGCGTTTATCGATCAAAGTCAGTCTTTGAATGTTCACATTGCGCAGCCTAACTATGGCAAAATAACATCGATGCACTTTTATGCATGGAAATTAGGGTTGAAAACCGGCATGTACTATCTTCGAACACGACCCGCAGCTCAACCAATTAAGTTCACAGTCGATAAAAACAGGGTACGTATCCTTTGCGGAGAGCGGCTGGAAGCACTGAAGCAGAGAAACGAAAAGGATTCTGATGAGGAACTGAAAAGAGCAATTTCCACCAAGAGAGAGGCAAGACAGCAAATTAATGGTGACAAGGAAAATATACCTGATAAAGCGACCAAAGAAGCGAATACCGTTGAAATGACTGATGATTTAAAGAAACTTCTTCTTGATAGAAAGGTGAACACTGATGCAATGGCATGTAGTTTGAAGAACAAAGATGCTTGTGAATCTTGCTCAGGATAAAAAAAATTTACCGTGATTTTACGGATAAATAATTTTTTCCATCTTAGAGTTTTGTAAATGGCGATGCCAGATTTGTATGCTTTATACATTTGTAAATGACGTCTGAAATAAATTATCGTATTTTTTAATGCTATTTGCTATCTTCCCAGTCGAAGAAAACTAAGCATTATGCGATAACAAGCTTCATTTAAGTTTTGTGACAATATAACTGAACTTGAAATACTTTAATTATTCAGTTTCCAAAATTAACTTTCCCGTCTCGAAAAATGCAGTTTTAGTCATACCTTTCTTATTCAATATCATGCAATCTTGTCATGATCATGTCAGGTTATTTATCAATTCTGCCAGGGAATCACAAAATTAATTTTCACTTGCAAACTGACAACTAATCATTTGTCAATCGTCTTATGCGCAAAATCCCCTTAGGGTAAAATGGACGTGCAAAATAATTAGCAATAATTCTGCTTACACATGCACTAAATTGTGATCAGTGGCGTCGCGTGCTCTCATACCATAGGCCTTTACTCCATAGTGGATTCCTATATTTCTGCAGCAGACGGCATGAACTGCATAAAATAATTTGTTTGACGCTATCTTAATTTCAGTAAATTTTCAAGCACTTGTACAAATGCATGAACATTCAAGTCATGCTGGCATACATAACTACAAAATGAAATTGTGAGAATGGATGCTGATATTTAAATGAAAGGCACACTGAAGTCCATAGACTACCCAATGTAGAGTATTCTGCATGTAAATTGTGACTCACTATGTGACAGTCTCATAAATAGGGGAGACTTGGCCACATAGACAGGTTCTTTTACATTTTTATAGATTTATCCTAAATTATTAATCGAATCGATCTGAAAATTTGTATACAAGTGCTCCGGGGAGTCAAGAAAAAAGGTCATTGACCTGGATTAATTTACTCAAAGCATAAGTAGCCTAATCTGTATGCGATTACAGCAACAGTATAAAAATGGGGAGAATTGGCCACACCCTGGGAGACTTGGCCAAATTGATAGGGAGACTTGGCCATGGTAGGGAGACATGGCCATTGAAGAAAAATATACTATTGAAGCTGAATAAGGCCCCATAACCCTAACTAAGGGGGAAGACAATCTAATTGCATGCTTCAGCGCCACAATAGGTGTCATCAGGCACCATGGTGGACTATTGAATAGCCTACTTGATAGGCCTAAGTGGAGGTAAGTTGTTAGAATTTTGAAATTCCTATGCTTAAATGCAATTGACGCATTTTAATCAAACAATCACCCACTTAAGCTCGAATATACTCTATTTTCTCTATAAAACCAAAACTTCGGAAAGGAAAAAATTGATGACTTTATTCCACATTGCCGAACTTACAAAAGTTTAAAATCTTCAGATAAAAAAGATTAATGTGAACGTAGACTATAAAAGGGCAAGTTGCATGTTAAACAAATCACGAATATTAATCGTTTATTAATCAATTACTTAGGCCTGGCAGGAACCGTAAAAATCAAAACTCATTCGATTAATTGATATTGATACCACACAGTTCTTCCTTAAATGAAAACACATTCTGTGTTCTCTTCGTGGTGGCCCGCGTGATTCGATTTAAGTGTGCACTTACTGATTCAAATGGCACATTCATGACATCAGCTACATCCGGTCGTACAAACCAATTGTCAACCCTCGGATACTTACGTAGAAAGTCAATCTTTACAAAACCTCCTGAAACCTCATTTAGCACTTGACCAATGTAGAATGCTGGCAAACCTTTCGATGGAAATTGACACAAGACGAAGTCACCCACAGATAGCTCAGTTACTCCTTCTAATTTCAAAGGATATGATTCCTCTTCAGCCTCAAAATCGCTTCCAATTTCGTTCTCCTTGTCACTGAAGCTCAACGCTGTGAATTGTTCAGCAGAGGCCCTATTTTTTGTAGTGGATGATTTCTTTTTATCAGTTGGATTCTTTGACGCACTCTCCCTCAATTGTTTGAGCACCGGACTCGAGGTAGCAATCATGCTAGATCGCTTCTTCCGTCAGTAATGGGCAAAAGACCGTTCCAGGACACCACAAAATTCAAAAAATAGTATCTTTAAAAACGACATAAATTCATGAATTTAGACCCTTTTTCAGGTTTTTAAGACCTAAATACATGAATTTAGACCGTTCCAGGACACCATAAAATACAAAAAAATAGTATCTTTAAAAACGACATAAATTCATGAATTTAGACCCTTTTTCAGGTTTTTAAGACCTAAATACATGAATTTAGTCCATGCAAAAAGTACCATTTTTTCAAAAAATGGTATTTTTAAAAACGACATAAATTCATGAATTTGAACCCTTTTTCAGGTTATGAAGACCTAAATTCATAAATTTGGGCGTTTTTAAAAATACCCAATTTTCAAATTTTTCAAAATCTCAAATTTGAGAATTATAATTTTTACCTTGAAAATCATGACCGTTCCAGGACACCGAAAAAATCAGAAAAGTTAAGAATCTCAAATTTGTGATTGTGACATTTTACTTTGAAAATCATGACCGTTACAGGACACCGAAAATCATAAAAGTTGAGAATTTCAAATTCATGAATTTTATCCTTCTTTCAGGTTTTTAAAATATATCATGTGTCTAATAATATTTCTTTAAAAGTGGAAGAAACAAAAGTGGAAGAAACCGCAAGAATATATCCTTCAATATCATATGAACGTAGTTCTACTACCCCCTCCCTTCTAACTTCTAGGGATCCCTTCTGACTTCTAGGGGTCCCTTAAGAAATTTTTTTATTATAAAATGAACAACATAAATGAGTTTTTAAAATTATATGGAACGCAAACAACTACAAATTTTGATCTAAAGAAAATTGCAAATCAATTAGGAATAAAGAATTTTCATGTTCTAATGAGAGACGAATTACAATTCCTAAAAAATAAGCCAACTGTAAATTTCATAACAAATCTTCATACGTCAGATGAAAAAGGAATACATTGGTCTGCAGGTATCTTTAATAAAAATCGAGATAATTACTATTTTGACTGCCCGGAGGCTGAGAACTATTGGTTCGACTCATATGGATTGCCTCCAACAAACGAAGTTAAAAAATTACTTGAAAATGGAACTTATAATACATTTCAAATTCAAAAACCGGGAACTACTTACTGTGGTCAATTATGTCTTTATGTTTTATTTAAATTACAAAAAGGAGTACCATTTCTTGATATTGTGTTAGAATTGAACGAACCGTAGGTTCTATGGCTACGCCTAACAAGGGAATTTCATTCCCGAAACGTTAGTTCCAATAATAATGATAATAATGATAATTAAAAATCAGTTCGTTGTAATTCATTTTGATAAAATCGGCCTCTGATATTTTCATCATCTAAATCTTTGATTTCGTAAGTAATCGGATAAGTTTGGTTTATTTTACAAACTTCAAATATCTCTTTAGTCCAATAGCCAACGAAGCCTTTTTCAAATTTATTCTTATACTTAAATATTCTAACTCTATCTCCAATCTTAAATTTCGGCTTAAGTTTCTGCAAATTCGGATTACTCTCATTCGAATAATTAGTCTCGAATATTTTCTTTCGTATTAAATCAGGGTCGTCAGAAGCATTCTTTGGAGTTTCTTCAATACCAGAATGAACTTTATTATTGTACTCTTCTACAACTCCTGGTAATATCTTCAACCATTTCTGATTTCTTTGCTCAGTAAATTTCTTGAATAATTTATTTTTTAACGTCCGATTGAATCTTTCTATCACTACAGCTTTTCCAGCGTTTTCAGTTGAATAAACAGTTTCAAATAGTGGCTGAACGTTTCTGTTATAAAATTCCGATCCTTTATCAACAAACAATTTTTTTGGCTTTCTCTTACTTTCTTTAAAGATTTCTTCAAACGCATATTTAACTGACAGACCACTTTTGTTTTTTAAATGCTTTACCCAAGCGTATCGTGCATATAAATCTATAACGGTCAATGCGTATTTATAATCTTTTTCATTCGGCATATGAATAAGATCAGCACTCCAAATATCATCTTTATTAAATACTTTTACTTTCAATAAATATTTAGGCCTTCTGTATTCTTTATGAATTTCAGACGCGTAGGTTCGAGCGTTGCTCTCAGACAGCTTTGCTGTCAGTTCATTTAAACCCTGACAGAATAATATTTTTGCTTGTAAAGCTTTCTTAACAAACATTCTTTCAATTTTTTCTCTAAATGTAGGATTTTGAATACTATCTAATTCTTGTATCATCTTCTTATCAGCTGCATGTCGAGCACTTAGATCATGATTTCGATAAGCTAAATCATGCCTGTAAGCGGCGGCATCTACTCTATTTATCGGTGCTTCACCTGATTTCGGATTATTATTCTCATCTAGTCTTATATCTAATCGAGTTCCTGGACCAGTATATGAATGACCAGGAAGATGTTTTTCTTTCGAATATTTACTCCAAATAAATCCAGGAAAGTTTTCTAATGCTTTTTGTATGTCACCTCCAATATGCTGACAATTTGAGTTTTTATTTTCGTTTAATAGATAATTTAATAAATCTAAATTAGAAATTTTTAATTTAATTAAATTTTCGGAATTTGTAGAATTCATTTTAAAAGATAAAATAAATGTTTTACCGAATAGAACCTTGTTCAGAGGCTTTAGCCGATCGGACCAAAGGTCCTGAGGTTATTACCTTATCATACTAGGACTTAGATATATTCCAGAACCATCTTTAGTTTCGTTAATTTCAATTAAATCATCAACATTGTGGAGAATATTTTTGAGAACTCGTTTTCCTTCATCAACTAATTTTAATTTACTAATGAAATTATCTACTATTCCGTCACCCCTAGCAACTTTCTCTAACTCTCTATTATGTCGTTTTTGTTCTTCTAATGCTGCCTTCTTTGATTTATTTTTATTTACTGCTTGGACAATACCAGCTGTCCCACCTGCAACACTTCCTGCTGCTGCTATGCCTCCTATTATTAGTGGAATTAATGGGAGAATTCCACCATTCTTTTCTTCTTGTAATTGAATATTCTCTATCATTGGTTTACTTATGTAATACTTTTTTTGTTAATCGTAATAGTTTTAGGGGTATTTTTGTCAACAATATTACGTAATTTTAATTCAACAGTTTTATTATTATTACTTTTCGCTTGCGACATTTTTAATAAAAAAATTTTAAGTTATCAAAAATTTTAAATCTATTATAGTTGTCAAAAAAATTTTATTACTAATTACTAAAAAAATTTTAATCTAAGAATTTAATTAACTTATCGGACCAAAGGTCCTCAGGTTACTAACCTATAGAACTTTGTTCAGAGGCTTTAGCCGATCCTAGCCATCTTTCCATTAAGAATTTCAATTGAATATTTTACATCTTCTAGCAATAAACCATAAGCCATTAATGAAGTTGTGGAATCTTTCTTTTCAATATTGATTGTTACATCACAATCAGTCTTGATAATATCTTCAGATTGTGCACTTAAATCGAAACAGAAAACGGGATATAAATGTCTCCAATCTCCAGGAGTTAATTGTGGTTCAACTCCAAATTCTATACAAAGATTACGATAAGAATCATATCCTTCCATAAATTGATTATTGGTATCATCGAATCTTAATGGATCAATTGGATATCGGGTTTGATTTAATGAAACTTGTAAACTTCGAATTATATTAATATGAAAAAGATTATTGTTCTTATCAAAACTTGGAGAATTATTTCTTTGAAAAGTTAGTAATAAATATCTTGGAGTATTCGCAGTTCTAGTAAAATGCCAGTTAAATCTTTGTTCGGAAAAAGTTACTGAACTAGCAGTACGCTTTAGAAAATTAACTGGAATTGGTTTGTTAGTATTTAATCTTTTTGCAATAGCTGTTTCAATCTCTAAACTAGGAGTAATATGCTTAATCCACCATTCAAGTCTATCAATTTTTAAATATGCTTTTTTCCAGTCTTACCAAAAAAGATTAATTCATTATTTGCTGTACGATGAATTATTAATTTAAATTTTAATTGATATGATATTTTATCATAATCTAAATATCCGAATAATGGAGACAATGACCAATTAACTGTCTGTTTACTTTTCTTGTTAAACTCACGTCTTTCTTTATATGCATCATTATTTGTTTTATTTAAATGTTTTGCAATATTTTCTACATCTTTCGCAATTCCTGCGTCATCTGTTCCAGCGTAAGTTAAATCATCAACAATTATACCATCATTAGTATCAGGAAACCAACCTTCGATTTCATACTTTTTATTATTTTCACCAATTGTGACAAATCTAAGCATTGTATCAATTACACCTGGAGAATCACTTATTGTTTCTATATTTTGAGTTGCAACATCTAAACGCATTTGTGTAAATAATTTTGGAAAAAAATTATTCTCTAATGCAATATTATCGGTATCTGGTAATGGTGTTGTAAAATTGGCATCACTATATAAAGAATATTCACAGTGTAAAAATGAATCAGGTAGATATAAATAACTCTGCTGATTATCAACTTCAAAAATTAAATCACCTCCAGTATTTACTCTACTGGAAGATCCGGGATTCATAGCAATTCTTATATAGTCATTCTTTTTTTGATTATAACTGACGAACGGAGGATCGTCTAATCTAAATTTATTTTCGATAAGCGAAGACATTTTTATAAAAAATAATTTGACTTTTTGTTTTTTCTCACACACAAAAAAATTTTTACTAAAATATAATTTTAGCATTTCACCAAAAAAATTTTACTAAAAAAATTTTGCTAAAAAAATTTTACTAAAAAAAAATTACTAAAGCATAATTTTAGAATTTTGCTAGACCAGCTCCGCTACAGTTTTGCTGGTTAGACCGAAGGTTGCTGTTAATACCATTGCCTCTTATTTCTTCAATTGAACGTTTTATGGCTACGCCTGATTTCTTCTTATGTTTACTATCAGACGGAGCTCCGCTCCTCAAGGTTTCCCCAACAGCTATGTTAGCAATTTTATTTTTTGTTTCCTCTGAAAGTTTTTTTAAATTTTTTAGTTCTTCAGAATCATTCCTAAGTTTACGAATAGCTTCTAGTTGTTTTAATTCGTTTGAGACTTGACAGCATTTGATATTGCACTAGCTGTACTACCTATAGCAGCTGCTCCTTTTGCAGCAGATGTAATCAAATCTTTATTATTTTTAATTAAGTTAACGATACTTCCAATACCAGAAAATATACCATCCCCTTCTTTTTGGACGGCAGCTGCGGTGCCTAGGAACTTTTGTGTTCCGATTGTTTCTACACTGTCATAATGGTAAACAGATTTCATAGATGGTTCATGAGCAATTTTTTGATTTGAAGCAAAATGTTTAAGATTGTGTTTATAAATTATAGGCATTTTTTAAGATTAAATTTGACTTTTGGGAAAAATATCTACGTGTTAAGATTTACGTTTGTGAATGGACAACAACTTCGAGATAACTTTATTAATTGACTGTTGCACTTTATCTATTGCGTCAAGCAGCGTGTGATGTACTTTAATTTCTTTTCTATTAACTTGCATTTTCTGCTGATTAATCTTCAATGCCGTTTTAAGTGCATTTAACTTAATTTTAAGAACATCTAATTGTCTTTTAACAGAATCTAACTGTTCTTTATTTTCTTTAGAGTTTTCTTGTAAATTTTTCTTTAATTCATTTTCTAAATTGATTTTAAGAGTTTTCATTTTATCAACTCTTTGATTAAGCGAGTTTACTTCATTTATTATTCTATTCATCTTTTTCATTTGTTGAGTAATTTTAGAACTCAATTCATCAACACTTTTTTGGAATGTAGTTTGTAACTGCTTTAAATTTTTTTAAATTCTTTCAGGTAGTTTTTCTATTTCATCTTCTAATTGTTCTTTTAACATTTTTATCTGTTGTTTATTTTTAATGACTGCAGATTTTAAATTTATAGAAAGTAATATTAAAATTTTTGATTGTTCTGAAATCTTTTTAAAAAGTTTTGCTATATCTGCTTCTAGCTCTCTATCCTTTTTATCAAGTTTTAATAATTTTTCGTTTAATGATTTGTCATTAAGTTTAAGCAACTTCAATTCATTCATCAGTGGAACCAAAACATCGTTTATATATTTTTCTTTTAAGTCATTGATTTGTGTATCAACATATTGTTTATTTGTTAACTCTGTATTTTGTTGCGGAAGAATAGAAAGATGCAATGGACCAGATAAAACGTCTCCAGTTTTCATGATATAATTTTCTGTTTCTATTTCTAATTCACGATTATTCGGGATATATGCACCTCCACCAACATTTGGTAACATCATTTTTAAAACGATAAAAAAATAAAATTTTTTCTAATAAAAATAGAAAAATAAAATTTTTTCTAATAAAAATTAAAAAAATGGAAAAACCAAATTTAAAAAAATTATATTCGTCCGCATCATCCTGTTCTTCTTATTCGACGAGATCAACGGGATTTGAAAATAAATGTTTTGATAATAATAATAATAATAATAATATCGCACCACCCTGCCTCCTTTTGGAAAACGACGTCACAGAAAACGTTTTACATCTAAAGCTAATGTATTAATGTATACTAAATGGTTTTCCCAGGATTTATAGAAGCCAAATAGATCATTTTGTAACAATATTAAACTGTAAAAGTATATCAATAAGAGAGAAATCAAGAAAATGCATTTTTTACATAATATGATCTATAAGCGCAATGAAAGCGAGTTACATCGTGGAAATCCATGGATGTTTACATGATATTATATCCAATAATATGGCCCCTAAATCGCTTTACAAATACATGATTATAAAAATAAATATTACCTGAAAATAATAAATATCAAACATTTTGTTATCAGAAAGTGCAGGTAGGGGTATAGGCCAAAATACTCAATTTCTTGCGATGGTTTTACAACTACATGGTAGAAATTAATATTTAGGCCGGTTGTGATTATCTTTTCCTATAAAAATTGGCATGCAAGGGTAATAATGGTCGTAGAATTGGAATCTGAAGTCAGATCTAACTATAAAATTCAAGAAGTAGGCCTACTTGGTAATGCTAGCCCAAAAAATATTATTATTTATCTAACCACCCTGCCTCACTTTGTCCAAAATGCCTAATAAAGAAGGAGTTACAGAAGTTGAAGATATATTATCATTCAATTTGAGATAAATATACCACAGACATCATTCAGATGCTCACAATATTGCTTTAGATAGGTGTTTGTCATAATCGCTATATTCAGAAAAATAGTTACATACTTTTTGCACCATCTCAACAAATCTCGTAAAATTGCTTTTACTTAGGCAATCACAGTGAATGATTATCGGTAAAACAATTTATTTTCCAACAGAGATATTGTTTGATTGACATTCGTGTCACTTTGCATAGTTTAAAGTAAAAAAAAATCATTCTGTAACAGCTGATTGAGTAGAATATTAAAATTGTTTATTTGCACTAAGTTTAAACAGTTGTTTCTAACGAAACACGTGGTTTGCTTCGTTGGGTTAATATGTGATTGTTATAGTCCTGAGAAGGCAATGACTGTCTTGTCGTCGGTAGTGTAGCACCCACTTTCACACAATTCACATAATAAGGCAATTGACGTATTGTGGCTATGAAAGAATGAGGCGACTGACTTTATCATTCTGAATTGCATTTGACACCTTCACCAATGTTAGTTGATTAGTTGAGGCTTAATGAAGGGGAAACTTTCATACAAACTTTGTTGTGTGAAAGATAGCGGTACATCAACAAGACTGAAATGAGATTTTTAACCTCGACATAATTAGTCAATTGTCGTTGGCTACAAACATATCTACCAACGACAATTAATATATATATTATGGATCTTTTCCGTTATACCCCCTCCGAATACTAAACCCCCTCCGCTGTCAGTCCTATAAAACTTGACTAACAAATCAGTTCTACAGAAAATTAAAATGTGTAAAGATTGCCTATCCTTCTGCCGATTTTGCAAGTCTCAAGTTTCACGATAATGACTCACATAATGACGTTTTCCACGATCATAACGTAAAATTAACATTGCACATCATATCAGTCAGTGTGTAGGATATGACAGATTCAACTAATTTGCTTCAATTTGCCTCAACGATCTCATCGCCTGAGATAGCCATCATTCTTAGAAATGAAGGCATCCTTCACCAGACTGAACTCTGACCAAATGGTCATGAAATAACCTCAAATGGTATAAGATGGCGATGCAACCGAAGAGTTTGTCGCAATAAAATTGGCATACAATGAGATACTAGGTTACAAGGTTAGAGTATGGAGCCAGTAATGAAAACTGTTTTCAGCATATTTTGGCAGAAATCATCTCCTTGTGTCCTCCTTCATAGAAGGAAAATACATTAAAGATACCGGTACTTTGGATTAAAGTTTTGTGTTTTATGATTTGAGGGGTCATAATATTTTGATTTCAAGAGGATGCATAGGTGGAGGGGGTGTAACGGAAAAAATCCTATATTATTTGGTTTATGAACTTCTGATTCGAACTTCGGACAAATTTTCATATGTAATTTGTAGCCTACATCAGTTATAGCATGCATATCCTTTCGTTGTTGTTATTTTGTGTGGAGGCATATTTAACGAGATATTAAATTATTTAGGCATTTAATTTTTTTATTAGACTTACTGTACTAGCGAAAAAAAAATCCGACCAATTAATTATTTATCCAGGGGGGCCAGCCGATAGCCGGTTTCAAAATAATCATTTCTGGAACCTTGTGCTGAGTGGCCGAAAAATTTGGCCAACCATCTACCACTTATTTCTGTTAATTTTTAGGTGATTAGGTAGCCTACATACCGATACAAGTTGCTGTATGTACTGTACTAGAAATGTTTTGTTTCATCTTTAAATAGAAGCATTGTTTCATCTTTATTTATTGTTTAGTACTGCTACAAAACAAGTTATATAGTTATCTTATTTTACTTAATTTTTCAGAAACCGGGCATATCAGTTAATTACATGTATATAATAAATTTTTGTAGGTAGCTGACCGATTACCGGTTTCAAATTAATTAAGTATTCCTCAAAAGTGACATTGGCCGGTGGCCGTATTTTTCGCCAGTGCAGTAAAATCGAGGAAAATTATGTGGAAGCGGTGTGTTATATTTTACAATTATATATTGAATTAAAATATTTTTAAAATCTATTTCCTTTTTATTGTCTTGGTGTACGGGCCTGACGTAACGACAAATACCAAAATTAAGAGATAACTAGTCTAATTCATACACGTATATGATAAAGAACTTGTAGTTTTGAGGTTATCGTCTCAAGAACCAAAATATTTTGTTTTCTAATGAAATCTATCACATTATTAGTAATGATAGCTAACCTTAATGAAAGTTTACTTTCATGATGTTCGATAGGTTGTGCGGCAGCGGCTTTACTCCGTGTGATCCGTTCCATTTAGTTTACCTGATCATATGACTAAATTTACACATTACATTTATTGTAAAAATAAGATTATGAACGTTGTTACGTGTATGTATTCGTTGATCAAATGCAGCATCTTGTAGACGTTAGCGTGACGCACTGAGATAGTCCACTTAATTTCAATACTCGAAATGTTTAATTTCATATTATCTATTTTGACCGGGTGAATTTTGTGAAGCACTTATCTTCCGTCTATCCTCATACCCACGTGGTCCTGTCTAAAATATCTGTGGAGCATCGGCGACGCATCAGGGGGGACTTTGTCCCCTCCACTTTTTGGAGAGGTGGTGTTTGTCTCCCTCACTTTTGAACGTGTCATCTCAAACAGGCTATTCATTCTTCATTTTCTGGCTCCTTCATCGCGATCGGATTGAGGGATCAGACACAGCAGCATCTGTTTTTTGTTTGATTTGTTGCATTTTAGCTAACTTTTAAAAGGGCGAGTCCCAAGGGGAACCGCTGCCCAAATTTTTGTCGAATATTTCTTTAACTTACAAGTAGAATTTCATGTAAACATGTACTTAATATGAAAATTGTTAAGACAACAGAAACGTGGCTTAACCTCTTCTCTATGGGCTTAAAGGACTAAGGATTATTTCTTTCAAGACAGGAATATTCTTATCATTTTATGCATGTCTGATGTACAGTCAGTTTGAAACTTCAGCTAACAAGATGTCTGGGCTAGGCCCTAACTGTTCCCCTGGCCGATTGTTTTTTAAAACAGGAATATTCTTATCATTTTATGCATGTCTGATGTACAGTCAGTTTGAAACTTCAGCTAACAAGATGTCTGGGCTAGGCCCTAACTGTTCCCCTGGCCGATTGTTTTTTAAAACAGGAATATTCTTATCATTTTATGCATGTCTGATGTACAGTCAGTTTGAAACTTCAGCTAACAAGATGTCTGGGCTAGGCCCTAACTGTTCCCCTGGCCGATTGTTTTTTAAAACAGGAATATTCTTACATTTGAATGTATCTTATCGAGAAATCTTCTTCGGATAAAAATCTAGCTTCTGTCTAAAACTTAAGAGTGATAGATCAACGAGATCAATAATCGAAATGAGACGGTTGAGTAAAATGAAAATTTTCTCTGTCGAAGGTATCAATCAGGCTCCTACAGCTCCAAAATATCATAAAAAGTAAACCTTTTCTATTCAGCAATATGATGTTACTCTTTAAACCTAACTCTTCTTTTTGCGTAATTTGTCATATAGCAACAATATATAACATAATGCTCGTCAGGGAATTCGTTAAGAAATCAATATTCGAAGCAGAACCAATGCATACATATCCATGCAGATATGCATTTAAAGGGTTATAAAACAGTATTCATATGGCTTTAAGTTAAAGAAAACATAACCCGTGTGCACTTATAGTATCGAAATATGTTAGCTATAAATGAATCGAACATTCCACTGTTTCAGTCATTACATGAAGGCGGTATTAACTCTTTCAGGTACCAATGAACATGGGACGGTCGATCTGGATGAAGAGGAAGATGATGTCGCTGATGAAGAAGGACAAGAGGAAGATGTCCAGGTTGAAGACGAAGGACAATATGAAGATGCTCAGGCTGAAGACGAAGGACAAGATGAAGATTTTCGGATTGAAGACGAAGTAGAAGAAGTTGACAAAGACGAGGAGCTGGAAGTAGCGGTAGAAAAAGAAACGAGGATGGAAGTGTTGTCAAATATCAAAAGGAAAAGAAGACACGAGGAGGACGAAGAGCCACCGCTACTCGAACGACTTCGACGACGCTCGAAGTCGAAAGCCATATTCGACTTGTAAGTATCCTTATCAGGGTGTTGACACAAATTCACGGATCGAAATGAAGGACTTATGAATGTTTATTTTTTACATCAATTCAAGTAAAACAAGCATTTTATTGTCTTAACACTACAGTTTTAAATAAGATGTTGTGTTGATAACGGAAGTTGTGCCCGACATAGGCCTGCTGAGGAGACCTGATAGGTCGAAATAGCTATCCAGGTCTGGTCCCATTTTTCGATTGAGGATGCAATCCAATATTTAAAATATTTCTTCGACTAGTATTTCACATACATGAGATCATACTAAAGTGTCAACAAAAACATTCATATACAAGAGGATTAAAAAGCCATACATCGATCTCAGTTATTTCTTAGTTAAAGACATATTTTAAAAAATACAATTGTGAATGAGGAATTGTTCGAAAACGAAATCTAGATTTCTAAACAAGCGTCATACTACCTGGATCAGCAGTAACAAACTGTTCTACAACGAATGTTATTAAGCAAACGTCTCGGATCTCATTACCGAGTGATGACTGTGAGTGTTGTGTGAAACTGTGTGTCGTTTTCTGTGACGTACAAATTTACAACAGATCAGAAAAATATCGTAGATAATAAATAAATCGTTCTTTGTTGAAATATGAAATTAATGTACCAAATACCAAAACAAAGGACTTTTACAGGACCATAAAGTGCTATCAATACCTGTTTCATGCATCTTTTAATGTGACTTCATTTTAACTAAGAGGACGGATAATGTGTTCCAAATATGTTTTTCTTTGCTCTCGACAACTAGATGGGAATTTAAAGATTCACTTAACATCATTTGCATTCCATATGATATCCGTATTCTTTCGTTTCACTATTCGTTCCGTATTCCGTTTCGCAGCACTACTGGAAATATAAACTAAAATCTATTGTTCATAAACACACTTAAACCCATCTCGCCAGAAATACTCAACACATTTATCAGTTAGGCTGTTTCAGCAGGAGATAATCGTATAATGCTCAACAGTTCACTGACTTGGTAAATCATGTAAAAATTTGAATAATACAAGTCACGAATAAATGTCGAATAAATATTTACGCTGTCCCTATTGTCTTTCAGGTTGCGGCAGTGATTTGGATTCCTGTCGAAGTTGGTGCATAAAATAAAAAATAAAGTGATTAATGGAACTTTTGTATTACAGTTTTTATCTTTGGGTTACTTTGAGGCATTTGAATTTTTGATCATAGATAGCCATGTCTGTCTCACTAAAAGAAATTATAAAAATGTAAGTGTACCAATATGCATGTATGTAGGTCTACATCTAATAAATCGTGAAAAAATGTATATGTATTTCCTAGTAGGCCTACAATGCAGGGACGACGTATCGATGCAAGCTTTTTAAACTGAATTGAAACAGAAATAAGATTATCTAAATTTTTTTCTACAAGGTTTAAATCTTCTTTGTTGAGGAATAACCACAGTATAGTACCTAACTCACTAGATATAACTGGATAAAACAAAAAGCACCGCGGGTACGAAACTTCAATATACACAGTCGAATTCACATCAATTGAAAAATTAATTTATACTGGAGGTAAATGATAATCGTGTCTTCCACTCGTTTTCTCATCATTTTTTTTCTCTTCAGATGCATAAATGCATCATAGATGTAAGCCACGCTACATAACAAAATGACTTTAAACAGCAATTTATCTGCAGTGAAGCAATAGCTATAAGGTATTCCTGAATTATACTCAGAAAACTTAAGTTTAACGATGTTTACACTAGAGTTAATAATTTATTTTCTATGATTGATGTGCGTGGGTTTCTCATTAGGCTACAAATCTAGCGGTTCTCGTATTACTCAATCGGTAGGCCTGCGGTCTAAGCTTACATAAATTATAGGCCTAACGGTAGCTATTTTCTTAATAAAGTTTATTAATCAAGAATGGATTCGTTTTCTGATAGTAGGCCTATATTAATGCGAATTCAATTGAATCATGATTCCTATTTGTAATGATCGTTATGTCAAATATGTAATATCAATTTAATCTACACACGTGTGTGGTATTGATGATTTGAAATTACATAACTTTACTTCAAGCTAACTATGAAATGAAAGAGATAGGCCCTATTAGACTAATTTTGCATATCATTTTGACATGTGGTGTTTTACCGGTATGCAAAATGCAACGCCACATAAGCTTATTTCAAGTAGGCCTGTATTACAGCACAACATCGCATAATGTCACTAGTTTGAAATAATCAAACTACATAAGAATGCATAAATGAAAAAATAGGTTACTTAATCGTATCTACCATTTTTCAATGCATAAAATTCAACTTCCAACTCATATAGTAATAATAGAAGAAATATTTTCACATTTATTTACCTACATATGCAGGTTTAGGCTACATGTATCGACAAATTAATCACATGTTACAAAAACTCGCTATTATGTAGGCCTATTTAGTTAACAGTGTGCGACAGACCTTCATGGTTGAAGCATTACATGGTCGACTTATTCATTCTAAAAACATGTAAAGTTGCCATTTAGAACATTTTGACACGGTCTAGCTAAGTGTCGGCAGAGTCGATTATACCTACCTTTTACTATGAACGACTGATGAAAGTATGACAAAAAGTTACAGAATTATTATGCTTTATAAAAGCAGAAATTATTTTCTTTATGTCGAATTGCAATTTGGAGGCAGGGTGGTTAATTATTATTTTCATTGCGGAGGCAGGGTGGCTATTTATTATCATTTTTATTGATAATTGTAGCCCGGAGGCAGAGTGGTTAGAACGGAGGCAAGGTGGTGGGCTAGGAGGCAAGGTGGTGAGATATTATTACACATCGGAGGCAAGGTGGTGAGATAGGAGGCAAGGTGGTGAATTAATCGGAGGCAGGGTGGTGAGATATTATTGTAATAATAATAATAATAATCCATGTATAGATGTTAATATTTTATTTCAATTAATAGCCGAAATATTTAGAGAACAAACAAAAGGTTTACCATCTATAGAAACTAATTATTGTATTTTTCCAGGTGATCCATTTATAAAATTTATGGAGATTGTAAGTAAATATAATGATGTAGCTTATGTTGAATTAAATAAAGAAAACATGGTTATAATAGGTCATAATAATGTTTTCGGTTTTATTAGAGCAGTTTTGCCGATTAGTAATACTGATTGGATAGAAACTAAAATTATTTATTATATTAATGTTAGAGAATTAGTTAAAAAATTAAAATCTTTTTCCAAAGAAAAAATTAAATTATTTGTTGATGAGCAAAATCAATATAACATTCACATAGAGAGTAAAAAACATAATGAAGAATTATTATGTCAAGTTTATTATAGAGACACAATTTATAAACAAGAAACATTAGAAATGCCCCAAAGATATGATGATGATACGTACGTGTATATAGGATTATATTCCAACTTAAATATTAATTTATTAAAATCTTATATAAATGGTTTAGCTCAACAAGAGAAAATTTATATGTGGACAACACCTTATACTATTAACAATGTCCATAATCATAATCATAATAAACGAACTGAAGGTTCTAGGGCTTTGCCCGATCTTAAAGAATCTTATGATAATAATGATGATAATAATATAGATGATGATAATATAGATGATGATTCTGAAACATCTGAAAATGGTGTAAATGGTAAAAAAGATTATAAAAATATTAGTAATTATAAAAATTTATCTAAATTTCATTTTCTTACAATTGAAAATAATAATGATGGTATAGTTGAAGATACTGTTAGACAACTATGTGTCGGCTCTACAAAATTTAAATTAGGATTTACATCTAATCAATTAAAAATTTTATCATCTTTAATAAAAACTAAAAGTGATTCAGATTATGGTGGTGTTATTAAATTTTCCAAAAGAGATCAAAGACCAATATTTTTCTCTATTATATTATTATCAGATAAAAGATGTAATTTAGAGTTAGATATTCCAATAAGAGAATGGTATCCAATCCCAAAAAGTGTAATTTATGATGATGATGAAGAAACAATTTATGATGATGATGAAGAATCAATTGATGATGATGATGAAGAATCAATAGTTAGTGAAAAAAAATTTAAATTATCTTTTGATAAAACTTTATATGATTAAACTTAATATGATAAAACTTAATATTATAGAACATTATATGCTAAACTTAATATGATAAAGAAAATAAAATAACTAAAGAACGTGAAATATATAATAATATAAAATAACACTCAAGTCCTTGATATTAGAATGTTTATATCTAAAATTAAAACACAATTTTTTCTTTAAAAAATAAAAAAAAATGGAAAATACTAAGTTTTATTGTAACTTATGTAAAAAAAAGTTGCAAACAAAAAGAAGTTATCAATCTCATTTAAATAGTAAATTGCATTTACAAAATGTAGATCGAGTTGATGAAGGAAATATATTAAAATTAAATAGTTATAAAAACTATCTAGAAACATTACCTACTGATATAAAAGTTAAAAAAATGTTTGATGATTATTCACATTCGGAATATAAAAAAGTTTTTAATAGTGAAGATGAACATGTACCAGATGGAAGATATTTATTTAGCGATACTGATGAATTTAACGAAATAGATGAATTAAACGATATTAAAAAAACAGATGAAGCTGAACGAACCGATGAAGCTGTACACGGGACATCAAAGATGTCTTCCAGGGCTTCGCCCATAACAGATATAAAATATTTATTTAATCAGTTCGTTGAACATAATGAAACCGATGAAACCTTTTATAATGTATTAACAAACTTTTATAATATATTTAAGAAATCTTTCAAATGTTATATGAATGTAGAAGTACTTTATACAAAAAATGGACCTGATGGAATTCCTGAAGAAATAATACAAGGACATTTTACAAATTCGCAAGAAATTCATAATGCAAATGATATACAACCCATATTTGAATCGATGATACTTAAATTAGAAAATTGTAAAATTGAAGCCCAGTTACGTGAATCTGGTTGGAGATTTGTTAAAAAACTATCTAAGAAAATAGTAATTGATAAATATAAAAATAATACTGGTGGTAGTTATGTTCCTTTACCTTTCAGTTCACCACAAATAATCAACATAAAAAATGAAGATGATTATTGTTTTCTGTGGAGTATTATAGCACATTTACATCCTGCAGAATATCACAAAGAAAGACTAAATCATTATAATAAAGAAGAATATATAAAGGAATTTGATCTTTCGGATGGTTTAGATGAATTTCCATATGATTATAATAGGTTAATAAAGTTTCATAAAAAGAATAAAAATTTAATAGAAGTAAATGTTTTTGAATTAAATGTGAATTATGTTTCTATTGGTAAAATTACTCCACTTTACTCAGATTCAAAAAAATTTTATTTGAATAATAAAAATTTATGTCAATCAGAAATAGTATATAATGATAGGGGAAATTACATGCATCATAATATTTTTTACCAAGGAAATATAATATGTACTGAAAAATTTCAAATTGTTAAAACACTATCACCAATAATGATTAATCATAATAATTATAAAGGACGTAATGATGATTATAATTACAAATATTCATCTTTATCTTTAGAATATCAACAAAAATTACAAACATTAAATGAAATTTTACAAAAATGTAAAACAGATTATCAACAACAAACAAAAATATTAGTACAAGAATATGGCCATAAATATCAAAATAAGATAGAAACGATTCAAGAATTAAATAAAGACAATAAAGACAATAAAGAATTAAATAATGAAGAAAATAAAGAATTAAATGAATGTTTAAAAAAATGTCTACAACAATATAAAGAACAATATGATAAAGAGTATAGTTATCAGTTACAAATATTAAATCAAAATTATCAACAGACTGAAAAAGATTTACAAAGAGAAATTGATGAAACACATGAAATATATAAAGATAAATTTGAAAAATTAGAACAGACAAAACAACCAGCACAAGCGAATATTTTATATTATCAGGGTCATTTTATATTGTGTAAAGATGTTTCTATATTTACAAAAACTTCAGATAATGCTAATTTTCCTTGTCTCCAATGTATGACGAGCTTTAGAACTAAAGAAGAAATGAATAGACATTTGGAGAATTGCCAACAAAATGAAGCAGTCAGAAACACATTTCCAAAAGATGATTATTTAGAATATAATAAATGGTATTTTAAAAATAAAGTACCCTTTACTATTTATTGTGATTTCGAAGCATATAATGTTAATATGACACAAAATCGAACGGAAAATTCCAGGGCTTCGCCCGATTCTGAAAATGATAATTCTGAAAATGATAATTATGAAAAAAGTGGAGCTGAACAAAGTAAAGAAAAATATTTATTTGAACAAAAACCATTATGTTGGGGAATGTACATTCATTCAAATTATCCTGAATTATTTAAATCAGAATATTTTCAATACTATGGTGAAGATAGTTCAGAAATGTTTACAAAGAAAGTAGAAGAATTACAAGGTCGCTTTTCACAATTGCTTGAAACAAATATACCAATGCTTCCATTAACGGATGAAGAAAAAATTAATGTTGTTAACCCTTTCAGTACGGACGACACGCTGTACGTGTCATGTATCTATTAACAAATTAACGGAATTAGAATCAATGCAATAGTACGATTATACCGTGACACGCAGAGCCTGTCATAAAACCATCGGTGAATGTTTCTGAATTATGATCACTCTCAAAGGACAGGTTCACCGAATAATTACGTAAGATTTCGTTTATTGAACAGATCTTTGAATATCATTCACACCGACAGAATTTGTTGATAGTTGTTGCTGTTCGAATTGCGCATTCATATCATAATGAGCACGCAAAGTGGTCGGCGGTATCCCCGGCGTTCTGCCATGACAGATGCGTTGAATTTGATGGGATTTGATACAAACGAAGATGGCAGTTCAGGCAGTGAGATTGAAGATGAAATACAAGATAATGACTTGCGAGATAACGACTCAAGTAGCAGCTCTGACGAAGATGCAGGTGGCAGCACTGGTGAATGGCGAACTGTCCAAAGTGGTACTGATTCCGTCAGACGTGGACCAGAATTTACTGGAACTACAGGACTACATCCACGCTTAGAGATTCCAAATGAATTAGAAGATGATATGTTTTTCTTAAATCACTTTTTCACTGACGACTTAATGCAAGATATATGCGACTACACAAACAACAGACTTTGGCAAGAATTAGTTGATAATCCTGAAAGCCAGAAATTACAAAACAGCAGACAAGTTACAGTCAATGAAATCAGAAAGTTTATTGGATTGCAATTTTTAATGGCTTTGAACAAGAAGCCTACGCTTGCATCATACTGGAGTGGCGATTTGGTGTTTCGTCAAGAGATATTCTCGTCACCTGAATCTCTATCCCGTGACAGATTTCAGTTAATTTTGAACTATATTCGCTTTGCAGACCCAGAAAATTTGGAAAATGATTATTTAGCAAAAGTACGACCATTTCTGGAAAAAGTTAATAATATATGCCAAAATACATACCTACCAAACCGTCAGATTTCTATAGATGAGACACTCATGCTGTTCAAAGGACGTTTAAGAATACGACAATATATCCCAAGCAAGCGTAGGAGGTATGGAATAAAGTCGTATGTATTGGCAGAATCCGAGTCGGGTTACGTTTGGAAGATGATGCTTCATGGTCTGAGTACTGAAAATCGGGCAGTCGGATTGTCTCATCGTGGTGCTGAAACATTATCAGTTACGGAACGAATTGTGATACAATTATCACACGACCTGTTTAATCAAGGTTACCACGTTTATCTTGATAACTTTTATACTTCCTGTAGATTAGCCCGATATCTGTTTCGCAATGGTACATTTATGACTGGAACTGTAAAAGCGAACCGGGGCGTTCCGAGCGATTTAAAGCACTTAAATCTGCCTGTTAAGTCTCAAGCTTATTCCCGCAACGGCGAAGTTCTTTGCGTAAAACTTGTGGATCAAAAGTCGTCTGGAAAGAAGACGGTTTACTTGATGGATACGTTTGCTGCTGCTGAAGATGTTGAGGTCAGCCGCATAGTCAAAGGTGGACACCACGAAACGGTGAAGAAGTCACGATCTGTATTGAATTACAATGCCCATATGGGCGGTGTCGACCGGTTGGATGCCGCACTTCATCATTACGATATCAATCGGAAAAATTATACATGGTTTGTAAAGTACTGCTTGCACTTAATTCAAATCATGCATTACAATTCATGGATTCTCTACAGGAAGAATGATGGTAAAATGAACTACCTAGATTACTGCATGAAATCTGTCAATCGTTTGGTCTTACAAACAGGTATTGGACGAAATCCTGTCGGAAGACCTCGCCTGGTACCACGATCAACAAACAATCGATGCTTGGAGGAACGGAATCCACAACATAAACTTGAACGCATACCAGCAAGGGAAGGAGAACCTCGACCTCACAAGAGATGCCGTGTTTGCTGCCAAGCCGGAAAGCGGAAAGAAACTGTCTTCCGATGTGCTGATTGCCCTGGACAACCTGGTCTATGTGCTGCTCCTTGTTTTTCAAAATATCATGAGTAAACCTGAAACTTTTCGAAACGTATTATGGGTTTATTGCGTTGAATATATTTTGTAGTAATAGCAGTAAATGGCTTTTGATTTTCCGTTACATTCGAGGTGCAAAAGCAGAAGTAATTAAAAGTAAAGTAACATTAAAAGAGTAAATATAAAATTGAAATGAAAAATGAGTGATTAATATTGAGTGGACTGTAAATAAAAGATGTGCAAATACATTGCAATAAACATAAAAAATTATACGCTCGAAAATATTTATAAATTTATATGATCGGTAATTGGTAATTGGTAATCGGTTCTTTTTTAATTGCACAATTTCTAGGAAAACATAAGAGGTATATCTTATTCAGTCTTATTCAAAAAGCTTTCATGGCACACTCGATTGGGAAATTGGAACCAAGCATATAAGCCTATATGTCTTATATGTTTGGTTCCCATAATGTGTATAATACAAGCTCGAAATAGATTGTGTTGTTTTAAAAAGATTAGCAAAAATGTGTAGAATTATTTACTGTGGTCGTAATGAGAATTATTACTGTGTGAAATGAGAAATTAAGGAAAACTGTTTACGGTGTTATCATCGCATAGTACTGTACTTATTAGTCAAGTCAACTCTAAAACACCCAAAGATTTTGAGAACACCTATTTGCATTCCTTGTAGCAGTTTTCTCCGTCTTTTCTTCCGGAGAAAACATGTGCATCATGACAAGATCTAATGCTATTATCTGTTGCAATAACACCTCGAAATCACATAAAATGGACAAATAAAATATAGAAAATATACCTATTTGACACCTCTGGCGTGTCACCGTAACAGTGGACAATGATAGTAACGACACGCATCGTGTGTCATCGTAACATCGAACAATGATTAATTTTCAAATTTTGTTACGTTGAATAATTATTGCATGACACACTGTGCGTGTCACTAGGACAGGTATCTTAATGATTTCGTGCTGAAAGGGTTAATGAAACAAATTGTTATTACTATGGAAAAGAATTTACAAAAAACTATAAAAATGGCAGAGGTAGATATCTTGATAAGGTAAAAGATCATGATCATCTAAATGGATTATATAGAGGTGCAGCACATAATTCTTGTAATCTTAATGCTAATAAATTTAAATATAACTTTGTTCCTCTATATTTCTACAATGGTTCTAAATATGATTTCCATCTAGTAATGAAAGATTTATTTTCATCTGAAAAATTACAACAACAACAAATAAATGTACTATGTAAAACAGAAGAAGAATATTTTTCAATGCAATTAGGTTGTATTAGAATTTTAGATGCATTTAGATTTTTTACTCCTTATTCATTAGATGTAATGGGAAAAACTTTGAAACCTGAACAATGTAAAATATTAAATAACTATAATTTAAAACCATTAAAAGGCATATTTCCGTATGAGTATATAGCCTGCGGCTCACAGTCGAAGACTGATATAACTGGAGATAAAACCTGTGGTTCACAGTCGAAGACTGATTTTAATTCTGTGAATAAAATTATGGAAGAAAAACAACTTCCTCCAATAAATAAATTTAAATCAACATTAAAACAATCACAATTATCTAAAGAAGAGTATGCAGAAGCTGAAAAGAATTGGAGAGAGTTAAATTGTAAAACAATGTATGATTATACAATGAAATATCTTCAGATAGATGTATTAATACTAGCTGATCTTTTCGAAAACTTTCGTGATATGTGTTTAGAATATTACGGAATAGATCCATGTTATTGTTATTCTACACCAGGTTTAACATGGCTAGCAGGATTAAAACATACTGGTGTTAAACTTAAACATTATAAAGAAAATACATATGATAAAGTATTATTTTTTGAATCTGGAATTAGAGGTGGAGTTTCATCAGTTTTAGGTAATCGTTATGTACAGTGTTACAATAAAAAAGTAAATCCTGGTGATTATGGAATAATGAAACCTTTATCTCCAGAAGAAAGTGATCAGTTTATAAAATTGTTTAATCAAAATATAGAAGGACTTATATCAAATGAAGATACTCAAGCAGCAGTTGATGAAATCATGAGAGAAAACTATTTGTTATATTATGATTTTAATAGCTTATATTCTTCTTGCATGATACAAGAATTACCAACAGGTGAGATGGAATGGTGTAATATTCTAGATTATCAAAAAACATATGATGGAAATTATAATCATGGTTATATATATGAAGTTGATTTAGTATATCCTGATGAAATAAAAGATAAAACAAAATATTTTCCTTTCGGTCCCGAAAACAAAATTACCAATATAGAAGATTTTTCAGATTATCAAAAATCTTTAATTCCTAAGAAATACAGACCAACAAAAAAACTTATGTTAACACAAAGTAATAAAGGAAAGTATGTTGTTGAAGGAAGAATGCTAGATTGGTATTTAGATCATGGAATGATTCTCACCAAAATACATCGAAAACTATTTTATCAAAAATCTAAATGGTTAAAAAATTATATAGAGTTCAATATTGAAAAACGTAAAATAGCTAAAAGAATTAAAGATGATTTTGGAAACGTGTTCTTCAAATTAATGAATAATGCATTTTACGGTAAGACTTTAGAAAATGTGCGTAATAGACAAAATATTGAAATAGTTTATGATAAAGATAGGTTTCAAAATTTAACAAGGAAACCTACATATAAAAGAACTACTAGATTTAGTGATGAACTATGTGCTGTACATTTACGTCGAATTAGCGTAAAACATGATAAGTTTAATTTTATTGGATTCACTATATTAGAATTAGCTAAACTATTTATGTATAGATTTATATATGATTATTTAGCACCTGCTTATGGCAAAAACTATAAATTACACTTTACAGATACCGATTCTGTTTTCTTAGAATTAACAATACCGTATAATTCTTCACTTGATGAAGAAATTAATAAAATAAAAGATATCATTCATCCTTCTGATTTATGTAAAGTAAAAGATGAATTAGAAGGAAATGAAGATTTCATAACAGAAGCTATATTTTTAAAATCTAAATGTTACTGTTATAATACAACTAATAATATTAAAACACATGAAACATTAAAAGGAATTTCAAAGGCATCAGTGGCTAATCAAATAACATTTCAAGATTATAAAAATGCATTATTTAATAATGAAATAAAAACAGCATGTAATTATAGACTTAATTCAAAGAAACATAAAATGTATTTAAAAGAAGAACATAAATTAACATTAGATCCATTTGATGATAAAAGAAAAATTTTACCTGATGGAATAACTACTTCACCTTTTTAAAGTTTATTTATTATTATTTAAATCAGTCTAAAAAAAATTTTTTTATTATTTAAATCAGTCTAGAATAAAAATTTTATTATTTATTGCTCAGTATAAAAATTTTTTATTATTTAAATCAGTCTAGAATAAAAATTTTTTATTACTCAGTAAACAAATCTTCTATAACTCTATCATGAATTTTTTTATCAATATTAATTGTAATGAAGCCATAATCTTTTGACCAAGCATTGTTACACGATTGTTTAAATTCATCTTTATTTCTTACGCATAAATCTCTTAACAAATCACTTAAGTTTCTTGCATTTATTTCAAATAGTATAAATATATTTGCATTCTTTCTAATAACACTTCCGTCTAATGAATACATACTTTGTGTTAAATAAAAAACACTACAGTTATTATGTCTACCTCTTGTAAAATAATTTCTCTGAACTGACTGATTTCTATCATTAACACAATCATCAAAAATTACACAATGTTTCATTGTTTTATCTAGTTTACTAGGATCTTGCATATTACCACTATCATCTATTAATTGTATTTTTATATGCTTATTTTTATTAGATTCTACTAACTGATTATTTTTTGCTGCTTCTTCACACCACGAACTTATTTCTTCTTCATCTTCAGATTTTTCATATTCTTTGAATAATGAAGCAATTGCTGTTTTTTTAAGATTATTTTCAAATCCATATTTTAAAAATTGATAGACGGGTTGTTCTGCCGTTGTTGTATGAATTATAAGATTGTTATAATCCAAAAAATTTGGAGTCGTTAAAATTTTAAATAATAGATATGTTTTTCCACATCCTGATCTTCCACAAATAACTGACAAAACTTTATTAGATAAATTTGGATGATGATTAAATTTTAGTTTTTTTTATTAAATGGAGGTAGTTCACTCATTTTTTAATAAAAAAATTTTATTTTTATTTTATTTTTATTTTTAAAGAAGAAGAAGAACATTAAACTTCTCTAGCTTCGCGTAGGAGATTATACCTCCCGAACCAAAAGATCTATCATAATCTCTTCACCTCCAAAATTTATTTCTTGTCCTTTTTCATCAGTGATTCTAATGTTAATGTTGTTAAAAGTTTTTCTTGTAATAGGGAAATATATTAATGTTTGTGGAATTACATTTAGTCTATAACCAATGGGTACAGTAAAAGCTGGAAAACTGAATATTAAATTTGACAATTTACCATTTATATATCCTCCTTCAATAATGTCACAATGTACAACAATTGAATTTATTTCAGTTATTTTTGGAATCTTCTCACCTAAATGATAACCTTGACTATAGGTTTGTTTATTAAATCCTAATAGCTTTGACAATGATCTATCATGATTAAAATCAACTTGATGATTTTCGTCTAATGTAAGAGAAAATTTATTAACTGCCGGTTCAACTGCAAAATGTAATTGTTTCTTATCTTTAAATGGTATACCTAAATGTCTCTTAATTTCATTTGATATTGATTCAACTTCGTAAGAACCAGGAAGAAAAGTTTGTATTTTCCATGTTTTGCCTTTATCAGTAGAATATCTAAATTGATCATTCACATCTTTTATAACATTTTGAATAGTGTTAAATGTGGAGAAACTAGTCAATGCAATTTGATAATTTTTATTTTGTTCCAAATGTAGAATGGGTTCTAAATTACAAGTGTGTGATGAAGTAGTTCTTATAATTTTTAACGTCGTACTAAATTTTGATGAACCCAAAATCTCTGTTAGATTTTCTAAATGATTATTAATTTTGTCAAAATCTGCTGAACACATTTTTTAACTAAAAAATTTAAATAAATATTATAGATAAAAATCGTAGATAAAAATCACAGATAAAATCATAGATAAAAATCATAAATAAAAATCATAGATAAAAATTAGAAACAACATATTTCAGCTACGGGCGAAGCCCTTAAAGACATCAGAGATGTCCGGTTATACTTTTATAATCCTCTTCATTTAGAATCTTCTTTTCTAACAGTCTTTTCAATATAGCATGAATTTCATTGAAACTAGAATTATGTCCTTCTTTTATTGCAGATATTAAAATATTTAATCTATTTAGTAATTCTTGTGGTTCATCTGGTAAAAATACAGTTGTTTCTGTTTTCTGTTTTTCAGATAAACCTTTTCCTACTTTAACTCCCGTTGATAATAAATTTTCTAATTGTTTATAACGTCTTAGAGATTTTACTGCACCAACTCTATCTAACATAGCTTTATATTTTATAAGATCTTCTACAGCATAATTATTTAAATCTGCTCCTTTTAAAAGATCAACAAAATTTCTATCTAAATTAAAAGGATATTTATCTGGTGAAAAAATTAAACCTCGAAAAGGTTGTGGAAATATTTCTTTTTGTCCGAGATAAAATCTAGGTATTGTTTTTCCATCTATAAATGAAATAGAATGTTCAAATTGCATAGATTTTGGTAATTTCTTATTAATATTTGATTCTAGTAATCCATAGTCATCTAATATAGTTTTGTGCTCTGGATCTGTTATATCAATTTGTTTAGCATTATTTGTAAGTTCTTTTTCAAGAGTTTTAAATGGTTTCATAATTTTTTCAAAATCAGTTTTTACTTGTTCGGTTTGCTGCATTTTTTCAAACATATCAGATTGAATACCAGCTTTTATCATTCTATGTTGAAGATGATTTTCTTTCATAATATTTCTTTGTTTTATTAACTCTTCTAATTGTTTTATTCTTCTAAAATTATCAGCTCTAATTTTATCCATTTTTAAAATATAATATTTGAATTTTGTGGTAACATTGGAATACAACAAAAACATTTTACTGAACAAATTATTTTTTTATTGCTTTGTTGTCTGACATCTTTTCGTTTTAAGTTTTGTTTAATAAAGTTTTGTTCAATAAAGTTTTGCTTAAATTTTCGCTTAAAGTTTTTAGCTCTTCTAAAAAAATTTTGTCTTTTTCTTCATTAGAAATTTTACCAACACTAGAAATTTTGCCATCCTGTCTATTCTTATCATCAACTTTTTCGGACTGTAATTGAAAGGTTTGATTTACTTCATTAGCTATTTGATCAAATTTTTCAATCTCATCTAACGTAATAACATTATCATCACATACTCTTTGAAAGTAGTAATGTAGTTTATCATAGACTTCTTTAATATGTAAATGCTTAGTTTTTAATGATTTTCGTTTCTTAGTTATTAAAGATTTATCTAACATTGTAACAAGTGAAGTTGCAAAAACACCCGTACCTGTTAAAGCTGTAGCAACTACTGGAATTACTAAAACACCTGAAGATATAACAATTGTTAAAGCACCTAAACTTATTGTTAAGAATATGCCAATTCCTTGTGTTACATTCTTAACTTTCGACCATCTCTTTCTTAACTTTTTATAATGCTCTAATCTTAATAGTAATTGAGATTCCTTATCTTTCATATACCTAACTCTATCTTTGTGTTTTTCTTTGTTCATTTTTTCAATGTCCATTAAAGTAGAACTACGTTCATATGATAACGAAGGATATATTCTTGCGGTTTCTTCCATTTTTGTTTCTTCCATTTTTAAAGAAATATTTTGAATACAATCTTCTGAATTTCGATTTAAATAGAATTTCGTAGATATCATTTTCATTTTCATCCTCATTTTTATAGAAGACAAAATGTTTCTATTATATTCCCGTAAATGTGTAATTAAAAACAACACATGGATATTTCAATTTGGTTACAACCACTTTGCATACATTCAATTTGGTTACATCAGGAAATAACATTGCATATAAAACAGGAAATAGCATTGCATATAAAACAGACAGATACAAGTTTTCTAAACAATGGGATTTCTGTCCACGGGTGGACACGTTTTAATTGGTTGAAACACTCTATTGTATTTACATTGCATATAAAACAGAGGGGTTTCAAGAATGATAAATTTTCTTCACAGCGCGTCTAATGTTAACGCGTTGATTTGATTAGTTGAATGGCGCACCATTATTCAAGAGAATATAATGAAATGGCATAGGTCTAACATTGAAAATAAAGTGTCGTGCGGCCGTATCGCAATAACAATAGCGGAGTTTAACATCCAAATTCCATTGAATATGTCAGCGCGGTATTGTCGCTAAATGACGCACCATTGTTTGGGAGAAGAATGGAATCATTTGGAATGTCACATAATTGCTTTACACAATGAAGTCAATCTTCCGATAACGTTAGGTCGTGACTTTAAAATTACAATAGAAGCAGACACCCTACAAAGCATAGGAAAATTGTCTGCTAATTTACCTAATCTTATTGCAAATGAAACTTCGGTGCGTGAATAATTGATATGATTTTGCTTCAAGAGACTATAAAAATATGTCTTGTCATTATCACAAAGAGATAGAAGATAGTTGATGTGCTTACCGATAAAAATTTTACACATAACACTGAGTGAATTGTTTCTTTTTTCATACAACAAGAATTTGTGTAAGTTTACAATTGTATTATTCTCTCCACCATTTGGCTCTATGAAATCACTCAAAGAATCTGTAAATTCATGCCTCTCCAATTCCTCTCGTAATTTTTTCATCCTCCCTGGCAACGATTGTTTTCTTCTATCTTCAAATTGATCTTGTCTCATTTTGAGAAATATATGACGAGAGCGTTTTGACACAACCTTCACTGACAAGAAACACTATTTAATTAAATAAGTCTTCAGCACAATTGTTTGAAATAGCCATATCGATTATTGTTGTTGTGTATTGTTACACGGCATTGCAGCCGGAGTAGGATTTGCTGGTTATATATTCCACGTCTTACAAATCTCTAAGTGGGTGTAGCAGCTGTTTGTTGTTTCATACATTGTTTCCTTTCAAATGTTTGAGTGGGAAGTCACAGCTCTTTACACTGAAATGCCTTTTATTCATAAATGCGTGAAGCAGATGTTCTCTACAATTGAGTGTTCATCTGAGTGCAAAGCAGTAGATAAATTGTAAGAACGCCAGGAACGGTCATGATTTTCAAAGTAAAATGTCACAATCACAAATTTGAGATTCTTAACTTTTCTGATTTTTTCGGTGTCCTGGAACGGTCATGATTTTCAAGGTAAAAATTATAATTCTCAAATTTGAGATTTTGAAAAATTTGAAAATTGGGTATTTTTAAAAACGTCCAAATTTATGAATTTAGGTCTTCATAACCTGAAAAAGGGTTCAAATTCATGAATTTATGTCGTTTTTAAAAATACCATTTTTTGAAAAAATGGTACTTTTTGAATGGACTAAATTCATGTATTTAGGTCTTAAAAACCTGAAAAAGGGTCTAAATTCATGAATTTATGTCGTTTTTAAAGATACTATTTTTTGAATTTTGTGGTGTCCTGGAACGGTCTTTTGCCCATTACTTCCGTCGTCGTCTGGTAGCGCTTGGAGATCTTGCAGCAACCTGAAAATGAATGAGAAGAATGGCTGAAATAATAACACGATGATTACAAAAGTAGGCCTACTTTAACAAGAAAGATTTATATTTGATGACATACGATTGATATTGAGTTTAATATAAGTTTAGCAACAGTAAAAAGAGCAGCAAATGTGGTTACTACTAAAAATGCATATGATATTTTTTAAAGTAAAATACGATTCGTTTGGTAAATTCGTTTGGCCCTATAAATTTCGCGTGAAATAATAATCTGTGCACGAAGACCTAGACCTAATGAAATTTCTATCGACATAATGATGAATGCAGCCTAAGCATTTTTGATTTGTTCTTACCTTAGGATATCCTATGAATGCAGAAGGTGACACGAAATCTGATTGAGGTGCCGCTGAGAGATTCGCAGAAGACAAAGGTGGGGACTGAGGTGGTGCCGCAGATTCATTGAGAGTCGCAGAGGGCATGTGTGAGGACTGAGATGCTGCCGCTGATTCATTGAGAGTCGCAGAGGGCATGTGTGAGGACTGAGGTGCTGCCGCAGAATCATTGAGAGTCGCAGAGGGCATATGTGAGGCCTGAGGTGCTGCCGCAGAATCTCGTACAGGGCGGTCGGTAACCATTGCGGGAGCAAAATCGTCCTCTCCAAAAACCTGTCTGTTAAAAGGCCATATGCCAGCTGCTTTAAATCCAGACTGGATATTCTTAGCTGTTTCTCCCTTCAACCAAGCCAGGCGAACAAGCTCAGCGACATGGTAGATTGAGAAATTAATGCCCGGATTGCGCATCATCCATGACGTCACAGCTTCATAATAGAAAGATTTCATGGGCCCAAACACACTTATATCGTGTGGCTGAGTCTTGTGACTTGTGTGGGGCACCAGTGTGAGGATATGAATGTTGTTCTTTCTCGCAAATTCAAGTGATGGCATGAGAGACAGGTGGCTTTCGTGATTGTCCATTATGAGGAGTACAGGATAATCTGACGAAGGCCTACAATGATCTTTGAAATGTTTCAATGCGTCAACAAATTTCTCAGAATTCATCCAGCCATTGCTTGTTGCTACTCCAACACTCCCTTCGGGAGCGTTTCGCAACATCAAGTTGTTATATTTCTTTCGCGGAAATACGAAGAATGGTGGTATGGCCTCACCAATGGCAGAAACATTGCAGCATACTGTTACTAACTCGCCTATCTCTCTGCTTGATATTTGTCCAATTTGTTTACTTCCCCGGGATGCTACAACTTTAGGCATCTTTTGAACCGTGGTGAAACCACTCTCATCCAGATTGTATATCTGTCTTCCCCTGAATTGAAATGACTGCAACACATGCTCAAGTTTGTCAAAGTATTCTTTAAGACTAGCTTCATTGAAAGATGCGGCTCTGGCAAGTGATGTTGCTTCCGGTCTTCGAATCGACAAGTCAGGGTGACGCAGCATAAATCCATGCAGCCAATCCAGACCAGCTTTCTTATCAGCGTCCAAATTCTTAGGATGCCTGAGGCTATTAAAAACTGCCGTTTGGTATGCTAATTCTCTGGTTTGATTGGTTGTTAAACCATAGAACATAGCTGAACAGGATTTTAAATATTCGCATATTTCAATTTCCTGTTCATCAGTGAAAACTTGCGATCTCTTAAAGTTTGTAGCAATGCTTGCCTCCGGAGTATGTCTGAGTATATCGACCTTTCTTCTAATAGTTGTGCGTGGGATACATGTTGATTGGGCGACCTTAAATGCTTTTTCGCCATTTAACACCCTTTCAACTGCTTTTCTTACATATTCTTCTGTGAAGGGTGTTCTACTCGCATCCTTTCGAGAGTCTTCGCGGCATATTGTACCTGAAATGATGAGATTTCGTAAGGTCTCAACGTCGCTACAATGTCTCATTATTTAATTTTGATATCAATAAATGACGTGACGGCCATTTAATATTCAAAAACCGTAGCTATGTCTGATCTATTATCAAAAAACTGGATAAAGATAACATGCGATTAACATGCGATGACGAATCATATATTCCATCAGGAAAAAATATTTACTTAAGTCTATAGTAATAGAATTAGGTTAAATAATCATGCAAATAAGAGGAAAATCAATGTGAGATCTCAAAAAATGCAAGCAATTCACACAGTGACTAAAGCTTGGATAGGTCTTACGCCATGAGCTATTCAAATGCTCTAGCCCGTGTTATTTCAAAACAAGGGGAGACTTGGCCACTCTTGATATTACCTGGGGAGAATTGGTCAATTTATGGCCATGTCTCCCCATGTTACGTCATTTACCTAACAATCGCATGAAATCTTTTTTAGCGAATATAGAGAATTATTACTAATAGATTATGAAAATAGGTTCAGACAGTAATATGAACACTTACTTGCAACTTTTGTGGTGTGATTGCTTCTCGCCGACAAAGCTCCGTGAGAATGAGGGAAAGTTTCTAAAAATGACGCTGAAATCACAATGTCAGTGTGTACGAAACACCATTGATTGACATCATCATCCAATCAGCGCTTCTGTACTATGTCGACGCATTCTCTTGGCAACACTGAGTGTCTACCTCGTAAAGTGAATAGTTTCTGAGATCTCAGACATGACCAAGTCTCCCAACCCTCCCCTATGCAGTCCTAGGCTGATTGTTTGTCAACACGACTTTTGTTTTCCGAAGATTTTAAACGTCAAATGACAACGAAAATGCGATGTTGATTTCTCACATGACGCTTGATCGCCTTAGTGAGATTACTATATGTGATCGGACCTCAATTTCATGCTCAGGGAAGACAGAACATTGCTTAGCGGTTCATCCGTGGTTCAAGCGGCAACGCATACACAAACGACGCGCAAACTATAAACACTCGCCCGCGCGTATTCATAAGCATTCCCCATGTTTTAGCAGCATCAGATCAAGTGATTTCTGACTCTTAGTGCAACGCGCGTATAGAAGAATAGAATGTCTTTAACCACATGTTTGGGGTGCTCCGTAATTACGCGTGGCATCACCTAGTGTATCTAACCGCAGGATGGGGATTAAGAGAAATTCTCAACAGCTGGTTTGGTTCTGAACTGCACTCTACCCTGTGGGAACGCATCTTGCTAATATCAACAGATTATCTGGCGAGGTAGCGATTTTGTGGATAATTTTTTAAGGTTCATTTTCGTGTAATAACTATCTCCGCATGTGAAAATGGTCATCATTTATCTAAAAACATGTGTAAAATTAAAAAACGACAGGTGGCGAAAAAGTTGCTATAATTATTTGGCAGATATTTGTTTACTAATGCGAGCTGATTTTTCGCCAACCGGCGAAATCGTGGATATTGTAGCAACTAATTAGTGGTAAGTAGTAATGTTCGTATATTACCTTAACATGAAAATATATTGTATACTCAGTCTTCTGATAAAAAGGGATCTTTTTTTAATTCACGAAGGCTTAAACTAAAAAAGTATTTATCTTTCATAAATGTCGCAGTAAATACTATAGTATACTATATCATATATGATATTATTCAAATATTTGTTATTGTTGTAAATTATTGAATGTCAAGAGATGTTATGAAAATTGATATATGCGGATTCTCTATATTCTTAAAATTAGTAGTAAGTAAAACTCCACTTCTGGATAGCGCAAGATGGCCGCCGTCGCTGACGTCCCCCCCTCTGGACCGGCAGAGTGTCGTGGTCGGCCGCCGTGGTGCTTCGGGTCTGACGTCCCCCCCCTCTGGTCGACCGTCGTGTAGCGCGCGGTGATGTGGTGTCTAGGTTGGCGTGGTGTGCGGGCCAGGTTGGCGTGGTGTGCCGGCCAGGTTGGGAGGGTGGACTGTCGTAGCTCACCTGAAAAAATCCTAAGTGTCAGAGTGGCTTTGTATGGGTAAAATTTTGAAAATTTTCCAAAGTGTGGAATTTCGACCTGGGACCGTCACCAAAACATTTTTCATCAAATTTCACTGACCTACCCCCCCCCCGACAGCAATCTTCTAACTTTGGTTCTAGTGAACGGATTTTGTTCGTTCGAGTTGCATTCGAAAGAGGAGAAAAAACTGCTCGACGACATTTTTTGTTGCGAGTCAATCGGACCAGCCGTTCAAAAGTTAGAGCGGTTACAAGATTTTAGGTCGGAGCTCGCTCACCTGAAAAAATCCTAAGTGTCAGAGTGGCTTTGTATGGGTAAAATTTTGAAAATTTTCCAAAGTGTGGAATTTCGACCTGGGACCGTCACCAAAACATTTTTCATCAAATTTCACTGACCTCCCCCCCTCTGGACAGCTAGCTTCGATCTTGGCTTCTAGTGGACGGATTTTGTCGTGTCATAGCTCGTTTGAAAGCTAAGAGTGAGACAAATTCAGTGAAAGAAACGGCTTGTTCATACCTTTCTTCATTCAAAAGTTAGAGCGGTTAGAAGATTTTAGGTCGGAGCTCGCTCACCTGAAAAAATCCTAAGTGTCAGAGTGGCTTTGTATGGGTAAAATTTTGAAAATTTTCCAAAGTGTGGAATTTCGACCTGGGACCGTCACCAAAACATTTTTCATCAAATTTCACTGACCCCCCCCCGACAGCAATCTTCTAACTTTGGTTCTAGTGAACGGATTTTGTTCGTTCGAGTTGCATTCGAAAGAGGAGAAAAAACTGCTCGACGACATTTTTTGTTGCGAGTCAATCGGACCAGCCGTTCAAAAGTTAGAGCGGTTACAAGATTTTAGGTCGGAGCTCGCTCACCTGAAAAAATCCTAAGTGTCAGAGTGGCTTTGTATGGGTAAAATTTTGAAAATTTTCCAAAGTGTGGAATTTCGACCTGGGACCGTCACCAAAACATTTTTCATCAAATTTCTCTGAACGAGGGGGGGGGAGGTCAGTGAAATTTGATGAAAAATGTTTTGGTAAAGGTCCCAGGTCGAAATTCGGAAGTTTTAAATTTTTCAAAATTTTCACCACACTGGAGCTCTCACACTTAGGAATTTTTTCACTTGTGGCATGTTACATGGACATGTGCTGACGGACCAACTTCCCGTGGTCATATGAGAATGGTTCAGGTGTCATATGATAGACAATGATGAGACGAATCGTTTGCAACAAACCGGATGTCGCTACAATGAATACTTTCGGAGATAGAGCCATTTTAAGTTTTCTTCCGAGCATATATAAACCCCCGTCTGATCACTTCATCGAAAGACGAGGTAAGCGACGGTCGTCGCTCTGAGCTCCCGATATCGGGTGTTTCAAAGGACTCTATCTTTTGAAGTAGGCAAGCTATCTTCTTACTTCAAAGTTTGTATGATAGAGTTTGATAGTGTCTTTACTACTGATAAAATTTTTTAAAACTAGTATGAGTAGTAAAATGCGGAATTTTTTAAAAATTCTTAATTTTCACTTTTTTCAAAGTTTTAACATGTAGACTAAGGTTTTCAAGTATCCTGAGTTCAAATCTGCTATCAGATTTCAAATTTAACTAAGTCTAAGGCAGCTTTGAGGGGTTAGATCCCAGCTACTGATCACTACCTTTGACTCGGCGTTCCTGTTACCACTTCGGGGCAGTGACAATGATGTCTTCAGCTGTAAAGAGCGGGTATCGGGTAAGATCTCTCACTTCCCTAGTGATCAGTACAAGGCCTTCGGGCTGTCGACGGGATCGAGTGCCACTCACTACACTCTTTAGGAATATGACTGTACTACATGATTCCAAACTTATACAAATTTCATTATCTTACAGTTAACAATAAATCAGGCATGGCAAACGACAAGAATCGTAAATATCACATCAAAATGTGCTCATGTGGGCGAATTAATCGCAGTGCGGACGCCAAGGCGCATGTGAAGAAGGCGGGCACCGGCCACATGATTATCTTGAATAGGGTTGCGTGTGTGAAGTGCAGAGTGCTGAAGGGTGATGAGGATGAGGCGCGTTTTTACAGAGTGCATGCTGACTGTAGTGGTGGTTTGGTGACTGATTTGAGATTTACGCAGTTGATTGTGGAAGAGAGGGAGCGAATGTTGGCGATCGAGCGAGAGGGTAAGGCTGAGAATGTTGTTGAGAATGTTGTTGAGAATGATGAGTTGGCGAGAGCAGTTGCGTCGTTGGAGGGTGAGATTGAGCGAAAGAGAGTGCTTGAGAGTGATGATGAGGATGATGTGGATTTAGATAGGGAGCGTGTGAGGAAGTTGAGCTCTTCGTCGTCGGAGGTGTCAAACATTGTCATCACCGACCCCCCGCAGAGCTCATCTTCCCCAAAAGTGAAAAGTGGTGGGATTCGTGTGCAGTCGGCGAGGTGGTTGAAGGATGAAGAGAAGAGGCATGTTTCGCAGCAGATGGCGCATGATTTGTTGGTTAATAAGTATGAGAGTTTGAAGAAAGTGAAGGATGAAGTTGTGAAGGAGTTGGATGAGTTGAAAAAGAAGGAACTGAAGTCGAAGGAGGTAGCGGATGAAAATATTAGAATGAGGCGTAGTGTGACTGATTTGAAGAAAAAGACGCGAGAGTTGGAAGAGAAGAATGATGAGTGTGAGAAGAGGGCGAGTGCTGCGGAGAGAAGAATGAGAGATGCAGAAGCGAAGTTTGAGGAGATGATGAAGGAGATGAGTATGTTGAGAGCGAGGAATGTTGAGTTGGAGAGGACTGTGGCTCGGCGGGGTGATGAGAGGCAGGCGTGTGAGAAGTTGGAGCGCATGAGGGATGAGTGGGAACGTGTGAATGAGGATCGTTTGTTTGAGTTTCACATCCCTATTCGGGATAATCATTTGGCCGGCGAAGTACTCGTCAATCAAAGTCTCGACGAGTCCATCCTATGCTATAACGGCCATCCGACCAAGAAATCTTTGCATGCCAGCCTACGAATGCGCGGCCATCTCCACAAATTTTCGATTCGGATGCGCGCGAGACTGCCAAAGGATGGCTAACTTGGTAAGTGAAAAGTAAATAAGATAGTATATCCTATTCTAATACATATCATTTTCATTGCAGATCTTTGCCCGCCTTCACCACCCCATCAATTCACTCCCGAGAACGAACCATCGGCTCTCTTAAGGGCCACCTAGGGGCAAGACATGATAGAACCTCCTCGCGGTTTGCCCTGGGCAGTCTTCGGACTGGCGAATACTATCATTAAGTTGAATCTGCTATCAGTCAACTTGAACGTTGCGTCGCGTTAGAGGGGTATATAAACCACTGCCTCTCATTTCATTTCATTTCAATCATGCAGACGCCGAACAGTCACGTCAGCTCTCCTCGCGGACCGCAGTTAAGGCCGCGAAATTTATTTGAGGAATTTGTCAGGCTAGAGGAGCAAGACAGAGTCCATAATAATCTTGCTCGGATTGGCAATCCGATGACAGCAACTGTTGTCAATCCAACGGAATGGCGCTACATTCCACTTTTTAGCCATGTACCAGTTAGTGTGGAAGTCGACAGTGCTACCAAAGAGAGAGTCAAAGACTCTCTCAGTAGAATTGGTAGGGTGTAAGATGACGTTACTCCCGAGAACGAACCACCGGCTCTCTTAAGGGCCACCATGGGGCAAGACATGATAGAACCTCCTCGAGGTTTGCCCTGGGCAGTCTTCGGACTGGCGAATACTATCATTAAGTTGAATCTGCTATCAGTCAACTTGAACATTATGCAGTCGATTGCTATCCCTGAAGCATTCTGATTCGCTGTTGAGCAATTCATTGTTGAAAACCCTATATAAGCCAGAAGATTGTAGCGCTTCTCATTCAATTTGAAGTCACGATGGAAGCGACATCTGCCGACAACATTCCCGTCTTCATCGATGAAGACAACGCCATTCCCGAGTTCGTCATCCTCGACGAGTGGGATGAGGAGGATGAGAAGAAGGGGAAGATCAAGAGGATCGTTTGGACGGATGAGGTGTGGACTCCTAAAACCACCCGCATCCGAAAGGTGCCAGATGCACCAGTACGACCTCGGCGGTATAGGGTCTATGACAACCTAACCGTCATACCCATTGACTATTCCAGCCAATAGTCAACTTAATTCACACCCCGAGAACGAACCATCGGCTCTCTTAAGTGCCACCATGGGGCAAGACATGATAGAACCTCCTCGCGGTTTGCCCTGGGCAGTCTTCGGACTGGCGAATACTATCATTAAGTTGAATCTGCTATCAGTCAACTTGAACGTTGCAAATGAAGTTCGGTGTAATACTTCCTTTCGACGGGCGTTCCTGTAAAGGGCGGCGGTGAAACCCGTAGCTATGTATACCGCAAGGGACATTCGGCAATGGTCAATCTTGTTAAACCTCTCTGCGTCATGTTTGCAAGTGATTGCCTCTGTCTCAACGTAGTATGCATTCGCGCCAGGGCGACATTTAGCCAACTGTCGAAGGTTGCCTAAAACTTTCCATTGCATACGTTATGAGAACCATGAGTTCTACCTGTCTCTATCAATGAGACGAATTGATGAATGGAATGAAATGGGAGGACACTCACGCGCCACACGCAACATAACACACTTCTCTCTTCCGTAGTCTAACAGGCTCTTTACATATGGATCGCAGTCGATTGCTATCCCTGTATCAGAAGTGTAAGCTATCTTAATTTTATTTGACACTATTTCATCTATCATCATCGTCCATATGAAATGTTTTAAGATTTACAAGTTAGACTAAGCGTGCTACTATTTCCAAATGAAAAAGTATACATGGTTAAATCATCCACTTAAGCCCATCCGTAGTCTAACAGGCTCTTTACACATGGATGGCAGTCGATTGCTATCCCTGTATCAGAAGTGTAAGCTATCTTAATTTATTTGACACTATTTCATCTACCATCATCGCCCATATGAAATGTTTTAAGATTTACAAGTTAGACTAAGCGTGCTACTATTTCCAAATGAAAAAGTATACATTGTTAAATCATCCACTTAAGCCCATCCGTAGTCTAACAGGCTCTTTACACATGGATGGCAGTCGATTGCTATCCCTTTATCAGAAGTGTAAGCTATCTTAATTTATTTGACACTATTTCATCTACCATCATCGCCCATATGAAATGTTTTAAGATTTACAAGTTAGACTAAGCGTGCTACTATTTCCAAATGAAATGTATACATGGTTAAATCATCCACTGAAGCCCCATTCAAGTACGTCAGTATGAAAGCAAAGATAATATGAAATAAAAATTTATTATGGCATGTATTTCAAAAGGTCTTCATCGTCAATATCGTCCCAGAGTCTGGCTTCACATAGATAACAAAAACTTTTCAGTTGCTTTAATCGTTCTTCCACTGCGAGCCTCACTTTATCAATATACTCCCACTCCTCCATAGTTCGTGGCTGGGAGTTAGGGGTGTACCACTCCCATAATTGGTGGAGGAATTTCGTGCTGGTGATCTCCATCACATCGTCAGTATCGTACTGGAGATACTTCCACCTCACGCCTGTTAAGTCGGGACACTCCTTCTCACATACACTCTCTTCGTTGTTCGCTGGTAATAACACCTTCTCTACCTTCGTCGAAGAGAATTTTGTGTTTGGTGTTGTCGGAGGGCTTGTCATGTTGACTGTGAATAATAACTTTGAAATGTTTTCTAATTCTTAAGTATCAACAAGCAACCAATCAGAATGAACAGCCAATGAATGATGAATATGAAAGTATATATGTAAAGTGACATTCGTGTCATTTCACTCTGTCTTTGAGACGCATACGTGAACTGTTGTCTAGCGAATTCTGTTATTATTTGAGGCGTACAAGTGAATTCCAAATTTGAGACGTATTATTTGAGTGAAGTCTCTATCTTGTTGAAGTATCAAGCTTAAACATAATTTCGTTGAAATGGTAAGTTGAAAATTTCTTCACTCATCTCCCTCAAACGTGTGGCTAATAGCATCTTCCTCAATTTCAAGCATCAACTTCATCACCAACACCCTCCCTTCTCGAGGAAAGTTAAGAGTTGTTGAGTCAAGGTAGGTTGTAACAATACACTGAGACTTGAACAGAGATGAAAGAATGATTTCTCTTTCAGGTGATGTGAGTTCCAGCTCAGGACTCTCGCGGCAAGGCAACGAGTGGGAATGTGCCGACTGCGGACATATGTTTACAAGGAAGCACAGTCTCCTTCGACACATCAAACAACGTGTGTGTCAACGCAAAGCGGTGTCAATCTCCGGAGGTGAAGTTGATTCTGACGATGACATCTCCTTTCCTTGCGATTTGTGCCCTCTTTCTTTTGATAGTCACTTTCAGCGATCTTCGCACAGACTTCAACACACGCATGCAAATGATCACTACACCAACGGTACCTCTACCATCTCCCTCATTAATGTTTCACATAATAATTTAGTACGCGACTACTGCATGGAGTCCAATACTCAAATAGTAGATTTTCCTGAGTGGCTCCTTCAAAATTCAAACATTATCGAAGCGCTCTTCAACAATCTAGACAATTTTAGAATGAAGGCGCTCATCTACCTTAAACTAAAATATATTAAGATAGATTTTCAAACGGGTCAAGTGACGGAGAGAATACAGTTTCATGTTCCTTCCTCTTCCGCAACCGAAGTTGTAGACAGCGAGTCTTGGCTAAATTTTCACATTCAATGTTTAAAATCAAATGTAGATAAATTCAATCAACGCGACAGCGCTCTCATTTTTGATGGTGTGGACTCAGCCATATTCAAAATTTCCCTATTAGAAAGTCATGCAGCTCGAGGTACATTTAAACTACCAAAAACGTTGTATAATAAGAAAGCTGTCATCAATGTCGATTGTAAATCACAGTGTTTCAAATATGCAGTCCTATCCATCCTTCACTATAATGATATCAACGCGAATCGAAATCATACCTATAGCTATAGACAGTGGGAGGATGAACTAGACTTTGAAGGTTGTGATAGTAACAACATGAAAATCAAAGATGTAGAAACGTTCGAAAAACATAATAAGATTAAAATTGTCGTTCACGTGTGGGAGAAGGGGTTGAAGGGTGCCCGCTATAATTCACGTTCAACTTGTTATGAACGTGTAGTCAACCTCTTATTAGTAAAACAAGATGATAGCGAGGAATGGCACTACTGTGGTATTCCCAAAATCTCTCGCTTGTACACTCACTTGGGGCACTCTAAAAGAGGTGAACATTTTGTATGCGACCGCTGCATCCGCTCCTTTTGGAGTAAAGATAAATTTGAAACTCACTATGAATGGTGCAAGCGAGGTAAATTACAAATGGAACGCATGCCCAAAGATAAAATATTTTCACATAGGGATAATGGTGACGAATTAAGTCCCCTGCGTGTCATTTACGCAGACATAGAATGCTACATTGATGATATCATCCACAAGCCAGCAGCCATATCCTGCTATGAAGTATGGCATGACCACTTTAGGAATAGACAAAACAAAATGCATACTTGGCAAGGTGAAGATTGCATTTCAAAATTTCTAGAATTTCTCGATAAAGCTGCTAAATTTCAACAATCATATGATTCCCAATTGCAGCGTAAGTCACTACATATGTCAGATGAAGACAAACAGAAATTTGAAAGTTGCACATCCTGTCCTAAATGTCATAAAACGTTTGATGACGATAAAATTAAGAAAGTGCGTGATCATGATCACATCACTGGTAAATTTAGAAACGCACTCTGCTCCAAATGTAACTTTTCACTTAGGTTGAGACGTCGTGTACTACCCGTCATTTTTCATACTTTTAAGGGCTATGACAGTCATATGCTCATAAAAGGAGGGTTGAGCCAGATGAAATCATGGCAGTTTAATGTAATAGCACAAACGAGAGAAAAATTCATGGCAATGACAGCAAAAGTACCAGTAGATAAAACTAAAGAAAATAAGACAGTCTTCTTCGAAATAAAATTTTTAGATTCATTTCAATTCATGTCAGCGTCACTAGCTTCTCTCGTTCGAAATCTCAAGTTTCTTCCCCATAGTCAAACTTTGAAGAAACACTATCCAAACTTAACGGATGAAATAATCACTCGCAAAGGAGTCTTTCCTTATGCGTATTTTAGCTCAATGTCTAAACTAAATGAAACAACCCTTCCTTCCATTGACAAATTCCAAAACGATTTGACGGGTGAAGATTGTCCAGTAGAGGACTATGAACATGCTCAAGAGGCATGGTTAAAATTTGAATGTAAAACGTTTGGCGATTATATGATCGCTTACTTAGAATTAGATGTCATTTTGCTGGCTGATGTCTTTCAGGAATTTCGACGAGTGGCATTAGAAGAAGACAAATTAGATCCTATCCACTTTGTCAGTCTACCAGCCATGTCCTTTAAATCAGCCTTTAAAATGACTGGTGAGACCATTCATCTCTTACAAGACCCGGAGATGTATAATATATTTGAGCGCGGAATACGCGGTGGTCTCACATTTGTAAATAAACATCATATAAAATCTGAAACAGTAGGTGATGATCATTGTTGTAATAGGAGTCAGAGTTAGAACGCACAGTAAGCAGACATCTTTATTCGCAGGCTCGTAAGAGGTGTATCATCGTACATACAGCGTCAGACAACCGGGCGTAAGCGCACACACGATTCGTCTCTCTTCGTCCAATGAGAGCACTCGTATCTCCAAGGGAAATCCTATCTCAACACCCTCCCCCTAAAAAATTTACAACATAGGGGTATATCGAAAGCAGATAACAAATAGATGAAAAACGCGTAAGTTCTCATGACTGAGAGTAAATAGAAACGGAAACAGTAGCTGAAAGTTTACGAAGTAGCTACGGATTAAACGAGTTTAAAATGTAACGATCAGGAGGTTGAACACAGCGTTGAGGATATCTCCGAGTTTGAGCACTTTGGCCCACTGGGACTCCACCGATCGGATGTCCTGAAATCGATCCACTTCCCCGCAATTTTGACAAGCGTGACACATGCCATGGGCAACCATCGCCGAGCAGGTAGGTATGAGTACCCAAACGACCAGATATAGTTCTGACAAGAGTTCTCGAATTCGGAAGAAGAACACGTACCCGCTCACCCTGGTGATATACAGGATGTCGGTAACGAACAGTTCGGTAAGTTTCGGTCCTCCTCCTTTGTCGATCCAATTGAAGATTTGGTTCCTGAATGGGCGTTTCCTTCAGAGTCGGTAGGAAGAGGTTTCGGTTCGTTCTCATTTGCCTACCGTGTAGGAGAGCTGAAGGTGTTAATCCGGTATGAGTGTGAGGAGTCGAACGATAATTAGCAAGGAATTTCTGTACGTATGAATACCATTTGATACCATGGGATACACCGATTTCCAGTTGAGACTTCAATGTGCGATGGAATCGCTCTATCAACCCATTTGCTTGGGCATGAAAAACTGGGGTTCGATGGTGACGTATGTCGTGGGAAGCAAGGTATGATTCAAACTCCGTAGACGTCAGCTGAGGGCCATTGTCCGACACAATGGTTTTCGGGAATCCTTCTATGGCAAATAGATCAGACAGAATGTTAATAATACGCTCACTGGTTATGTCCGAGACGAAATACACGAAAGGGAACTTCGAATGATAGTCCATGATTGTAACTGCATAACGTTTCGCAGAAGGCAGGTAAGCCATAGGTCCTACGATGTCCATACCGATCGTATGCCATGGAGAATATGGAGAATCTGTCGGTATCACCGTAGCGGAAAAGAATTTGGCTGTTTTCTTGGACGATGCACACGTGTTGCATTGAGTGATGTAATCACGAATATCTTTGTTGATTGAAGGCCACCAGAAGTCCATTGAGATTTGGTCTACCGTTCGATTGATTCCTTGATGGGATTCATGCGCTATTTCGATAATCCTTCGTCGCAACGCTTGTGGAGGAACAAGCCGATCTGGGCCACGAAACACCAATCCATCACTGATTGAGAGTTCATGTTTCACGGCCTGGAATGGCGCCATTGATGTAGTTTCTTCCGTTGTCAATGATTGGCCTTTCAGGAATTTCTGAAGAACAAGAACCTCTCTGTCGACCCGTACATGTTTCTTAAAATCAGAAGAAGAAATAGTCCCTGTAGTGAAAAGAGAGTTGATCGTAATAAGCTCCTGTGAAGAGGTGTCTAAAGAGTTCGTTTTTGAATCGTCACCAGAAAGACTAGCTCTCGAAAGAAAATCTGCAATACAGTTTTCAGAACCTTTACAATAATGAATGTTGTAAGTGAACGGAAGAAGATTTGTAACACAACGAGCGATACGCAAATTGACCTGAAGGGTATCACGTTTCGTGAAGATGGAAACTAAAGGTTTGTGATCGGTTTGAATATCAAATGTACGTCCCCATAGAAATATTTTCCAACGCTTGACAGCAAAAGATATCGCTAAGGCTTCTTTCTCAATAACAGAATACGAACGTTCTGCCGGAGTTAGCGTACGAGAAGCAAAGGCTATCACTTTTTGTTTATTATGTTCGTCATACTGTAAGAGAACGCAACCCAATCCTGTATCACTTGCATCGGTTTGTACTTCAGTACGTACTTTCAAATCTGGATTGAAGATTGAAAGTGTAGTTTTTTCAGTAACAACCTGCTTCAGCCTATCATAAGCATCCTGAGTATGACTATCCCATGTCCAAGGAACGTTCTTCCTAGTAAGACGGAGTAATGGTTCGGCCAAGTCTGAGTATGATGGAATGAATTTTGCGTAATAACTGATTAGTCCAAGGAAGGATTTTACTTCAGAAGAAGATTTCAACGGAGGCGAATTGACTATAGCTTCAACCTTATTCGGATCTGGCTCGATGCCATTTCTTGAAATAACGTGACCCATGAAACGTAATGTGTCGCGAGAAATCTGCGATTTTGCTTTGTTGATGTGGAATCCTGCGGCTTCTATCTTGCTAAGAACCGTGTGTAATCTTTGATCGTGTTGTTCCTGAGTATTTCCTGCTATAATTATGTCATCGAGATAACACTGAACTCCAGGCATGTCACCTAAAATTGTCATCATCAACTTTTGAAACACTCCTGGAGCGGAAGCAAGTCCGTAAGGAACTTTTTTGAACCTATACAATCCATCTTGGGTGACAAAGGTAGTAATGTGTCTACTACTTTCATGCAGAGGTAGCTGTAGAAAAGCATTTTGCAAATCTAAAACTGAGAACTTCGAACAGTCTCGCACTTTCAAGAAAATTTCTTCCAAGAAAGGTAAAGGATAACCATCAATAATGATAGCTTTATTCACATCTCTCAAGTCTAAACAGAGTCGTACCTTTCCATTAGGCTTTTGTACTACTACAAGGTTTGAAACCCATTCACTTTCATCAACCTTTTCTATGATATCTTTTTGCTCCATTTGGTTAAGTTCTTGTTTCACTTTATCTCTAAGTGCTAATGGAATTCTGCGAATTTTCTGTTTTACTGGAATGATATCATCTCGAAGCGCTACTTTGTGATTGAATTTAGGCTTACAATTAGCAGATACGGAGTTAACCTGCCAGAGAGTGTAAACATGCAAGTTTTCGAATGCCTTCAGACCTAATAGAGCCTTTCCACTTTCGGTAACAATCACTGTTTCAAAAGTATTTCTGTTATTCCATGACAGTTTCATTTCAATCTGACCTAACACCTTAATGTTTCCTCCGGAATAATCAAATATTTGGTCATTGCATCTCTTCAGGTCTCTAGTAGTGAAATGTTTCAGAAAATCAACTTTCGGAAGAATCGTAATCGGAGTACCTGTATCGATCACATAAATGAATTTAGGAGAACAACTTTTGCTACTCGCATTACGTTTGTCAGTAGTAACTTCAATTGTGCGAAATTCAGTAGCGGAATTGGATAAGGAATTGATATGGTAAACATTTTTAGACGAAGTGTGAAAACACACGCGAGAGAAATGATTTTTCCTTCCGCAATTCATGCAATCTTTCCCGATAGCCGGGCAATTAGGGCTATTCGCAACATGATCGTACGCACCCCACCTAAAACAATAGCGTTCGCTAAAACTTCTTTGGTGTCTTGCATCATTACGCTTAGTATTACTAGAAAAAGAATTCTGTTTCTTAGATTCTTTAAGAAAAGAAGACCTACCCTGTGTATGAGGTTTCTCAGAAAGGCAAAGCTTATTCACAGATAAGTCAGAACTATCATGTACAGGTCGAATGAGGTTATTGTTGTTCAGCTCACCTTGTATCGTTTCAATGCGATGGGCAATTTCCAACGCTGACTGTACCGACGTTGGTTGCTCTAATATCAGTTTCTCTTTGATCGTATCAGTCGCACCAAGGATCAATTTATCTTTCATTAAATCGTCTTTCATAGTACCGTAGTCACATTTCGATGCGAGAAGCGATAGTTCAGCGAAGTACTCAACAATCGATTCTGTAGGATGTTGTCGACGATTGTTGAAATTCTGTCTTGCAATCGTGACAGAAGGAGCCGATGGAAATAATGAACGTAGAAGTTTGTAAACATCCGAAACACACGAAGTTGAGCCTGCGGCGGAAAGTAATTTTCTGCAGGATGGTCCGAGAATGTTCAACACAATCGCAGTTCGGCGTGATTCGGTAAATTTGTCTGCAGCAATAGCAGCAAGGTAAAGCTCTAACTCCTCGATGTAGAATTCTGTATCTTGAATAGGTGAACTTGATGTAGTCAGAAAGTTTGCAGGTGGTCGAATACTTCCGAGCTGGGTCGCCATGTTGTAATAGGAGTCAGAGTTAGAACGCACAGTAAGCAGACATCTTTATTCGCAGGCTCGTAAGAGGTGTATCATCGTACATACAGCGTCAGACAACCGGGCGTAAGCGCACACACGATTCGTCTCTCTTCGTCCAATGAGAGCACTCGTATCTCCAAGGGAAATCCTATCTCAACAATCATATCCACCTAAAGTACTATGACCAAAATAATTTATATGGTAGTTCACTGTCTAAACCACTACCTCATTCCGAGTTTAGTTGGTTAAATCAAGATGAGCTTGAGTATTACTCCAACCCTTCAAACATACTGAAGATTCCAGATGAAGGTGATTGGGGATATTATTTTGAAGTGGATTTGATTTATCCAAATAGCATTAAAAATAAAACTGCTGATTTCCCACTCGCACCTGAATCTGGTGAAGTGACTGAAGATATGTTTTCACCATTCATGTCACAATTTCATAATAACTTAACAGAGTGTGGACAGCCAAGGTACAAACCATGCCGCAAACTTTTACTCACCCAATATGATAAGAAAAATTATCTCGTACACTTCTGCATACTAAAATTCTATTTAGAAATGGGCATGCTTCTAAAGTCAGTTCACCGCATTATCAAATTTAGACAGAAAGCCTTCCTCAAACCCTACATAGATAGTAACAGTCAAAAACGTGCACTCGCCCAAAATAATTTTGAAAAGGATTTTTATAAATATAAGAATAACAGTCTTTTCGGAAAGACCATGGAGGATGTTAGAAAACGTATGAACTACAAACTAGTCGTTGATGAACAAAAATATCACAAATTGACCTCATCACCTCTTTTCATTGATAGAGACATCATCGATGAGGATCTTGTAGGTGTTAAAATGATAAAATCAGAAGTTGAGTTGTGCAAACCCATCTATATTGGGCAAGCCGTTTTAGATTATTCCAAGCTTGAAATGTATCAACTCTTCTACAAAATATTAAAACCATGCCCTCTCGTAAAAGAGGTTCGCTTGCTGGGTGGTGATACAGATAGTTTCTTTTTAGGAATTACCACTCAAAAAGATTTAAATTTTAATGAAGTAGGCAAGTCATTAGAAAAATATTTCGACACATCTAACTACAATCCCACTCATCCACTCTATTCCATACAGAATAAAGCCAAACTTGGTTGTTTTAAGGATGAAACAGCAGGAAAGGAAATAGATGAAATGATTCTCCTCCGTCCTAAAATGTATTCCATGAAATTAAAAGAATGTGCAGATAGTATTAAGCGTGCTAAAGGTATATCAAAATCCATTGTTCATAAAATGAAACATCGCTCCTATAAGAAGGCCTATAAAAATATAACGTTTGTCAATATGACAATCTTAAAATCTCAAGTTCATACTGTGAAAACGTACACGTTCAAGAAACGAGCACTTTCAGCATGGGAGGATAAGAGGTGTTGGATAGGACATAACACATCTCTTCCACATGGACATCCTGACACAAACATACCTCCACCCAAAAGAATAAAACTCACGCTACCACATTCAGGAGATGTATTGACATAATCAACTTTAACTCAGTAATTTGATGTTGCTTTTTGTAGATATACATGGTTGTTTTATGTATCGCATGAGATCGTTTCTTCCTTGTGAATATATGCCTACAGTCAGCCCATTCCCCCTTTATCTGTGAAAAGACTTTTTCATACACATATTTTTATTTCAATAAACATATCACAATGACTTCACTTTGTTTTCCGAAACACTAAAGTTACGAGGGATTTAGTATCTTTCACATGGATGCACTCTTGTAAACCATTGGTAATTTTGATAGCAATAGAGGGTATAGTTTGTTTGACGACGGGATGATAGAAAATAGATTCAAACATCTTCTCGACTATTCCATATGAAGCGTCTTTATCATGAATGAAATCACGTAAAATGTATTCTTTTTTCTCACCAACAGAAATAGGTAGAATCAAATCACTTTGAATGTAAAGGTGCTGTTCATGTTTATCAAGTGTCATTGGTGTTTCTATACCAATCGTATGCGCAGCAGTAAACACAGTTTGTAGCATTGAAAAACCAAAGAGTTTTTTCAAATTTTTACTCAATTGACAATGAATGTCATCACCCAGTTTCAGAACAACGCGTAGATTTTCAATTGAAAACGAAATGTGGTGTGTCTTTACATCATATTTACTTTTCATCACATGCTTCAACTTCTGTTGTATATAAGGATTTACTACATGAATGAAGCTTTCAACTGTATGATATAGACGCGGCATTATATTGATAGCAACTTTAGATTCTTGATAAGACTGGTAAATTTTCTTGATGCGATCGCCATAGATGTCCACCCACCATTCATCATTAACTGAATCAGCTTTAGTGTGATATTCATGAGAAGCATACACCACACCGCTTCCAATAATAGGTGTATAATGTCTTACAAAATGACGCAAGGTTGGAGAGAAATAAACTGTAAGTTTGTCATTATATTTCTGAATAACCAACTTATTTTTGTTCGCCATAATTTTCTCTCCATACTTCTTACCCACAGTCTCATTCCATCGTTTTACTAACTCAATAAGTGATAAAGGTTGAACACCACGCTTTTTCAAAATGATGCGTTCTTCGCATTCTACAACATCTTCATCAAATATTTTAAATCTATAATGAAATTTGTTGATTCGATTTGAATAAACTTTTTTAACATTTGCAGTAGCAATTGATGTTAAATGTAGTCCATGACCAAAACCAAGATGTGGATAGAATTCATTATCCAACCTCAGCGTAAGACCTTTAGTAAAAGAATGAAAGCGGAGGAACTGTCTCCCACTCCAATGATAGATAGTAAATTCATAAGCTTTCTGA